>CM070638.1:43475380-44054190 GCA_036346255.1 Ampelocalamus luodianensis | reverse complement strand
AAGGCTCATGCGGCTCAACCCAGCCGCCACAGTGTATTCGGACGCCCGGGCGTAATCCGTATCCACGACGTGAGTTATGAAGAATTTACATCATTCTTACAATTTTCACTATATGATGCACTTACATCATGGAATCGCAGGACATGGACGACTTCGACATACCACCCGCGACGTGGATAGTCCCGGCAAGGGCAAGGGAAAGGCTCATGCGGTAAGCCGGCCGCCACAACAGATCCGTCGCCCGGGCGTAATCCGTATTGACGATGTCAGTTATGAAGAATTTACATCCTTCTTACGATTTTCACTATACGGTGCACTTACATCAACGAATCGCAGGATATGGACGACTTCGATATACTAGCCCGACGTGGACACTCCCGCGACAAGGGGAAGGGGAAGGCCGGCGAGGAGTTCAACGCCGAGCTAGCAAGGAAGAAAAAATGGCCCCGGTCCTCGCAGTAGGTCAGGTCATTACGTAGTAGTCCGCCGTCCGACCCCCCATTACTATCCCCTAAAGGCATGCATACTTATATGGTCCGGATGCTTGTGTCGCAGTGTACCGTAGTAGTAGCGAGGATGACTAAAGCAATTAGCCGAACCATCATGCCATGTCACTACGTGTAACGTGCTTCTGTTCGTGGACTCTAATGTAGTTTTGGTTCCGTGTCTCCGCTAAGCCATCAAAGCATATATTGCAAGTATGCATCTTCTAGTGGAATCCCAGAAACAACCATTCGCACCGACATCGAATCGTCCATGTTTTAGGGTATCTTCATAATGACAATGGGCGTTCACAACCCCTTCAATCATATTCTGTATAAGCTTCATAAAGTACTTCATCGATCGTCGCCTATATACGCATATACGTTCGCATTTATAAAACCTAATTTACAAACCTCAGTGCCCATATTACTTAATGAATGTTTTTTTACAAATATCAGTGCCTCTTGAAACCCTAATTTAAATGACTGAAGAAAAATTCGTATTCCTATCAACGCTAACCCAAACTGGAAACCCTACTTTTTTCCATTTCGGCAAACCCTAATTGAAATGACTCAAGAAAATTGTGCAGTGCATATAGAGTATGGAACCACAACATTTCTGGCCCCCAACATTTCAATCTACTATTTTAGGCCATCTTCATAATCACAACGAGCGTTCTCAACCCCTTTAATTGCATTTTGTAGAAGCTCCATAAAGTAATATGCTTTAACTCCGTCATTTTTAACAGGCGCATCGTAATATCACTTACCTTCCTACTTACGACTCATTACTATCTTAATCGTCCTCTTAAAAGTTCTCAGAAATTTAGCGCACTACAACAATATACAACGATCACAAAATGTTATTGCGAGTCTGACAATTTTTCTGCCCTTGATATTCTACAAAAATAACAAACAGACCAACCAACGTTGTTGCTACACTTTTATTTTCCAAAAAAAAAACATCATACAATAAATTATGTAAAAAAAACCAGAAGTAATGTGATCAGCAACCGCAGCAATCAAGATATTATTTCTCTTCAGTTTTCTCTTTTCCAGAGTCTTTTGAAAGCTTCAAAAAATTAAAATAAACCATTTCTATTTTAGCGTATAAATTAGAGCTTAATTGAAATTTTTTGAAAATTATAAATAATTTAAATGACTAAAATAAACTTCTATTAAATTCAATCTTTTTTAACAATTTTTTGTTTTTTTTCTTGTTTCTTCTCTATTTTTTCCTTTATTTTCCCTAATTTTTTCCCAATCTGCTAACCCCTAAACTTTTTTCTTTTCTTAGCGCAAGATCGTGGGCTTGGCAACGTCTTTGCAGTAGTGGGCGGCCAGCACTTCATGCTGGTTTGGCTCAATGACATGTTGGGTGTTGCCAGTGGCACAAGCGGCACCTACATGCTGCCAATTGGCACGGCATGAACTCGGTTGCTGCCGTCCCCGACGGCAGCAGGTACTAGGATGGGGCTAAAACTGAAATTTTGACGCTAAGAGGACTAGTTTAGGAATTAATTTGCATTACAGGGCCAAAACAGTCCATATTTCTTTGGAATTGGCCCATTCGAATAGCAGGAATTTCACAATAAGCTGTTCAATCTCCACGAGAATATGTGGAAAAAAAATTCCACCCTATGATTCTATTTCTTATATTGAAAAAATTCCAAATTATTAAATGTGGTGTCAAACTTTGCCCAACTGTTTCGGACTGCATCACTGGAGCTTTCGACCCTTCACTCGCTCGTATGGTTTAGCTAGGAACTGCAGTGCAGTGGATGGAGCCACCAAATTGCGACCGACACGCATTAATTACACTCGGCGACCTCACATGAGACACCACGTGGCGGGCGTGGTGGGAAAAGAGTGTACACAGGGTGGGTCCCACTTGATGCTACGACGACCAAAGCCTGTTCGGTACTGTCCTGACCCCGACCGGCACAAACGGCGATCCGCGCTGCCACGGTACCTTCGCACGCCTTTGAACGATTCTTCACCGTCCGATCGATCAACGATCCGAGCATCCCACTTGTTCTCCGACGAAATGGCCCGTGCGTAAATGATTCTTTGTACGCATAAACTTCGAAACACCTTTTGGCTAATGCTCAGATGCGGAGCTCGACCAAAAGTCAAGATTCAACATGGAAAAATTAAATTTTAAACTTAAAAATGATGAACTAAAGGGCAAAACTACTGATTTTTTAGTCTAATATATAAGTAGGAAAAAGTCCGGTTGACTCCCTCGAACTATTAGAAAAGTCTGATTTACCCATGAACTACAAAATCGGTTATTTTACCCCCTAAATTTGCGAAAACCGGTCAATACACCCTCCGGACTGGTTTGAATAGGTGGTTTTATATGATCAACACATCTGAGCTGTCCGTTCATGCTTTTAGATGTATGCAACACTAAATACAAGTGCAAATAATGATACAAATACATAACACTATACATCCTTCATCCATACCATACATCCTTCATCCTCTCTCTCTCTCCTTTTCACCGTTCGGTTCAGCCGCCGCCGCTCAGCCCGCCTCCTCCTGGTGCCGCCACCTCCTGGTGCCACTCCCTCCCTCTCTGGCGCCGCCTCCTCCTGGTATCGCCGCCTCCTGGTGCCGCTCCCTCCCTGTGAGGACTCCGGAATATTAGAAATGTGCCGAATTAAAATTATACTGTAGCATAATTCTTAATTAAGGAACAGTTCGATTCCCTCATTAAAGATCATGCTAGAAGTATAAATTTAACAAGTAACAAATCCAATATTCAGATTCCCGGATATATATCTTACAATGGTTCCCAGGATCAGTGACCATTGCACATATATCCTTAAACAACATTGCATCATACACGTACAAGGTATACATTTACATAATTAAACAGAAGGTTACAATTCGGTTTAGTACTACAATATCAAGTGACTCAGGGTCACTAACAAAGTTTAACAGCGGAAGCACAAGTTTAAACACAAAAGCCACCAATGGCCCCATCACCCGCAGGCTATTGCGTGGAGGAAAGAAATAGCTTCACTCGTTAGCGTCACCCTGATCGACGCTAACGGGCATCTCATACAGATAACCATCCTCACCTGCAACAAATGGTGAAAGCACCTGAGTACAGAAGGTACTCGCAAGACTTACATAAACTACTAAAAGAAAGTGTTTAATAGAACCTATTCAAAGGATTAGAATTTGTATATGCTTAAGGTTACAACAGGAATGTGTAATGGTTCAATTTTGCATAAAGCAATACATCTTAATCTACAATTGCTAAGTTTTAATAAAGCAATTTAGTAAATCAAATTGGACTAAAACAGTAAGTAAATGAAATGTAAATATAAATAGTAACATCATTGGAGTGGTTGTTCACCACCCACTAAAACATTGCATGAATTCCCTCATGCCAAACCAGAACCCAAACATTAGTTTAAATCAAAATCTATACAGGTGACATCAACTCAAGTGTCGTCCATGACCGCGGACACGGCTATTCGAATAGTTTTAACCCTGCAGGGGTATACATATTTACCCACACGACTTAGTTAGCCCGTAAGCCTCCGGAATAATAGCACACAACCTTTGGTATGCCGGCCGGGTAAACTAAGATTTGGTATTTTTCAACAAGTTGGCACTATTGAGTTGGATAACCCATGTGTGAACTAATCCCGCTTAAACAACGACTGATAGCATCTCCTTAACCGGGGCACACATGTTGCGCCGGAAATGTCGACCCAATAAAAAGAAATACAGATTGTGTTCGCTACACATACTAGATCGCAATCGGAACCCTTAAGGTACATACATGCGCTAGAACACATATACGCCCTCACTCTACTAAGAACATCTGATACTGATATAAGAACTCACATGGCATAAGACACATCCTGAAGACCTAAGCATCTATGCCATATAAGATCAATACGCATGTCTTTACTCACCTGTTTCCAACTCAATAGCATCAACCTTTTACTTAACCAAATAACGCCCATACACCGCGTGTGGAAGTATGTTGGGGCTTGAATTGAATAGTCATAGTTCAGTCCTTAATTGGTCCAGACATGTCCACCACACTTCCCAATCTCGTGCACGAAGGCACCATCACTAGCATCCTCTTGTCCAGATCAATTGAAATTTAAATTCAGTTCTAATTCAAATAAACTAGACAAAGAGTTAAAATGACTGAAATTCATTTGTTGCTCCCATGTTTGACAAGATAGTCTTGCCAAACACTAACGTTCTATGGACTGCATGGCTAAGCAAAATTCTGAAATTACACGTGGTAGTATACAGCACTACTCTAAGTTTGAGTGTATGGTCAGAGTTAAGGTAAGCCACAATGTTAGGTTATAACTATATATTGACATATCACAAATAGATGTTAAGAATTTAGCATGCAACAGTATCACTGTATTTTGAGAATCTAAGTATTGAAATCTGGGTTCAACATGGTGCGAAGAGGATGCTTGCCTTGGTAATAATAAACTTCTTGTTCAGTCGATGGTTGGTTGAGTGGACTCAATTATTGAAGAACCAGATTCTAAAAGAAACAATAACATCCAATAAACACAAGAGCTGACAGCAAATAAAAGATAAAGAGAAAATTGTATGATCAAGATGGTAATGCATGGTTAACAACATGCTTAAGTTGTATCTACCCCAATAAAGATAATAACCCATATTACCACCTACTGCCTTTAATTGACAGAAATTAGGGTTTAGGTTAAAGTTACAGTTTCAGGTTTTGAAAAGAATTGAAAATAGGGCAGGTTGCAGATTTCGGGTTAAGTGAAAGTGTACTAAGTAAAAGATTCTAAATTGAACCTCAATCTGATCTTTATAGTAGATAATACCCTAGACTAACCCTAATTAGCAAGATTAACAGATAAACGGTCTGCTACGACTTTTGTCGGTCCACCCGACAAAACAGAAGAAAAAGGGTTTAAGGCCCTTTCTGATTTAGAAGCAAAATGATCAAAGATAACTTTTGCTTATGCGACTAGGGATAGGTTAAGACCTAGTTAAACTGAAAAGATGACATTAGAAACCCTAGAGCTTGAAAACGACATGAAAGACCGAAAAGTTATAAAAGCAACTTTTCAGTCAAAGCAAGATTTGAGCACCACATGCACCAGCGAGTGCTTCAGATAAGATATTAAGATCCCTAAGATGTTCAAGATGGAAGGAGATAAGGGCATAGCTTACCAGAGCAAGGAAAACACTAAAAGTAGCTTAGCCGGCTCTGGTTACAGAGAACAAGCCCCCGGTTTCAACCCACAAAAGATGCTAAGCTCATATTACCAGGTGAATTAAGCAATTAAGATGGATAAGCAAGGCGTGACGGCAAGAAACTCCACTAGAACGGAAAAAGGAAGATGAAGAGCTCTCTAGTCAACAATGGTAGTGAGCCAAAAGCTAGGGTTTATATAGGGTTTGAACCAATGGAGCAGACGGGAACTCTCTAGAGATGATGCGGTGGCAATTTAGTGCCAGGTGTCAAGGAAAGATTTTCCAAAATCACAGCGCGACACTCCTCTCCGGCAACGAAGTCGGCGGCGATGCACAGGCGCGAGGAGGAAGAGAAGCGCGTCACTAACATGTGGGCCCCTCTGTCAGCCGCATCAAATTACGACAACAAGGTTCACTGTGATCTCAAAAGATTGTCAGCCGTTCGATTGGAAGTGGACAGCGGCAATAAGATGGATAATTAACACTCAACCGGTATCTTTCAATATGGATCGCACGATTTTAATCCTACGGTCATACGAGGATCTGGCCCTAATCGCACGCGGTTGAAAGGGTACCGTAGGATTTACATCTGACGGCCAAAAATAAATGCGCGCCTTGAGTTTAAAAATGAAAAGGACAGCGCGGTTGGATTTAAGATCGACGGTGGAGATTGGGTTGAGGTTCGGTGGCCCGAACGGCCCATCAATCTAGTTCGTTCGCTCGGGATCCAACGGTGGAAATTGAGTGGTTCCTTCGGGTGACCCGAACGGCCCACTAGATCTAGCCCATTCATTGAGAATCCAACGGCTCGTGCGTATTTTGGTTTTTACCATTTAAAATGGCAGTGCTCGAAAATGGCGCACCGCACGATCTAGATCCTATGGCCGATATTGTATGGCACATCGGGATGGCCCGAACAGCCCAATGAATCCGGCCCGTTCGTTGAGATCTAACGGCCACGAGTAGAGGCGCGTTAGGGTTTCAAAATCGGAGGCTGGATGCGGTAGGATGGGAATCCGACGGTGAAGATCACTTTAAGCACATGGATAGCACGTATGGCTCCGCAATCTTATCCGTCAACTCGGAAATCAACGGCGCACAAGCTCTGGAGTTTTGGTCACACCTAGGGACGTGTTGGGTGCGGTCCAGTTGAACAGTTTGAAGCCCAGGCACTTAGACTCGTCATCACGATGCCCGATGGTTAGGTTTGGCAGAGAGTTGACTAATTGAATTCGAATCTTCAAAAGTTTGACCGGGTTTTAAAATAGCAAATAAATTTGTAAAATTATGAAATTTTGCAAGGATCCTATTGGGATGATATATTCCCAAATAAATTTTGAAAACCACTGTTTCACTTTGTAAAATACATAAATAATTACATTAACCTAATAGGTTTATTTAAAGTCGATTATTTTTCTCAAGGCCCAGATAATTTCTAATAATTCAATAAAATTATTTTTGGGCCAAGATAATTTATCTGGATTTTAATAAAAATTCTTCCCAGCCTTCAAACCAACATTAACTGATATTTTCTTTTGAAGCTTTAAACAAGTTTGAATATTGGCTGGAAAAGAGAGGTTTTAGATTGTAACAACACATCCAAATTTCAAAAATGAACAGTGATGCTAGGAACAACAGCTTATTACTGTTCATAAAGCATCTTATTACTGTTCCTTAAAATTGGAGCTGTTACACTCCCTCTCTGGCGTCGCCTCCTCCTGGTGCCGCCGCCGCAGCTCAGCCCGCCTCCTCCTGGTGTCGCCGCCTCCTGGTGCTGCTCCCTCCCTCTCTGGCGCCGCCTCCTGCTGGTGCCGCCGCCCCCGCTCAGCCCGCCTCCTCTTGGTGCCACCGCCGCCGCTCAGCATCGGCGAGGGTTCTTCGTGTTCCCGCTGGTGTCGCGCATGACGGGTGTGAGGTACCCATACCTGTGGATGAGCACGACGCACGAGCAGGGTTCGCGGGCTCTTCGTCAAGAAGGCTAGCCTCGGTGCGCTCGAGCGCTCCGCCATTGCGTGCAGCATCAGTGTTGTCAGCATCATCCTAACACAGCGGTGGTCGCTCCACGACGGCTACTCCACCGAGCTCGAGAAATCCCTCAGCTTCCCCAAGCTCGTCGAGCCGCCACAGGCGGACGACGTCGACACCACCCGCTCCTTCTCCGGTCCGCTCAGCGCCACTTCCATCGCCCTCATGACCCCGCGGCAAACAAGGAAGAGACTCTGCCGATAGCACTTGGCCCTGCACCTCGCCGCCAACAACACTTGGCGTATACTACATGTGTATGTGGCTTATATATTGTATTTTATATGTGTACGTGGCTTGTATACGTGTTATACAAAACCACCTATTCAAACTAGCCCAGAGGGTGTATTGACCGGTTTTCATAAATTTAGGGGATAAAATAATCGGTTTTGTAGTTCAGAGGGTAAACTAGACTTTTCTGATAGATCAAGAGAGTAAACCGGACTTTTTTCTCTATAAGTATACGCTACTAGTTTTTTTTATCTATGCATACGGAGATGTCGAAACGAAGAGAGGGTCACTGCGACGGTGGCCCAGATCTTTCCAGGCCCCGGTAGTCAGTGTGACGGCAAGCACAGAGATGGCGAGAGCGAAAGCAGGGCCCACCGTGGGAGGCCCGCGCGCCAGCGACCCTAGGCTTGTCGCTTCAAAGTTCAAACCGTCACGCGAGAAAGTTTAAACAAAACGGAGCGAGACAATAGAAGATGGTATGCCATGGAGGCGCACAATGTCGGCGAAGAAGACGCGGGTCACCGAGTCTGCCGAATAAGGATATGCCAAGGGAATGAAATGTGCATACTTGCAGAAGCGGTCCACAATCGTTAGGATGATGGACTTGCCACCCACCCGCGAAGGCCCTCGATGAAGTCCATGGCAATATCCTCCCACACGCGAGAAGGAATTGGGAAGGACTGTAGCAGTCCTACGGGTTGTAGGTGTTCTGTCTTATTGCGTTGACATGTCGCACACATCCGGACATAATCTTGTACCACTGACTTAGCCTGTGGTGTTTGGAAGTTGCAGCGTAGTCTATGCAAAGTCTTCTGGACGCCCTCGTGAGCAACAACATGAGTGGCGGCAAGGATGTCCCCAAGAAGGGTCGAGTCTGGTGGAATATAGATACGCCAGTTGAATAGTACCAGGCATCAACCATTGTCCACAGGGCACCAAGGTCACCGGCCGTGATCTGATCTCGGAGGGCCACCAATGCCGGTCCTGATGAGGCGGTCGTGCGGACGGCATTGAGGAGGTCAAAGTACAGGGCCGATAAGGCGAAGGAGGCATTGTTATTCGTATCACGGCAGGAGTGCGCGTTAGCTACTTTATTAAGCCGGCCCGGGCAATACTCCACCGAAAAATCAAAGCCAAGCAACTTGTTGACCCAATGGTGTTGGTGAATGGTCGCTAAGCGTTGATCCAGCAAAAACTTCAAACTATGATGGTCTGTACAGATGAGGAACGAGCACCCCCAAAGATATAGCCACCAGTGCCGCACAGCCTATACCCACCCAATCAACTCACGCTCATATGCAGCAACCGCGTGATGGCGGGCTACGATGGGCTGGCTGAAGAAAGCGATGGCGTCGCTGCCTTGGTGAAGGATGGCGCCAAGTCCCGTCCCTGAGGCGTCGCATTCCACAACGAACCGGGCGAAAAAGTCTAGAAATTGCAAAATTGGTGTAGACGTGACAAGGATTAAAATCACCATGTATTTCTTTAATACATGATAAAAGGTCGTACATCTTCATGGTCGTAACCCCTAAGGCTAACGACCTCACTGATCGTAAGGATTCTAGAGGTTACCTGAATGGGTACCCTGGTCGGGAGAGATCTGTAATACCCCAAAAGTATTTGAAAGGACTTTCGGGAGAGAGTTAATTTTGAGTTAAAGGATTATCCGTTTAGAAGTCGATTTAGGAGGCGGACCTTTTGGGAGTTAATTATTTACGCAACCAACGAGGGGATTTCGCAAATGCTAGACAACTGGGCCCCAAGCCTGGCCGGGAGGCCCATCGGTGGGCTGGCCGGCCAAGGCCTATGAGGGGGCACAAACCCTAGCCCCTCCTCCTCCAAGCCGCAGCCCTCCCCTTCTCCCCTCTTGCGCCGCCCCTTCTCCTCCCCTCTCCCTTGCGCCGCCTCTCCTCCCCTCTTCCTTGGTTAAGCCACCTCCCCGGCAGCTCCTCCTGCGATCTTCAAGGGTAACAAAGAGGTTTCTTCGCTGTTCTCTTGGTTTTAGATGCGTTTACGGTTTCATTTAGCAGATCGTTTAATTTTGCTACTAGATTGCTTTTCTGTCCAGTTTAGTGCGTGGCAATTTTCGCATCCTTAGAAGCATAATTTGGGAATCCCGTCTCCTAGAGAAGTGTCGATATTGTTATTAGCTTTCAGTGGCCGCCAAGATCACCGGATTCCGACATTCGAGTTAAAAGTTATGTTATTTTTAGTGTTTTCTGTCCAGAATCCTGACGAGAATCTACAGTCATCTTGTTTAATAAATAAGAAATTGTTAAGTGCCGAATTAGAACTTGGGACCTCCTAGAGAGTTGTAGGTTATCTCGTTACCTTTCATTGCCGACAAGAATCACCTCATTTGGACATCTGTAGCAAAAGTTATGATTTGTTTTCTTAGGGGGTCTGTGCTGTGGAATGGTGGTTGGTCTGATAGGTTTTAGTGTTTCGACTTAAGCGTGTATTTAGAGGAAAAATCAGAGGGCTCACAATAATGAAAATGTAGATAATCCTTCCAGATTTCAGGAAAACTAAAGATCATGAAATTCGGATGAACGTAGAAAGTTATGATAATTTCATTGTTGCTGTCCAGAGACCACGCGAGAATTGATACTCTGTTGTTTGGTTTGGTCGGGCTAGTAAAGGGCCGAATCAGAGAACCTCACCAACTAGGTTTAGAAGGGGAATTCAATAACCTTTTAAGATTGTCCAAGATCACTCCATTTGGATTTCTGTACATTTAGTTATGATTTTTTTCGAAGGGGGCTGTTCTCTGGAAAAGAAAACTGACAGCTAGCAATAGAGTTGGGGATCGCGTTTAGTGGACGATGTGCTCATTTTGTGTTTATAGTTTTGTTATTAGACTTACATGGTAGCCTTAGCATGTCTCAATTGTATGTCCAAGTGTGGGTTTGGCTCCGGGAGCAGTACCTTATCCTCGACATCCACCTTCGCACGGTTGAGGCAAGTGCAAATTAGTAGATAGATGATGAATGAGTGATGATATTGATTGTATGATATGAATGTTGCCGTTATTGTTGGTTGTGAGTATGGAAATGAGTTATTTATAATCTTGCTAATGAAATACATGTCTATGATGATGACTGAGTTGTTTATGTTCTCGTTCCTGCATTGCTTGTCTATGTTAAAGTATGACTTACAGATGTTCTCACTTCCTACAATGCATGTTTCGATGAATATTAGACATGATTCATATGCATCATGGTTCGATCATTCAGGCTTGGTCACGTATCAATGTTGAGGAAGTTTTTGAGAGACCCGGAGCATGCTATTCCGCTGGAGCCCTTGATCATTGAGCAGGACCTTACGTTTGAGTCCCGACCAGTGAAAATTTTGGAAGAGTCAGAGCGGGTTCTGAGGAACAAGACATTGAAGTATGTCAAGGTTCTTTGGTCTCATCAGTCCGAGAGGGAAGCCACTTGGGAGTTAGAGTCTCGCATGCGCGAGCAGTATCCTGACCTATTCATTTCCGGTATGTGCTAAACCTTTGCTTCCAACTTGTTAGTATTCCATTCCTGTGTTCATCTCGTTGGTTAGAATTCGAGGTCGAATTCTGTTAAGGGGGGTAGACTGTAATACTCCGAGTTTCGTTCAGAGGGAGTTGAATCGGGAAAAATTGCGAGTTCTTTTTCCGGCTTTTGGAGCAGTTTCTGGGTTTGGGCCTCCGGCCAGGCCTTCCTTGCCTAGTGGCCGGCCAGCACCTCCCTCTTGGGCTTGGCCCATGCGCCCCTCCCCCTCCAAACCCTAACCAGCCCCTTTTCCTCCCCTTTTATTCTCCCCTTGGCCGAACCCCCCCTCTTTTCCCCTTTGGCCGCCGCCCCCTCCCATCCTCCTCTCTTCCCCCTCACGCCCTGCCCCTAGGAGTCGCCCCCAATCTCCATTGGTGCTGGCCCCTGCTGGTTTGCCTCCCCAACCTACCTTCGGACCTTCTCCCGCTGCCGGTTGCGCAAGGAGTTGAGGAGGACAGCAGCTCGCTTGGGGCAAAAGAGGTGAAAAGGAGGGAGATCGTCTTCTCCGTGGTTCTTCTACCTACTCCCTGGTTGCAGCAAGGGTAACGATGCCGAGTCTCATTGTTTGTTTGTTGGTAGAAGCGATTTGGATCCTTATTTGTTTAGGCAGACTCGCTGCGATTAAAAATCTGTTTCTGTCCAGTATGTTTCGGGCTCTGTTTCATGTTCTTAGGGCCAGAATTTGGGATTCTGGTCTCCTAGAGTTAGCTAGAGGATACTCTTAGCTTTCGGTGGCCGCCGAGATCACCTCATTCCGACTTTCGAGTCAAAAGTTATGACAGATTTACTATCTGCTGTCCAGAATCCTGACGAGAATTAGCAGTCTCTGTATAGGTTGATTTATGGCCTAGTTAGAGGGTGATTCAAAGGTCTGGCCCATAACATATTTTGAAGGTGATATCACTAGCTTGCAAGATTGATAAAGAACACCTCATTTGGGTTTATAGATCAAAAGTTATGCACCTTTCATTGTGACTGTCCAGTTTGAAGGTCTGTCTGTCCAGATTTGTATGTCAGTTTATATCTTTAATTTTGACCCGTGTGCCACTTTTTGTTAAAGGCAAAATTTGAATGTCGTGCCAACTAGGTTATTGTAGGTAGTTCCATAACCTTTTCAGATTGTTAAAGAACACTCAATTTGGAGTTGTAGTTTAAAAGTTATGGATGTTTTAGTACTACTGTTTATTATGTTCGGACAGTTTCTGTACTGCTATTTCAAACAACTGTTAGCCTTTTAAATTGGCCAAATTGGTTTATCACGTCAACTAGAGTATTGTAGTTTAGTCAGTTAAGAAGCTACAGAAATTGGATTCACCTCGTTTCGACTTCCAGATCTTAAGTTATGCCAATTACTGTACCGCTGTCCAGAATTAAGTTATGACAGAATTGTTGATTTCAGTTTAAGTTTTGTACTAACGACTAGAGTCTTCAGGGAAGCGGTGTATAGCGTTGATTAGTAGAAATGGGTATTTTTCTGGTGTTCTTATTGAATGTATTTCATTGGTTAGGCGGCGGAGCTTCGAATTTAGGAACGCCATCGCTGCCAGCTAACGCGTCTCAACGCGGAAGGCAAGTACTTTGTTAATCGAACTGGTTGTGCATTGTGGTTATTGATATGATCGTGCTGTGATAACTTTTGTGTAGTATGAAGTGAGATATTCATGTTTTGTATCTTGTGTTGAATTCATGAATAGAAATGATGGTAATGTTTAATGCAATAAGTTGTTTCATGCATTCATTATCATTTGCCGTCCACGGGAGTGGATGAGGAAGACCATCAATTCCAGGATGGTTGAGTAAGACCCATTAATTCCAAGATGGGCAATGTTGGACACCCGTATGAAACGTTCTTCATACGGGAAATGGATCCCCGCATTTTTGTTAAGATGCGGGCTTGAGTGAACACCGACGGGTGTTCACTGACTATACCGGTATATGTGTGTGTGCAGTCCATTCCCTTGATTTTAAACATTCATGTCATGTCTTCATATGCACTCATTTGTGTTATGACCAATGTTGATGCCGAGCATGTCTTATTCGTATTGATAAATGTTTTATTGATCATTGTACTTGCTGAGTCTTGGACTCACCCTTGCGTTGTTTCGTCTATTTCTAGGTGATCGTTGATGAGATTCTCTTGGGAGGGAGTAGACACACACTACTTGTCTACATCACCAATTTCATGTTCAAGACATAATTCTAGTTCAATATTACATTCGTTAATGCTGAATTGTAATAATTAAACTTTAATTGGAGAAGGAAGGATACCTTCTCCGCTATGATGTTGATTTATTCTGCATGTGAACCTTCTTTAATGTTTCTCAGTATTAAATAACTTAGAAGATGAAGGAAGGATACCTTCACCATATCTTGATTATGTTAATGCTGTCAGTTGGTTGATATAGTTATTTCATATTCTTCCGAAATGTGTAGATTGTTAGAATAACTAGGTGGCATCTTGGCTTCTGTTTGGCCAGGGTGTTACAGTTGGTATCAGAGCGGGCTTTAGGTCCGTGGTTAAAATAAAATTATTAAATTGACACATCGTGTACGATGAGAGGTTGGATGATTCATTGTTTCGCAATTTCATTGTTATGCTTTATTTGTTGTGTAATTGTTGCTTAGTTCCGTGCTTCTTCCGAATGTTAAGTTAAGTGTTTAGTTTTGTTCGGTTGTGGTGTTCTTAGATGGCGAGAGGTAGAGGACGTGGTCGTCACGCCGTGGTCGCGATCGTGGACGTGGTCCGGTTGTTTAGAACTTCCGCAGAAGAGGCCGGTGGAATCTGCTGAGGAGGTTGCTTCACCGCTCACCCACCGAAGCTCAAGTTGCTGCGCCGGCCGTGGATGCCCAGCGGCGTCGGCTATTATTATTCGAATCTTCGAGGGAGAACGAGCCGCTCGTCGGCAGATGCGCGCGACTCATCCCGCCGCTTCTCTTCTGCCGTTGTTCCCTGCGCTCTGCTGCTCTTTGTTGTCTCCGCAGCGAGTCCGGTCGTTGCAGCGGTTCCACCCGAGACTAGGATAAGTCTCCGCGAGTGGATGTCACTTCGACTTGACACTTTTGATTGGGCGGGTACCCCAGTTCAGGCAGCAGATTGGCTCCGGTACATGGAGCGACAGTTTGACGCGTTGGAGATGAACTCAGTGCAAAGGGTTCGTTTGTGGCCTTTCAACCGAAGGGCCAAGCCGATATCCGTGGGAAGGGGTTTGTCTCGCCAGACCCAGCAGGGGACCGATTACTTGGGAAGTTTTGTGGGGCAATTTAGAGCCAAGTACTATCCGGATTCTTTCGTGGAGAAGATGGAGCGATCTTTCCGACGTTGACTCGTGGTCATAGGTCGATGATCGAGTATGAGGTGAGTTCAACGACTGCACGCTTTGTACGGCGGTAGCCAATGATGATATGGAGAAGGCCAAGAGGTTCCGTCGGGGTCTCGTTCGGAGTATCGCCGGTCTGGGGCATCGTCTTGCGTGATTTCATGCGGTGGTTGAGCAAGCTAGAGGATGGAGTTGGTGAGAATCTTCCTTCGCAGACGCAGATCGGCTAGTGGCACTGCTTCTGTTGGTGGTTCAGCGGTGGCGAGCGAGCTTTAGTGGTGGAGGCGGGTCTTCTCGACTGCATCCAAGAGATTTCAAGGAGTCGCCGGTCTGCTTCACTCAAGATGGCGCCTTCTTTCTCGGCGCCACGCACGTCGTCGACTACACTCGCCTTGCGTCCGTCCCGGACAAGGTATGAAATGTTTGAGATGTGGAGAGGTCACCGGTCTTGAGTGTTCTTTCGAGGGACGTGTCGTCGGTGTGGCGGGAAGGCCACAAAGCATCGATTTGCAAACAGAACCCAGAGCATCATCAAGTGGGAAGCGATTCGATTCGTCTTCTTCCAAAGCACCTCGGGCTCGAGATGAGACTCTAGCCGCACCTCCCGTGCCTCGGTTTTGTCGAGATGGGCTCCTCCTGCAGCTTTTACTCCTGCGCCTCCTTCTGGGTTCTCTCGAACCCCGCCTGTCTGCACCACCTTCGTATGCTTCTCCTGCAGCAGCCTCGCTCATCCTTCACAGAGTCTTTGCGCGTCTTCCGCTCCGGCACCCATGGGGTCTACGCCATGCCTACTCCCGATCTCAGGCCGTCGATGTGGTGATAGGTACCTTACTAGTTGATTCACATGAGGCTTTCGTACTATTTGATTCGGAGCTACTTATTCTTTGTGTCCTTAGAGTTTGCTAGAAGGGCGGGTTTGAGTTTGCAACGTATTTTTGAGTCCGTGGTAGTCGGTTCTCCTGGTCTCATATCTAGTTCTACACGTGTCCTGGTGTACTATCACTATTGAAGATGAGAATTTCATCGCCAACCTTATGGTGATTCATTATCACCTTTTGATGTTATTTTGGGTATGGATGGTTATTCAATTATCGTGCCAAGATTTGTTGCTTTTGGAAGACGGTGACTTTGCAGCTCCATCGGTGAAGAACTGGTTTTTCGTGGTAGCGCGCTTGATTCCTTGTTCGTGTTGGCTAGTTTGTTTCCCGTCGTCGAGCCTCAACCATTGGGATGCTTTGGTCCCTTAGCGAGAAGTCGAATCTCCACTTCGTATTGAAGATGTTACGTAGTGATTGAGTTTCCGATGTTTTTCGGTAGAGCTTCTGGAATGCCTCCCGAGCGTAAAGTGGAGTTCCTGATAGATCTTGTTCCGAACCCGACCTATTTCTATATCTCCATATCGTTTGGCGCGTCCTTTTGGGAGGAGTTGAAAAGCAATTGGATGATTTGCTATCCAAAGGTTTGATTCGCGTAGTGTTTCGCCGTGGGAGCTCTGTTCTTTTCACTAAGAAGAAGGACGGTAGTTGGCGTATGTGTGTGGATTACGGCTCTTAACCAAGCAAGCGTGAAGAATAAATATCCTTTGCCCGTATTGAGGATCTCTTTGATCGATTGAAGGGAGCTAAAATATTCTCCAAAATTGACCTTCAGTCAGGTTATAATCAGATTAGAGTTTGAGAGCAAGATATTGAGAAGACAGCCTTCTCTACAAGGTATGGTCATTTTGAGTATAAGGTTATGTCTTTTGGGCTAACCAATGCTCCTGCAGTTTTCATGGAAGCCATGAATAGTATGTTGCACCCTTACCTTGATGATTTCGTCGTAGTATTCATTGATGACATCTTGATTTATTCCAAGACGAAAGAAGATCATGCTCAGCATCTGAGATTGGTACTTGAGACCCTGAGAGTGAACCAATTTTATGCCAAACTGAAGAAATGTGAATTCTGGATTTCTGAAGTTGGATTTTTGGGCCATGTCATCAATCAAGAAGGTATTTCAGTTGACCCTAACAAGATTTCGATAGTGGTAGAGTGGAAACGTCCAACCAACGTCAAAGAAGTGAGGAGTTTTCTGGGCTTAGCTGGTTATTATCGGCGTTTTGTGGAGGGATTTTCAACCATTGCTAGACCGTTGTCCCAGTTGACACAGAAGGGTATCAAATTTCAGTGGTGTGATGCTTGTGAGCACAGTTTTTGTACCCTGAAGGAGAGGTTGGTGACCGCTCCAATTCTTACCTTTCCCGAGCCAGGGAAGCGTTTCACAATTTATTCAGATGCGTCCAGAGTTGGTCTTGGTTGTGTGCTCATGCAGGACGGCAAGGTGATTGCTTATGCATCGAGACAGTTGAGAGAGCATGAGCAGAATTATCCTACTCACGATTTAGAGTTGGCCGCAGTGGTTCTTGCATTGAAGATTTGGCGTCATTATTTGTATGGCGAATCTTGTGATATATTCACTGATCACAAGAGTCTGAAATACATCTTTACTCAGAAAGATTTGAACCTGAGGCAGAGGAGATGGTTGGAGTTGATAAAGGACTATGATCTCACCATTCAGTATCACCCAGGCAAGGCTAATGTTGTAGCAGATGCCCTGAGTCGCAAGGCGACACCTCCTGCTCTCAGTTGCCTTATTGCTGATTTTGAGCGTATGGATATCTCCTTTTGTTTCGCGGGTACCGCCCATGCTGAGACATGTTTGCTTCTTGAGACAGCTTTGCCAGCTCGAGTGCGGGAGGCACAACAACATGATCAGATGCTCCAGCGTGTGAGGAAGCGCCTAGATGAAGGCAAGCAAGGCCATTTTGGTATAGATGATTCTGGTGCTTTGCGATTTAAAGGTCGCCTTTGTGTGCCACGAGGGCACAGTTAAAGATGAGATTCTAAAGGAAGCACACCAGACACGTATACTGAGTACATCCAGTGAGACCAAAATGTACAAAGATTTGAAGAAGAGTTTCGTGGAAGAGAATGAAAGTCGATATTGCGCAGATGTGGCCTCGTGTGGGTTCTCGCCAATGGTTAAGGCTGAACATAAGCGGCCGGCAGGATTGTTGCAACCTTTAGAGGTTCGGTGTGGCCATGGGATGACATCTCCATGGATTTTGTGGTTGGTTTACCTCGCACTCAGCGAGGAAAGATGCTATATGGGTTATAGTGGATCGGTTCAAGAAGTCGCACATTTCATTCCTATTCGAACCACCAATTCTGAGCGATTTGGCTCCACTCTATGTGCGAGAGATAGTACGTTTGCACGGGTGCCAAAGACTATTGTTTCCACCGAGATGCCAAATTTGTTTCCAAGTTTTGGGAGAGCTTGCGAGTGCTTTGGGCACGCAACTCCGTCTTAGTATCGCATTCCACCCTCGCACGGATGGTCACCGAGCGCATAATCCAAACCTTAGAAGATATGCTCGGTGTTGTGTTTTATCTGGAAGGGGTTGGGAAGATCACCGGCTTTGGCGAGTTCGCCTATAACAATAGCTATCACGCCAGATTCGAGCTGCACCATTTGAGGTTCTCTATGGGCGAGATGCATCTCCATTGTGTTGGGATGCGCTTGGAGAGCGGGCTGTTTTGGGTCCCGATCAGGTTCAGAAACCGTGGTTAGAGTAGCGAGATCGGAAGAATCGCTCATTGCTCAAAGCCGCGTAAGAGTTATGCGAGATGTGAGAAGGCGAGTTGGAATTCGAAGTGGAAACGAGGTTCTTCGAGGGTATCGCCTACCAAAGGCGTGAGTGCGTTCGGTACTAAAGGGAAGCTTAGCCCAAGGTACATCGGACCGTTTCCAGTTGTGGCAAGAATTGGGAAATTGGCTTACCGCTTGGATCTTCCGGAATCCATGCAAGGAGTTCATAATGTGTTCCACGTATCAATGTTGAGGAAGTTCTTGAGAGACCCGGAGCATGCTATTCCGCTGGAGCCCTTGATCATTGAGCAGGACCTTACGTTTGAGTCCCGACCAGTGAAAATTTTGGAAGAGTCAGAGCGGGTTCTGAGGAACAAGACATTGAAGTATGTCAAGGTTCTTTGGTCTCATCAGTCCGAGAGGGAAGCCACTTGGGAGTTAGAGTCTCGCATGCGCGAGCAGTATCCTGACCTATTCATTTCCGGTATGTGCTAAACCTTTGCTTCCAACTTGTTAGTATTCCATTCCTGTGTTCATCTCGTTGGTTAGAATTCGAGGTCGAATTCTGTTAAGGGGGGTAGACTGTAATACTCCGAGTTTCGTTCAGAGGGAGTTGAATCGGGAAAAAATTGCGAGTTCTTTTTCCGGCTTTTGGAGCAGTTTCTGGGTTTGGGCCTCCGGCCAGGCCTTCCTTGCCTAGTGGCCGGCCAGCACCTCCCTCTTGGGCTTGGCCCATGCGCCCCTCCCCCTCCAAACCCTAACCACCCTTTTCCTCCTTTTATTCTCCTCTTGGCCGAACCCCCTCTTTTCCCCTTTGGCCGCCGCCCCCTCCCATCCTCCTCTCTTCCCCCTCACGCCCTGCCCCTAGGAGTCGCCCCCAATCTCCATTGGTGCTGGCCCCTGCTGGTTTGCCTCTCCAACCTACCTTCGGACCTTCTCCCGCTGCCGGTTGCGCAAGGAGTTGAGGAGGACAGCAGCTCGCTTGGGGCAAAAGAGGTGAAAAGGAGGGAGATCGTCTTCTTCGTGGTTCTTCTACCTACTCCTGGTTGCAGCAAGGGTAACGATGCGAGTCTCATTGTTTGTTTGTTGGTAGAAGCGATTTGGATCCTTATTTGTTTAGGCAGACTCGCTGCGATTAAAAATCTGTTTCTGTCCAGTATGTTTCGGGCTCTGTTTCATGTTCTTAGGGCCAGAATTTGGGATTCTGGTCTCCTAGAGTTAGCTAGAGGATACTCTTAGCTTTCGGTGGCCGCCGAGATCACCTCATTCCGACTTTCGAGTCAAAAGTTATGATAGATTTACTATCTGCTGTCCAGAATCCTAACGAGAATTAGCAGTCTCTGTATAGGTTGATTTATGGCCTAGTTAGAGGGTGATTCAAAGGTCTTGCCCATAACATATTTTGAAGGTGATATCACTAGCTTTCAGTATTGATAAAGAACACCTCATTTGGGTTTATAGATCAAAAGTTATGCACCTTTCATTGTGACTGTCCAGTTTGAAGGTCTGTCTGTCCAGATTTGTATGTCAGTTTATATCTTTAATTTTGACCCGTGTGCCACTTTTTGTTAAAGGCAAAATTTGAATGTCGTGCCAACTAGGTTATTGTAGGTAGTTCCATAAACTTTTCAGATTGTTAAAGAACACTCAATTTGGAGTTGTAGTTTAAAAGTTATGGATGTTTTAGTACTACTGTTTATTATGTTCGGACAGTTTCTGTACTGCTATTTCAAACAACTGTTAGCCTTTTAAATTGGCCAAATTGGTTTATCACGTCAACTAGAGTATTGTAGTTTAGTCAGTTAGAAGCTACAGAAATTGGATTCACCTCGTTTCGACTTCCAGATCTTAAGTTATGCCAATTACTGTACCGCTGTCCAGAATTAAGTTATGACAGAATTGTTGATTTCAGTTTAAGTTTTGTACTAACGACTAGAGTCTTCAGGGAAGCGGTGTATAGCGTTGATTAGTAGAAATGGGTATTTTTCTGGTGTTCTTATTGAATGTATTTCATTGGTTAGGCGCGGAGCTTGAATTTAGGAACGCCATCGCTGCCCTAACGCGTCTCAACGCGAAGGCAAGTACTTTGTTAATCGAACTGGTTGTGCATTGTGGTTATTGATATGATCGTGCTGTGATAACTTTTGTGTAGTATGAAGTGAGATATTCATGTTTTGTATCTTGTGTTGAATTCATGAATAGAAATGATGGTAATGTTTAATGCAATAAGTTGTTTCATGCATTCATTTTCATTTGCCGTCCACGGAGTGGATGAGGAAGACCATCAATTCCGGATGGTTGAGTAAGACCCATTAATTCCAAGATGGGCAATGTTGGACACCCGTATGAAACGTTCTTCATACGGAAATGGATCCCGCATTTTTGTTAAGATGCGGGCTTGAGTGAACACCGACGGTGTTCACCGACTATACCGTATATGTGTGTGCATCCATTCCCTTGATTTTAAACATTCATGTCATGTCTTCATATGCACTCATTTGTGTTATGACCAATGTTGATGCCGAGCATGTCTTATTCGTATTGATAAATGTTTTATTGATCATTGTACTTGTTGAGTCTTGGACTCACCCTTGCGTTGTTTCGTCTATTTCTAGGTGATCGTTGATGAGATTCTCTTGGGAGGAGTAGACACACACTACTTGTCTACATCACCAATTTCATGTTCAAGACATAATTCTAGTTCAATATTACATTCGTTAATCGCTGAATTGTAATAATTAAACTTTAATTGGAGAAGGAAGGATACCTTCTCCGCTATGATGTTGATTTATTCGCATGTGAACCTTCTTTAATGTTTCTCAAGATTAAATAACTTAGAAGATGAAGGAAGGATACCTTCACCATATCTTGATTATGTTAATGTCGGTTGGTTGATATAGTTATTTCATATTCTTCCGAAATGTGTAGATTGTTAGAATAACTAGGTGGCATCTTGGCTTCTGTTTGGCGTGGTGTTACAAATAATAGTGGTATTAACATATTTTGATTATGACTTGCTTCCTTTGCGTATCAAGTTTTGCATGGTTGAATGAAATTAGCTATTGAAATAATGGATATTGTCATATTAGATCATTGTTTCCTCGGTATAGTTATCTATACAAAGGAGACTCTGAAAAAATTCATTGTTAATGTCTAGTTAGTAGCATTCGGGTCCCTTCGGGATCAGTGTTACTGCTTGGTATCGAGCGGGCTGTAGGTCCATGGTGACTAGGTTATTTAAAATTGCTAATGTTAATCAACTTAAAAGTTTGACACACTAGTGCACAAAGGATGGGGATGGGCCAATCATTGCATTCGTTTCATTATATCGTTTTGATGATTCTTGACATGAATTGAGTTTATCCGCTTAATTAATTAATTATTATGATTATTATGAGTGGGAATAATCGATGTTGAGAGGTTAAGGTCGTGGTTGTGACCACGGCTTTACCAGTTACACCACCATTCGTGGAGTGGGAATAGGAAGTGCTACCTCGGATATCTTAGTACAGTCGATAGTGAGAATCTTTTAAAGAGTTGTTCTCTTCCTTGAATTTGAATTTGGTCAACTCTTATCCGTTCACGATTGATGGGTTGCTTTGAAATTATTGGTGTGTTTCCATTAGCTTAATTTGTCCCATAAATCAATTATTGTTTTCCCAATCGTTGAGTTATTCTCACGATTGGTGAACTTTGCTAATTGTCAAGATTGACCTTTGTATGGGAGTTTTGTTTTTCTTATTGGAAGACTTGACCTATTTATTCGCTTGATGTTTTTGGTTAATGAAAGTTTCCTTTTGCAAGTCCTTTAGTACATGAAGGTTTTGACTCAACGTATCTCTCTTGGGTATTTTGAGAGTTGAAAAATTAATGGTTGTGTTATGAGTTATCAAGTTGAGTCTGTAGTATGTGCATGATCGATCTTAACTAAGATCCTTAACAAGGAAAGTTGAATAAGTGGAGGTAGTCTTCTAGTAGTTCTTGATGAGCTATGACTATGAGTATGACAATATTTAGTTGGAATCAATAGAGTTATTAAGAGGTGTGGAATATTGATGACTTGGTCTGATCGTTAGGATTGTGAAATCGGGTAGATTTATTGGATAACACGGAGTAATGTATCTCAATGGATTAGCCTACCCATTAGTGATGGTTATGTTAAGAATGTGTTTGAACGATGCCTTAGAGGATATCAAATTTGGAAATTTTCATAAACTGGTTACTTGATGATCATACATAATTGCTAGATTGAAACATGTATATTAGATTAGGCGAACGTTGAGGTAGCATGTTGTGAAACCCTGTTGTACAGAAGATGAGATTATTAAATGTTGACTTTGTGTTTATAGATGGTTATGTGACTACAAATAGAAGTAGGACCCTATTTGCATACATGATACATACAATTGACAATTGTTAATGATAGTTGGAGCGGGTGTGAGTAACACTAATGGTTGAGTGGATGAATGAGTAAGTGGCCTCGATAGTGTGCTATGCGAAATTATTATTTGATAGTATGAACTAGTTAAAATAGGTTTGTTTCAACCTTGTGGCTTGTGTTTCTTTAGGAGAAGTTTATGATGGGATAAGAGGCTAAGATGAGTCTCACTAAGAATGTATTGTTTCTTTATTAGTGTGATTGTCAAGAAGGAATTATGATGATAATATTGAATGTTTTGCATAAAGGACCGGATCACTCACGGATATTGATTAAATGAGTATGTTTCTAGTTCGTGTTTGTGATCTTTCAGACCTCATGTTGATGTGGTAGCTGAATTTGTTTAGAGCAAAGTGACGTGTTGAGAGGTTTTATTAGTTCCTAAGTGGTTTATGTGATGAGATCTTCAAATACTATTTGTCGAATTGGCATAGTGATGTCAGTAACCAACGAAAATCGAGTGAAGTAGAAGTATTTGAGAATGAAGTAAAGTTTTGTAACTTGCAGATTATTGAAGTTTGTCTAAAACTTTTGTTCTTGCCCATAAGAGTTTTCCCGAATCTTAAAAGCGGTGTTTTATTCTCGTCCGAGGTTTGATATTCTCTGCTTGTGGGACATGCGCCCTCAACTTTGAACATATCTTTTGGTTTTCGAGAACAGTTTTATCTGATTGTTTCTCTTGATCTTGTAACTACTGTGAGTGGTAATGTTTTCCTTTGTGCTGAAATCTTTTTCTTTTTTTGCCTTTTCTTCTAAGAAAGGGTTAACCGAACTGTATTGTAAAGTCTCTTCGGTTGTGATTTGGCATCTAGATAGTGGTGGTCTAGTAGATCCCTTAGGTGTCAGTTGTCTGAGAGGCCTGGAGTAATAAATCGATTTATTAGAATAATCCTTGGAGAGGATTTGAGTTAAAAAGAATATTTGTCTTTGGAGCTAACAGATTTCGTTGTCGCAACTAGTAGGACCTGTAGTGAGATGTAGTCCAAGATTTGATGTTCTTTTTGACCGAGTATTAGAATTAGCAAGTATGGAAATCTGGATCAGTTTATTAGAGTATCGCAATTTGGTAGTATTGCGAGGCTATGAAAGTTATTCTTGATGATGTGGTTTAATGAGATTGGGAATACAAAGTAGTCGAATCGTCATGTTAGTTAATGGGATAATAGAAAATGTTGAGTAATGTCAAGAGTGATTTGGCTTTAAACGAGTAACCTTTTGAGAGTTATAATCTTTGTAAAGGTAAACTGGTCAAGAAAAATATTTTCATGATGATGTTAATGGGTGAGTATGCTGGAATTATGGATTTTTAGGGATTTAATCTGAGGATTCCCTATCTTTTATATGAGAAGTTAGTTGCAAGAGTCTTGAAGGTTAAATGTGGACTTTGCATTGTTATGCTAGAACTTTGAGTCGCCTAAAGATTATGTGTAGAGGAAGTAGAACGAGGGTGGATTGCGATCAGTGGGGATGATCGTTGATAACACCCTTCTGGTGTAGTACATGAGAGTGTGTGATGTGAAATCTGAGATGTTTGTTCTCAAAAGGGTTGAGGTGATATGATCGTGTGCGAGATCTAATTTGGGAATACTTTCTGAGTGCCATCTGTTAAATGAATTTTGTCAGTAAAAGAAATCGGTTAGAGAAGGTTTTGTGAGATCATCAGAGTCCCGTTTCAAAGGTGTAGACAAGGTGTTTCGATTTGGGTTTGGCGTTGAGATCGCCAAGTTAAGAGAGATGGGTTAGTGTGTTATGCGATGAAACAGGATTCCAAAAAGTTGAGAGAAATTCTATTTCTAAAGGAGAAATTGAGGAAAAAAAAATCTATTTCCTTGAGTACTGAAACGCTCTCTTGATTCTTCTATGAGCTATGAGTTTATGACGGATGCCTTTCGCAAATTGGGCTTGACTTTATGTTGGCTTATGTGGTTCTTATCTATTCAGAAAGAATAAAAGAAATGATGGATTTGGATATTCGAGTGATTTCTCTTTTGGCGATCGTGGTGTTTATTTGCAAATTTTCTAATTTGAAGGTGGAAAGATTTTCGTGATAAATCTTCGATTCGAATTTGACTCTCTTTTAGTACCGAAATGTAACGCATAGTTGCGGGTGAGTCCTTCATTTTCAGATGGGTCTTGTCGGTAAAGAGTGTGTTTAAAGCGAGTTACGTGATGTGTCCTCATTAAGGGAAGTGATCTTTGTTTGGGTGAAAAGTTCGATTGAGAGGTGGAACAAGAATTGGTGTTCTATGCGCTTGTTGCGTGGTTCGTACCACCGGTGGGGTTGCCCCAAATACATTGGGTTGTTTCCGCAAGTTGGCGTATCGTTAGGACCGTCTCGGTCCATACGCGATGTACGCAACACCGGGCATGTTTGGTGCCAAGTGAGTACCGAGTGATATGGAGTTTGAGTTTTCGTTAACATTGTTGACCTTCAAGCAGGATCTTACCTTCGAGTCTTTACGGATGTTTATACCTAGAATGTTGGGTTGAGTGTTAGATCAGACGCCGTATCACGTCTTTGTGTTGTGGTCCTCACCCCTAGAGAGGCCACTTGGGAGTTGGAGTATTTCATGCGTGAGCATTATTTGATTCGTTACAACGGCTATCTGCTTACCGTTGTTAAGTTCTAGTCGCAGTTTACCTTTGTGTAGATCGACGTTTAGATTCGGGGTCGAATTCTATTTAAGGGGGGTAGAATGTAATACCCCAAAAGTATTTGAAAGGACTTCCAGGAGAGAGTTAATTTTGAGTTAAAGGATTATCTGTTTAGAAGTCGATTTAGGAGGCGGACCTTTTGGGAGTTAATTATTTACGCAACCAACGAGGGGGGATTTCGCAAATGCTAGACAACCTGGGCCCGGGCTCGCCGGAGGCCCATCGATGGGCTGGCGGCCAAGGCCAATGAGGGGGCACAAACCCTAACCCCTCCCTCCTCCAAGCCGCAGCCCCTCCCCGCCTCCTCTTGCGCCGCCGTTCTCCTCCCCTCTCCCTTGCGCCGCCTCTCCCCTCTTCCTTGGTTGAGCCACCTCCCGGCAGCTCCTCCTGCGATCTTCAAGGGTAACAAAGAGGTTTCTTCGCTGTTCTTTTGGTTTTAGATGCGTTTACGGTTTCATTTAGCAGATCGTTTAATTTTGCTGCTAGATTGCTTTTCTGTCCAGTTTAGTGCGCGGCAATTTTCGCATCCTTAGAAGCATAATTTGGGAATCCCGTCTCCTCGAGAAGTGTGGATATTGTTCTTAGCTTTCAGTGGCGGCCAAGATCACCGGATTCCGACATTCGAGTTAAAAGTTATGTTATTTTTAGTGTTTTTTGTCCAGAATCCTGACGAGAATCTGCAGTCATCTTGTTTAATAAATAAGAAATTGTTAAGTGCCGAATTAGAACTTGGGACCTCCTAGAGAGTTGTAGGTTATCTCGTTAACTTTCATTGCCGACAAGTATCACATCATTTGGACCTCTGTAGCAAAAGTTATGATTTGTTTTCTTAGGGGGTCTGTGCTGTGGAATGGTGGTTGGTCTGACAGGTTTTAGTGTTTCGACTTAATCGTGTATTTAGAGGAAAAATCAGAGGGGCTAACCATAATAAAAAATGTAGATAATCCTTCCAGATTTCAGGAAAACTAAAGATCATGAAATTCAGACAAACGTAGAGAAAGTTATGATAATTTCATTGTTGCTGTCCAGAGACCCGACGCGAGAATTGATACTCTGTTGTTTGGTTTGGTCGGGCTAGTAAAGGGCCGAATCAGAGAACCTCACCAACTAGGTTTAGAAGGGGAATTCAATAACCTTTTCAGATTGTCCAAGATCACTCCATTTGGATTTCTGTACATTTAGTTATGATTTTTTCGAAGGGGCTGTTCTCTGAAAAGAAAACCGACAGCTAGCAATAGAGTTGGGGATCGCGTTTAGTGGACGATGTGCTCATTTTGTGTTTATAGTTTTGTTATTAGACTTACATGGTAGCCTTAGCATGTCTCAATTGTATGTCCAGGTGTGGGTTTGGCTCCGGGAGCAGTACCTTATCCTCGACATCCACCTTTGCACGGTTGAGGCAAGTGCAAATTAGTAGATAGATGATGAATGAGTGATGATATTGATTGTGTGATATGAATGTTGCCGTTATTGTTGGTTGTGAGTATGGAAATGAGTTATTTATAATCTTGCTAATGAAATACATGTCTATGATGATGACTGAGTTGTTTATGTTCTCGTTCCTGCATTGCTTGTCTATGTTAAAGTATGACTTACAGATGTTCTCACTTCCTACAATGCATGTTTCGATGAATATTAGACATGATTCATATGCATCATGGTTCGATCATTGAGGCTTGGTCACGTGGTGACCAAGCAATGCTTTCAGGTCCCCGTCATGTTTTGGACGGGCTTATGGTCCCCACATTCGGAGAATGTGGGCTTGTGGTCCCTATGCCAATGGGCATAGGCTCGAGTATGCATCGACGGATGCATAGTCTGCATTACCGGTAAAATGCAATATGATATGTGATGTACATTTGAACATTTGCATCCATGTGCATATGAAATGTTTGGTTATGAGATTCGAGAATGTGGTCTATGGTTAATGTAGAAGATTATGTTTATGTTTGTTGTCATGATTATGCCAATATTCCTCTATGTTGTACTTTGTTTGAGTCTTGGGCTCACGCTTGTTTAATTGTTTATTTTTAGGTACTCAGTGAAACATCATGCATGGGTGGAAGTAGTTTCGTTTGGATGCACACACTACCACTCATACTAATGGAAGAACATCATATTGCGAACATTCTTAAACAAACAGACTAGTTGAGAATTATTCTTAATTTGGATTAATGGTTTATTTATCGTTGTAATAGTGGTATTAACATATTTTGATTATGACTTGCTTCCTTTGCGTATCAAGTTTTGCATGGTTGAATGAAATTAGCTATTGAAATAATGGATATTGTCATATTAGATTCATTGTTTCCTCAAGATAGTTATCTATACAAAGGAGACTCTGTAAAAAATTCAGCTTGTTAATGTCTAGTTAGTAGCATTCTGGGTCCCTTCTAGACTGGGGTGTTACAAGATCCTAGCCTCCGACCAGGTAACAACTCGTAAAAGCTATGAACTGGTATCTGGATCAAACTCCAGGAATATTCCTTACCGTGTAATGAATGGAACACATGTCATATATTCCATGCCACATGACGCTATATAACAACAGACACTGACAACAACTACCATACGGTTGAGTGTCTCACAGACACTCAACCGTAGAACAATTGATACTTTATTAACCGTCACCTCGCTCTGACCAGTCGCATCACTTCACAATAGGCGTCTCTCCAGGAGTAATTGCCACCTCTTCAGAAATTATTTAAAGACGGAGCAATCGGAGTCAGAGGAAGCATCAGATTGAAGCATATTTCAAGCCTGTTACAATAAACTAGCAATCATTACTCTCAGTGTAATTAGATATAGTCCACTGCCTAATCGCAGGTACCCCCTGTAACAACCAGTTCGTACCAATAAAGAGCAATTCCGTTCTTTCCCAAGAAGTCCCATGCTATTTCTTCTTTTATTTCGTAAGATCGGCGACTCAATCGTCGACAGCTGGCGTTGACCGTGGGGAAGCAGACGCAGATTTCTTGAAGAGATTCTTCGCTCAGATCCTCACCCATTTCTCTTTCGTAATCGCTCATGCAGCTATGGTAGGGAGTTGGGACGAGGAGAACTGGTTCAACCTGGCGGACTATTCCGATCTAAACATGGACGCATGCATCCGTGCCATGCAAGAAAATGGAATGTCATCATCTTCCTCCTCCCCCGTTTCGTCGATCGCAAACATCAGCGAAATCGACCGGATGGATGAGGACACACCGTTATGACCGGTGGCGGTTTCAGAGGAAGTGCTTTCGGCTGACTTGGAGCACCCAAGGGCCTCTGCAAACCCGGTCCTTCCGACCAGCAAAACAGGTGATGAAACCTCAGCGTCACAATTCGAGGATCAATTTACTCTCGATACGGTCATGGCTGACAAGTACTCACTGACGGCTACTGGCAATTCCAGGAGCCAACCGACATCTGGTAACGATGTCGATGAAACCCCCACTGGTCATAGACCAAGTGGGAATTGTAAGGCTCAGTATACAATCTGTAATCCACCGGATCAGGCTGAGACCATCACAAAAAACCTTAGGAGGTGCTAATCACCGACCACTCTCCATCGTGGAAACTTCTTGTAGAAGCGCTGAAAGGCTCTCCATCAATTATGATGGAAGCTCATCGGAAGATCACTGTTGGAGGCACAAGGTCAATGCGATTGGAGATACGGATCAAAATACGATTGGAGATACGGATCAAAATACCGTGTACGGTCCTCCATACGTTGCCTCGTCACCACATAATGATGGAAATGGTACGAGCGGTCAAGCACCAAATGCCAGAGGTAACAGAGCTGATGGACGTCCATCAGTTAATACGCCTGATTCTGCTCCAGCCTGAGTAAGGGACCAGGCAGGAATAACCCAGAGGTCGGGAGAAAGTTCAGGTCATCAAACACCTAACAGGAACATTTCAAGACCTTCGGTAATAGTACAAAACCTGCAGCGAGTTCAGAATATTTTAAATGCCTTTGACCCTGTTTTAGCAGAGACTCCAGGTTTTGTCCAACTTGTAGGTCAGGTATTAGAAATTCTCCAACAAACTTTGCAGCGTACGGAAGCATATCGGGAACGAAGGCATTTGCAAAGTCAGACTATAA
Organism: Ampelocalamus luodianensis; assembly: GCA_036346255.1. Classification (NCBI taxonomy): domain Eukaryota; kingdom Viridiplantae; phylum Streptophyta; class Magnoliopsida; order Poales; family Poaceae; genus Ampelocalamus; species Ampelocalamus luodianensis. Next base: position 44,024,572 of record CM070638.1, on the reverse strand, counting down.
CTTCATCCCAACGTTCCTCCCTCAGCAGAGGGCATCATGGTCGTGTTGGAAGCCAGTCGATACCAAGACCACCTCGACGATTCCGATCAAGGAGTCACGAGGGGAGAAGGTTATTCCAAGAAGCCTCTCCTTCTCTTCATCGAGAGCAACAATCGCTTGGACCTGATGATCTTCGACATCATCTAAATCAAGCAGGCGGTCGAAGGCATCCTACCAATGTCCACGACCGAATTGGGACACCTGAGCACCGGCACTCGAACTTGAGAAACCGGTCTCCAACCGATTACAATCTGACACCTTTCCAAAGGAGACGCCATGAATCAATTACAGGTTGTCGAGCTTTCTCTGCAGGGCTCCAAGCTGTGTGTTGGCCAAACAGGTTCTGACCGGCCAACTTGGATAAGTTCAACGGGACTCAAAATCTATTAGAATTTCTCCAAATTTATACCACCGCCATGAGAGCTACTGGTGGTGATGAAAATGTGATGGCTAATTATCTACTCACGGTACTAGAAGGATTTGCTTGGTCATGGTTACTCAACCTGCCGGTCGGATCTATCTATACTTGGGAGTAACTCTGCGATCTCCTGATTGTGAATTTTCAGGGCACGTACGATCGCCCTGGGAAGGAAGATGATCTTCATCAAATCCGGCAAAAACTGTCGAACCTGGGAGCGAAGGATCCCGAATTCTCTATGTTCATACACCGGTCCAGGATTTCCAGTGTACACAATCTCACAAAATGGATATCACAATCATATCACGAAAACATAAATAACATTTAGTAATCAAATGCTTAATACAACTGAGTCTGATAAACAAATAACAAGTAACAAATAACATTGCGGAAGCATAATAATATAAGTGAGCCACACGATGCTCCACAGGCAATCGTCTGGGGTCGAAGGCCTACTCGTCCTGGTCCTCACCGTCGGGGAAAAAGTCTTCTCCTGAATAAGAGTTATTCAGCAAGAGTGAGCACTACTACTGTGCTCGTAAGCTGATGAGGACATCCCTTCCACTGATACAACCATCCCTACTGCTTCTACTCTTCAACTTGATATGCAAGGACCAATTACTAGAGCGCGTGCTCGCCAACTGAATTATCAGGTAACTTCGTTTCTAGGAGTTTATAATTGTTCCATTGAGGATGGATTGCTACCTAAGTCTGGTGATGTTATTCTACTCAGGAACGAAGGCAAGGGGGGTACCGCAACTACTACAACAAGTCCAGGCCTCCGGAATCAGCATGACAACACCAACTTAAAACAGACATAACTTTCACATACGGAGTCCGTTGGAGGCCCACAAGTACTTGATTGAAAACTTATTTCGTCCTCTTTCCAACGGATCTGGCCTCATCATCAAATTATTTCTGGACTGATCGCAATCATCAAAAGAAAATGTTATATCACTTGTTTGGGCCCATCTGGGCTTTGTAATCATACTAAATTTGGCCCATATGCCGGCGGCCCACCTGAGGGTGTGGTTACTGTTCACATGAACAGTAACCCACGAGTTTAGTCCAACCTCGCTGGTTCTATTAGATGTGTGGCTCCTCATCTCCTATTTAAGGAGACTGCACCCCCTCTAGTTTCGATGGATTTTGTTTATATTTAGTTTGCCTTCGTTGCAACTTGAATCTTTTGCGTGTGTCGGCTAGACCACCCAATTAAGATCCTTATTCAGAATCCCAACTCAATTCAAATATTTCAATTCCTATTTGCAATTTCAGATTGCTTAATCTTGTTCTTGCGTGCTTCTTCGGTGTATGCAGGAATCGACCTTCGTGGTCAGGTCAACCGGGTATTCGTGCACGGTTGATAACGACTTGTCGAGCAGTTCAGCGATTGCGTGCTTTCGAGCCTTGCGTGTTCGTAGCCAGGATCGTGAGAGTTGAGCGACGCCTACTGAACTTATCGTTCTCATCGAAAGATCGGGCCAACAATCGAACCTTCGGGTTCGTCACAAGCTACACCCAATATGGAATGGAAATACATGCATAAGGTAAACAAGTGAATAAGGCAGGGGTTATTTTGCATAAAGCGACATTTTCAGGTTAAATATCTATAGTAATTTCCAAGGCCATTTTCATATCATAACTAAAATCAGATTTTAAAATATCAATGTTATAATATGGATAACCTCCAATGAACAGGTGAAGGATACCCTCCTACACATGACTGACTGCCCCATCTTTCATAAGGATTAACCATCCTCAAACATTTGATAAATCATTTTGAAAACCAAAAACAAATCTAACTTCAAGTGGCCTTGCTAGCATGTCCATGACCGCGGACGCGGTATTCGAATAGTTTCTACTCTGCAGAGTCTGTAAAGCTTTACCCACACGAGATGACATGCTCATTATGTTGGCCAAAGCACGCTTCCGTAGGCGTGTGACTGAGCAATTATCATGAGGCCTTTACAATGTTCTGTTCTAGTATACTTATGCCCGCTAAGGTTTCACCCCTTTGGACTAACCGTCCTCCGGAAGCCCCCTCTTGTGCCAAGTGGGAATAAAAGTCTAACCGATACCCACACATTCAACATGGCACAAATACACTAAAACATTACAAATTAATTAGCCAAATCCTGCCCATACAGGACATGTGTTGTTACGGTAAGGCATAGCAAAAAGCAGCTCAAAGACCGGTCCTCAATTGACTTGGGCGTCTTTCCAACAAACCCTGGGCCTTAATCTTAAGCAGATTAATCCCGAGCATAAACCTGTACCCACCATTCCAACCAATTCGCCCGAGTCCAAACCCATTTTTGATTTTTTTTAGAGTAAAACCCTCTTTATAAACTCATGTGGTAAAATAATACCACCATGTCAAATTTGAAATAAATTTGTAAAAGATTTGGCTAAACCGTCCCAAAATTCATAAGTGTGTTCTAAGCCTGGCTAAGCATATGACTAGCTTAAATAACTTTTTGTCTAATGGTGACAAGGCATTCATGTACAATACTCAAATTGGCCATACAATGAATATTGGAATAACTATGTATAAAACAGGGCATTGAAATATTTGTATAAATATATGCATGCATTAAATAATTTAAAAACTAAAAATAAATTTAAATTACTGGGAGCAATATGATCAATGGTATAACTTGCCTTCGTTGATGTCCTGAAAATCTAGGTCCTCGGGATGGTCAAACTCTCCGGAGTCGTCGAAGTCTAAACGCGAAAATACGATAAATTCAAATTTAAATTCAAATAAATTCAAAAATATAGTTCAAATTAATTCCAAATTGAAATATTTTGGTTTAGTTAGCTAGATTATAATTTTATACAAATTTTGCAACTTGAAACACCTAATTTAGAGTTCAGATGCAAAAGTTATGAATTTTTGAAGTTTAAATCCATTTAAAACCTAAATTCTGAGTTTATTAGATTTTCTTGATTTATTTTTCTAAAGGAAAATCTAATTATTGTGCAAGGCTTACGTCAGCCATAGGATTTCAGAATTAGAGAAAATAAAAACAACTTTCTGACGTGTGAGACCTACATGTCATAGACACGGCCCACGTGGACTGGGTCCACGGGCTTTTTGGCTCGGGGTTGCGATGAGGTGGCGCTACATTGATAGCCACGTAGACTTTTAAGCTGAGGTGGCAAGGAAGTGGCACACACGTGGCTATGACATGGCTGTCCACGTCAGCCCGTGGCCGGCGGTGGTGCGGCGTTGAGCTCGCCGGCGCTCTGCGCCACGGCGAGCCTCGCGGGTGGTACCAAAAGGACCAACGTGACTTACTGAATCTAATGCTTACCAAAACAGCTGTAACACCCCAGCTCAACATTGAGCCTGGAATGCTACTAAAATTAAATTAAACTAAGCTAAACTAAGACCAATTACAAAATCTCGACAAAACCTCCTTTGTATAGTCGCCTATACCGAGGTTCCAACAATTGATCAAGGCATTTATCAATATAATCATAATCAGGTTCATTCAAGCGTGTAGAATAATATCATAAACATAACCAAAACTTTCTATTCTCATTATTACAGTTAACCTGAAACTCAAACTATCCATAGCTTCTAACAGGTAAACATAACATTTAACAATAATTTCATAATCCAATTCACTCATGCATAAGAGATAATCATATGAATGTAATCAAATTAACACTATTCTCATAACCATAATCGAATCATAAAACCACCATGGGTATTTCTCAAGATCTATTTATTCTTATATGAAGCTAAATGACAATTGCTTTAATGTTGTGAGGTAGTGCGTGCTTTCAATTCATCTACTCCTCCCATGCATGCCGCCTTGCGGTTGTACCTAAAACACATCAAAGCAAGAGTGAGCCCAAAGACTCAGCAAGTACCAACAAGGCTAAGCAAGTTAACATTCATAGCATCAATAATCCAAGATAAACAATGCACCAGAGTAAAGCCTTCATGCTCATGTGAATGCAACCAATGCAATGCACCTTTTAACTTTATCTCTTTCGCATTTTACCGTAATGCGGGTATACAACCGTCATTGTACCCTTGCTCGTGCCTCCAGCACGTGGACCAAAAGCCTATACACCACATGTATAGGGGACCTTTGCCCATCATCCGAATGATGGGGACCTCTTTGCTCATAGCCCACATTGCACCCATGTGGGGACCTCAAGCCCGTCAATACATGACGGGGACCTCAACGAATGCATGCTTGGTCACCACGTGACCAAGCTTCAAGATGATCTCAATATGCACATGCACAACATCTATTCATCATCAATATACCAAGTACAATAACAACGGACATAAATAAATCATAATCATACTTGGAGCATTTACCACTCTCAATATAAACATCATGCCAACAACCTTACTTCGCTATCATATATCAAAAACATGCATGTATGACCAAGTCTCCAACACGATTGGAACATGCAATTGCTCCATGCCCACGTCTTTCATATACACGAATTTAACATGTACATAACAACATGTATGATTTAGCAACGCTCAAGGAAACTTTAACCATAGCTTGCATTCATCAAGATAAAAGGAAATATCATTACGCTAACATTCGTGCAAGGCTACAACAAGCAATCACCACAATCATATCATACAACCGAAAATACGCTTATAACCGAATACTTGCCTCAACCGTGCGAAAACGGCGGACGCGAAGTGGGTGCTGCCCTTGGGATCTCGCTGCCACCTGGACAAGAAGATAACCCCAAACTAAGACTAGCATACTGGACCAAAATCATACATCACATTACAATCGAAATCGCTAATCTTCTTATCACGCCTAGTTTTTTTCTGATTTCTAGCGATCGGTCACTGCGGACAGCAGACTTCAAAAATTCATAACTTTCTGCTCAGGAGTCCAAATAGGATGATCTTGGACAATCTGAAAAGGTAATTGAAATGTATAAATAAACTTAGTTGGGAGACCCTCTGATTCGGCCATCTACCAGACCTACCAATCTATTTAATCAGAGCAAACATTTCACATCGGGTTTCTGGACAGCGACAAAGAAACTATCATAACTTTCTACGATTGTCCAAATTCAGTGATCTTTAGTTTTCCTGAAAGCTAAGAGGATTAGCCTCATTTTTCGTTATGGTGAGACCCTCTGGAAACCCCTCTAAATACGCGCTTCTATCAGGTTAACTAACACTAGCAAATCTGCTTCTCTCCAGAAACACAGAAGTACTAATAAATTCATAACTTTGGCTACCGAAGTCCAAATGACTTGATTCTTGTCGGCAATGAAAGGTAACTACGATAGCTACAACTTTCTAGGAGACACCCAGACCCAAATCTGCCTCTAACTTAATCAAAACCGACAAACTTCCCTGCTGCAGAATAGCGACGAACTGGCATCCGAAAATTACACAACTAGAAAACGACCTAAAACAAAGAACCATGGGTTACCCTTGCCGAAACGAAGAGAGCACACAGCGGGGACGAAGACCACCACGATTCCGCTGCGGATCCCTTCTTCTCCCTCTTCTTCCCTTCTCTTCTTCCCCTTCTTTCTCTTCTTTTCTCCTTCTCCTTCTTCTTCTTCCTTGGCCGGCTGCAAGGGAGATCCTTCTCCTCCTTGGCCAGCAACAATGGGGGGTGGTGTGGGGATGGGGAGGGGCGCAAGAGAGGGTGGAGGGGAGGTGGAGAGGTGGGGAGGTGGGGTGGCGGCCGAATGGGAGTGGGAGGGGAAAGGGAAGGGAGGGAAGGGGCTAGGGTTTTGGGGAGGAGCCCCCCTTGGCCGGCCACCCTCATGGGCCATGGCCCAGGCCCAAGTTGCCGCCCATTTGCTCTTTCCCCCCTCTAAAAATTGCAGCACTGACAACAATCCAATTAGTCCCTCCGTCGTTCCGCTTGATTCTTCCCGAACCATCGATCTCTCCCAAATAAAATTAATCTTCCTCGATTCAAACCTTAACTCTCTTTCGGGATATTACATTCTACCCCTTAACAGATTCGACCCGAATCTAAACGCCAATCTTCCCGAAAGAAAACCACGACTAGAACTTAACAACGATACCAATGCGATCAACTCTTACTAAACTCGCTCACGTGAGACTTCAACTCTCAAGTGACCTCTCTCTCAACGAAGAGACCACAACACCGGACGTAAATCGACGTGCGAACTAACGCCCACTCGACATTCCGTACACTCACCGACAAGACTCGAGGTAAGACCTCACTCGATGGTTAACAGCGCAATCGAAACCTCAAACTCGGATCTCCCAGTTACAAGACGTTACGCACTCGCGCATGGACTCGAGACAGTCCCGGCGATACGCCAACTAGCTTAAAATAACCCAATGTATCTTGGGTTAAACCTCCCAAAGATACCGAACCACACGACATGCACATAGAACACGAACTCGTGTTCCACCGCTCAATTATACTCTCACTAAAGCAAAAATCACCTCCTTTAACCGAAACACACAACAACAACACTCTTCCTAAACACACTCTTTTACCAAAGAAAGCTCAACTGAAAATGAAGAACTCTCAACGCAACCAAACGTTACCAACTCGGTACTAAAAGGAGCCAAATTCAAAATCGATGATTTAACACGAAAATCTTTCCACCTTCAATTAGAAAATTTGCAAATAAACACCACGATCGCTAAAAGAGAAACCACTCAATTAACTAAACCCATCATTTCTTTTATTCTTTCCAACCGATAAGAATCATATATACCAAAATCGAGTCAAACTCAACTTACGAAAGATATTGGTCAACAACACAAAACTCAAACGAGAATCGAGGAAACAATTCACTCCTTTGAGGAAGTATCAAATTCTCAAGATCTCTTTTAAGAATAAAATCTCTCTCAATTTTGGAGTTTCATTCATCACAAAACACACTAACTCATCTTTCTTAACTTTACATTCTCAATGTTACACTCAAGTTGAAATACATCATCCACAATTCCGTATAAAGGCTCTATCGACGCGCCAAACTTTATCTCAACAACTCCTCTATTTACATGATTAATTTGACAGATGACTTCCAATGCATCTCAAAATAGATTACACACGCAATCACATCTCCTCAATGTTTTAGAAATAAACAACTTGGAATTCACAGCTCTCACAATCATATACTTTCTCTAAAAGGGCTCTATCAATGATTATCTCATTGCTCAAACCCACCCTTAATCTACCTCCTCTACACATAATCATTGGGTGCCCCAAGTCCTAGCATAAAATTGCAAAGCCCAAATTAAACTCCAAGATTCCTACAACGAACTTCTCATATAAAAGATAGGAAATCCTCGATTAAACAGTAAAATCCCATAATTCCAACATACTCTCTCATTAACATCATCATGAAAATATTTTCTTGACCAGTTTACCTTTACAAAGATTATAACCCTCGAAGGTTACTCATTTAAAGCCAAATCACTCTTGACGTTACTCAATATTTTCCATTATCCCATTAATTAACATGGCGATTTGATTACTTTGTAACCCCACTCTCATTAAACCACATCATCAAGAATAACTTTCATAGCCTCGCAATACTACCAAATTGCGATACTCTAATAAATTGATCCGATTTCCATACTTGCTAATTCTAATGATCGGTCAAAAGAACACCAAATCTTGGACTACAACTTGTTATAAGTCCTACTAGTTGCGAAACGAAATCTGTAGCTCCAAAGACAAATATTCTTTTCAACTCAATTCCTCTCCAAGGATTATTCCAATAAATCGATTTATTACTCCAAGCCTCTCGACGACTTGACACCTAAGGGTTCATCAAACCATCTACTAGGCCACCACTATCTAGATGCCAAGACACCACCTACTAGACTTTACAATACAGATCGGTTAACCCTTTCTTAGAAGAAGAGGCAAATAGAAATAAGTTTCACTCAAAAGAAAACGTTACCACTTACAAAGAGTTACAAGGTCAAGGGAAACAATCGATAAAACTATTCTCGAAAACCAAAAGATATGATCAAAGTTGAGGGCGCACGTCCCACAATCAGAGAATATCAAACCTCAGACGAGAATAAAACACTGCTTTTAGAATTCGGGAAAACTCTTATGGGCAAGAACAAAAGTTTTAGACAAACTTCAATATTCGCAAGTTATGAAACTTTACTTAAATCTCAAATACTTCCACTTTACTCGATTTTCGTTGGTTATAGCATCACCATGGCATTTCCGACAAAGAGTAATTGAAGATCACAACACCTATTCCACTTAGGAACTAATAAAACCTCTCAACACGTCACTTTGCTCTAAACAAATTCAGCTATCACATCAACATGAGGTCCGAAAGATCACAAATGCGAACTAGAAACATATTCAATTAATTAACATCCGCGAGCGATCCAGTCCTTTATACAAAACATTCAATATTATCATCATAATCCCTCACCGACAATCACACTAGTAATGTAACAATACACTCTTAGCGAGACTCATCATAGCCTCTTATCCCATCATAAATTTCTCCAAAGGAAACACAAGCCACAAGGTTGAAACAAACCTATTTTAACTAGTTCATACTATCAAATGATACTTTCAAAAAGCACACTATCGAGGCCACTTACTCAATCACCCACTCAACCATTAGTGTTACTCACACCCGCTCCAACTGTCATTAACAATTGTCAATTGTATGAATCATGCATACAAATAGGGTCCTACTACTTTTGTAGTCGCGTAACCATCTGTAAACACAAAGTCAACATTTAATAATCTCATCGCTCAGATAAATGAGGTTTCACAACATGCTACCTCAACGCTCGTCTAATCTAATATACATGTTTTTAATCTAGCAATTTTGTATGATCATCAAGTAACTAGTTTACGAAAATTTCCAACTGATATCCTCTAAAGCATCGTTCAAACACATTCTTAACCTAACCATCACTAATGGGTAAGCTAATCCATAGAGATACATTACTCCATGCTATCCAATAAATCTACCTGATTCCACAATCCTAACAATCAGACCAATTCATCAAAATACCACACCTCTTAACAACTCCATTGATTCCAACTAAATATTGTCATACTCATAGTCATAACTCATCAAGAACCACTAAAGGACAACCTCCACTTATTCAACTTTCTTTGATAAGGACCTTAGTTAAGATCGATCATGCACAAACTGCGAACTTAACTTGAAACTCATAACACAACCATTAATATTCAACGCTCAAAATACCCAAAAGAGATACGTTGAGTCAAAGCCTTCATGAACTAAAGGACTTACAAAAGAAACTTTCATTAACCAAAAATATCAAGCGAATAAAATAGGTCAAGCTTTCCAATAAGAAAAACAAAACTCCCCTACAAAAGTCAATCTTGACAATTAGCAAAATTCACCAACCGCGAGAATAACTCAACGGTGGGAAAAACAATAATTGATTTACGGGCAAATTAAGCCAAAGGAAACACACCAAACATTTCAAAACCCATCAATCGCAAACAGGTTAAGAGTTGACCAAATTCAAATTCAGGAAGAGGCAACTCTTCTAAAGATTCTCGCTATCGACACTGCACTAAGATATCCGGTAGCACTTCTCTATACCCACTCCACGAACGGTGGTGTAACCTGTAAAGCCTGGTCACAACCACGACCTTAACCTCTCAACAACAACTAATCCCACTCATAATAATCATAATAATTAATTAATAAGCCCAAACTCAATTCATATCAGCAATAATCAAAACGATATAACGGAACGTAAATGCAAAGATTGACCCATCCCCATCCTCATCGTGCTCGATGTGTCAAACTTTTAAGTTGATTAACATTAGCATTTTTTTATATCTAGTCACCACGGACCTACTGACCAGCTCGATACCAATCAGTAACACTCACTCAACATTGAGCCCGAATGCTACTAAAATTAAATTAAACTAAGCTAAACTAAGACCAATTACAAAATCTCGACAAAACCTCCTTTGTATAGTCGCCTATACCGAGGTTCCAACAATTGATCAAGGCATTTATCAATATAATCATAATCGAGTTCATTCAAGCGTGTAGAATAATATCATAAACATAACCAAAACTTTCTATTCTCATTATTACGCTTAACTCAAACTCAAACTATCCATAGCTTCTAACAGTAAACATAACATTTAACAATAATTTCATAATCCAATTCACTCATGCATAAGAGATAATCATATGAATGTAATCAAATTAACACTATTCTCATAACCATAATCGTAATCATAAAACCACCATGGGTATTTCTCAAATATCTATTTATTCTTATATGAAGCTAAATGACAATTGCTTTAATGTTGTGAGGTAGTGCGTGCTTTCCAATTCATCTACTCCTCCCATGCATGCCGTCTTGCCGCTTGTACCTAAAACACATCAAAGCAAGAGTGAGCCCAAAGACTCAGACAAGTACCAACAAGGCTAAGCAAGTTAACATTCATAGCATCAATAATCCAAGATAAACAATGCACCAGAGTAAAGCCTTCATGCTCATGTGAATGCAACCAATGCAATGCACCTTTTTAACTTTATCTCTTTTCGCATTTTACCGGTAATGCGGGGTATACAACCGTCGCTGTGTACCCTTGCTCGTGCCCTCCGCACAGGACAAAAGCCTATACACCACATGTATAGGGACCTTTGCCCATCATCCGAATGATGGGGACCTCTTTGCTCATAGCCCACATTGCACCCATGTGGGGACCTCAAGCCCGTCAATACATGACGGGACCTCAACGAATGCATGCTTGGTCACCACGTGACCAAGCTTCAGCATGATCTCAATATGCACATGCACAACATCTATTCATCATCAATATACCAAGTACAATAACAACGGACATAAATAAATCATAATCATACTTGGAGCATTTACCACTCTCAATATAAACATCATGCCAACAACCTTACTTCGCTATCATATATCAAAACATGCATGTATGACCAAGTCTCCAACACGATTGGAACATACAATTGCTCCATGCCCACGTCTTTCATATACACGAATTTAACATGTACATAACAACATGTATGATTTAGCAACGCTCAAGGGAAACTTTAACCATAGCTTGCATTCATCAAGATAAAAGGAAATATCATTACGCTAACATTCGTGCAAGGCTACAACAAGCAATCACCACAATCATATCATACAACCAAAATACGCTATAACCCGAATACTTGCCTCAACCGCGCGTAAACGGCGACGCTGTGGGTGCTGCCCTTGGGATCTCGCTGCCACCTGGACAAGAAGATAACCCCAAACTAAGACTAGCATACTGGACCAAAATCATACATCACATTACAATCGAAATCGCTAATCTTCTTATCACGTCTAGTTTTTTTTTTCTGATTTCTAGCGATCGGTCACTGCGGACAGCAGACTTCAAAAATTCATAACTTTCTGCTCAGGAGTCCAAATAGGATGATCTTGGACAATCTGAAAAGGTAATTGAAATGTATAAATAAACTTAGTTGGGGAGACCCTCTGATTCGGCCATCTACCAGACCTACCAATCTATTTAATCAGAGCAAACATTTCACGTCGGGTTTCTGGACAGCGACAAAGAAACTATCATAACTTTCTCTACGATTGTCCAAATTCAGTGATCTTTAGTTTTCCTGAAAGCTAAGAGGATTAGCCTCATTTTCGTTATGGTGAGACCCTCTGAAACCCCTCTAAATACGCGCTTCTATCAGGTTAACTAACACTAGCAAATCTGCTTCTCTCCAGAAACACAGAAGTACTAATAAATTCATAACTTTGGCTACCGAAGTCCAAATGACTTGATTCTTGTTGGCAATGAAAGGTAACTACGATAGATACAACTTTCTAGGAGACACCCAGACCCAAATCTGCCTCTAACTTAATCAAAACCGACAAACTTCCCTGCTGCAGAATAGCGACGAACTGGCATCCGAAAATTACACAACTAGAAAACGACCTAAAACAAAGAACCATGGGTTACCCTTGCCGAAACGAAGAGAGCACACAGCGGGACGAAGACCACCATGATTCCGCTGCGGATCCCTTCTTCTCCTCTTCTTCCCTTCTCTTCTTCCCTTCTTTCTCTTCTTTTCTCCTTCTCCTTCTTCTTCTTCCTTGGCCGGCTGCAAGGGAGATCCTTCTCCTCCTTGGCCAGCAACTATGGGGGGTGGTGTGGGGATGGGGAGGGGCGCAAGAGAGGGTGGAGGGGAGGTGGAGAGGTGGGGAGGTGGGGGTGGCGGCCGAATGGGAGTGGGAGGGGAAAAGGGAAGGGAGGAAGGGGCTAGGTTTTGGGGAGGGAGCCCCCCCTTGGCCGGCCACCCTCATGGGCCATGGCGCAGGCCCAAGTTGCCGCCCATTTGCTCTTTCCCCCCTCTAAAAATTGCAGCACTGACAACAATCCAATTAGTCCCTCCCGTCGTTCCGTTTGATTCTTCCCCGAACCATCGATCTCTCCCGAAATAAAATTAATCTTCCTCGATTCAAACCTTAACTCTCTTTCGGGATATTACAACAGCAGCGGAGGATGACGTTTTGACCATCGGCGACGAGATTTAGAGACGACAAGGTTCGGTCGACGAGGAAGAAGACGTTGCGGGGGTCCTCCGGCGAAGTGAAGGTGCGCACCGGCTTCGCGGCGTCACGGTGATGACGATGGTGTGGGCAAAAGCAGCGGAGCGAGCTCGACGTCACCGGAATCGGGGAAGAAGGGCACTTCAACCACCGGCGTAGAACTTCAAATTCCAGGAGATGGGTAGCGGTGTTAGAACTTCAAATTCCAACCGCCGGAGCGAAAGAGTGGAGATGGGTGGCGGCGTTGGATTGTGGGAAAGATTGCGCACCCAGGGCTCCCTTTTATAGGGGCCAGGAGGCGTTGGTGCGGTGAGGCGACGTGGAGATCATGTGCGGCAGTTTGCGACGATCGTGGGCGAAACCGGCACGGTGAAGGAGGATGAACGTGGGGGAAACACAGCGGAGGTGGACACGGTCGCGCACACGTACGCGCGAGGAACAGGGCGGTTGGGATTAGGACGTTTGCGAAGCTTTTGAGTGCGCGAATATGGCAGCCTTGGGTTTGACCTCGCGGAGACGAAGACGATGAGGACGACAACACTGTAGCAGGGGGCCCACTTGGTAGTGACAGAAAAGAAAAGAAATATAGGTGGTTGGATTCTGACCGTTGGATTTAAATTGTACGGTCCACAAAGATTGGTGATGATCTGTGTGTGTCGAATCTAGGCTGTTGGATGAAAATCGGACGGTCCGCAACGTTTAGAAACGTTCGGAGTTAAGTTATGAAACGAGGGGTGTCACGTGGGCCGTAGGGCTCACGTTGATTGGGATGTTCGGACCTCCCAAAGGCTCAAAGAATCGTAGCCGTTCATTTTAGATCTAACGGCTCACGATGAGGTGGACGATTGGACCTCGGAAGGTTACGCGAGATCTGACCGTTGGTTTGAAATCCAACGGTTGATGAGCTCTGAGGTGGTTTTAACGCGTGGGTGCGTGTGAGGCTGGTAGGTGGGGTCCGGGTGTCAGTGAGGGAGAGAGAGAGGGCGCGCGCGAGGTTGGGCCGTGTGGGCCACGTGCGCGAGGAGGGTTTGGGCTGGGTTTTTGGGTTTCGGCCCAAACATGATTTTTAGTTTTAAATTCCTTTTCCATTTAAACTAATACTGTTAATTCATTTAAGCTTTAGAAAATAGCAAAATAGTTCCAAAAATTATGGGAAAATTCATATAAATTTCCTTATGTATTATGGACTTAATAAAATTATTTCCAACTCAAAGTTGGCTTTTAATTTTGCAATTAATTTTGTTTTGACTTTAAAATAATTATAAAAAGCTTTTAAAATTCCAGAAAATTCCACAAAAATACATAAATTTTAATTTCTACTGAAATTTGAAAATTGGGCTGTTACAAACCTACCCCCCTTAAGGGAATCTAGACCCCAAGATTCAGACTTGGTCAGCAAAAAGGTCGGGATAGTTGGTCTTGAGGTCTTCTTCTTTCTCCCATGTGGCTTCATTCTCTGGGTGATGACTCTACTGCACCTTGTATGATCGGATGATCCTGCTCCTGGTAACACATTCCGCGACATCCAGAATTTTGATTGGTCGCTCCACATAAGTGAGATCTTCTTGGAGATCACAGCTCTCTAGGAGGGTGTGGTCTTCTGGCACTCGAAGGCATTTCTTTAACTGTGACACGTGGAAGACATTATGCACTGCTGACAAGGCTTCTGGTAGCTCAAGCTGATATGCTACTTCACCTCTTCTAGCTAGAATCTTGTATGGTCCCACAAATCTGGGTGCAAGTTTTCCCTTCGTCCAGAATCTTCTTACTCCTCTGAGTGGAGTAACTCTGAGATAGACAAAATCTCCTACCTCAAAGTTTAATTCTCTCCAACGGTTATCAGCATAACTCTTTTGTCAGGATTGCAGAATTTTCTGTCATCTAAGCTTTCAAAGCAGGGCTAAGGAATCGACGGTTTACAGAGGATATAGCAATACATCCTCTACGAATGAACGTCGAGCTTTTTGACATGGCCGACAAGTACGCAACTGCTAGCGAGGCGATCGAATGGAACGAGGCCATTGATCGAAAGGACAAAATTCCTCAACCTGGCTTGGATAAAACGAAAAAGAAGCAAAGGAAGACTCTCAAGAAAAAGAGAAACCGTAAACCTGACGATAAGAGGGTCCTTGCGGTTCCTGGGAAGTTTACCAATGGTAAGAAAGATTACACCGGTCGAGGTAAAGAAAAGGCTTCGACCGATGGTTACAAGAAAAACAAGAAGTGGTGTCCACTTCACTAGCAAGCAGGGCATGACTTGCGCACCTGTCGCGCATGGTAAAAGAAACTGGAAGATTAATATGCTGATAAGGGTCCACTCCCCTCAATATAGGAACTCGGAGAGACAAGCTCCAAAAAGGACAAAGACGGAGATGAAGAAATGGAGTACCAAGAGCCACAACACACAGTCGATGTGATCTTTGGTGGATCCTATTCATACGAGTCTAGACAATAATCTCCTTACCGAATCTCCAATCACTGTCAAGCCATCCAAGTGGTCGGAGGCAATAATCTCCTTTAGCAAAGATGACTACCCCACCCCTTCGACTCGACCAGGTCAAGCACTCAAGACTAAATATGGCACCAAAACCCTCCGACCAGACAAAGGAGGTACTACTCGACAAGAGCGTTTCTCCAGAAGGCGCCAAAATACTGGTCGAAGCAGGACTCAGCCTCAAATAGGAAGAGTTGCTCGTCTCCTTCCTCCGAGCAAACCAGGACGTGTTCGCCTGGCAGGCATCCGACATGCTCGCAGTCCCTAGGGAGGTGATCGAGCACAGGCTAGCTCTTCAGCCTGACAAGAAACCGGTCAAGCAAAAGCTGAGGCGTTTTGCACTTGATCGAAAGGAAGCAAACCAGTCAGAGATCGATAAGCTTCTCAAGGCTGGGTTTATTCGTGAAGTCGACCACCCAGAGTGGCTCGCCAATCCTGTAATGGTTAGAAAAGCCAATGGGAAATGGCGAATGTGTATTGACTTTACACATCTAAAAAAAGCTTTTCCGAAGGATGACTTCCCCCTTCCTCGCATTGATCAACTTGTGGACTCTATTTCCGGGTGTGAGTTGTTAAGTTTTTGAAATGCGTATTCAGGGTACCACCAGATTAGTATGAGTAAAAACGATGAAGAGAAAACTTCCTTCATCCTCCATACGACACTTACTGTTATGTAAAGATGTCATTTGGTCTCAAAAATACTGGTGCAACTTTCCAAAGGTTAATGCAAAAAACCCTTAATTCACAGATAGGTCGGAATCTAGAAGCCTATGTTGATGATTTGGTCGTAAAAAGCATCAACGCTGGTGATCATGTTCTAGACCGACATGAAACTTTC
This sequence comes from Ampelocalamus luodianensis, assembly GCA_036346255.1. Taxonomy (NCBI): domain Eukaryota; kingdom Viridiplantae; phylum Streptophyta; class Magnoliopsida; order Poales; family Poaceae; genus Ampelocalamus; species Ampelocalamus luodianensis. The sequence goes on along the minus strand of CM070638.1, from coordinate 44,008,230 downwards.
AATAACTTGGGACGCCATAACCTTAAGTTAAATCCAGAAAAGTGTGTGTTTGAAGTTTCTTCTGATAAGCTTCTTGGATTCTTAGTTTCGGCTAGAGACACCGAAGCCAACCCAGCGAAGATCTTGGCCATCGACCAGATGCGCCCTCCGACCACGAAGAAAGAAGCTCAAAAACTAACCGGTTGTATGGTAACGCTAAGTCGTTTCATAGCAAGGTTAGGAGAAAAAGGATTACCTTTCTTCAGACTTCTTCGAAAACATGGGAGTTTCGAGTGGACTAAAGAGGCAAACGATGCCTTTGAATAACTTAAAAAGTACCTTACGAGTACTCTGGTCTTAGTTTCTCAGATATTGGGGAGACATTGCTGATTTACATAGCGGCAACACCACAAACAGTCAGTGGTGTACTGGTCGTAGAACGCGACAACGTCCAACGACTAGTATATTACGTAAGCGAAGTCATACATGGACCAAAGGAATGGTATCCATAGGTACAAAAATTACTGTATGGTCTCCTTATGGCTTCAAGGAAACTAAGATATTACTTTTAGGCCCATAAAGTGGTCGTACCAACCGGATATCCCCTTGGTCAAGTCCTTGGAAACAGGGAGTCATTAGGACGAATAGCAAAATGGGCGGTTGAGCTTGGGGTGTTCGACCTCCATTTCACCTCACGAACAATAATCAAGTCCTAGGCAATAGCAGAATTAATTGCCGAATGGACGAACCCTGAACCCACCCAAGGGCCCGAGTATGAACGCCACAACGAGCGAATAATGTACTTCGACGGTTCCTTGATGCTCACAGGCTCTGGGTCTGGAGTTGTCTTGATTTCCCCTAAAGGCGAACATTTAAAATATGCCATCCAGTTGAACTTTCCTGCTACAAATAATGTGGCAAAATATGAAGGTTTGCTGGCAGAACTCCGAGTAGCTCGTTCGCTTGAGATTCGCAGATTATTAGTGAAAGGTGATTTTCAACTAGTAGCGAATCAAGTAGGAAAAGAGTGTCAATGCTCTAGTACCAAGATGTCATCTTATCTGGTGGAAGTACAAAAACTCTAAAAGCACTTCTTCGGTTTCCAGATCCAACATATTTCTAAAAAGAAAAACTTTCTGGCAGACCAGTTGGCGCGGATAGCCGCCACCAGGTCAACCATCCCGCCTGGAGTTTTCCTCGAGTAAATCGATTCACCCTCGGTGGTCGAGCCTTTCGAGGACCTAAATGTTCACAAGGATGTCGTACACCTCGGTTCTACGAACATGGGTGCTCCACAAGTCGTTGATGGTTGGCGCCATCACGATCAAGGTAGAGATTGGATGACACCGATCTACAATTATCTTCAGCATGACCTAATTCTAGAAGATGATGTAGAGGCTAATCGTATAGCATGAAAAGCCAAATCATACACTCTTATTGAACGTACCTTATATAAATGAGGATCTCACGGGGTGTTGATGAGATGCATATCTCAACCGAAAGGCATTAAGTTGCTGACCGAAATTCATGGAGGAGTTTGTGGAGCATATCATTCCTACAGAACGCTAGTTGGTAAAGCCTTCAGGCAAGGATACTACTGGCCAACTGCCCTTCAGGATGCAAAAGAGCTCTTGATGAAGTAAACATAATGTCAGTTTCATAGCTGACAAGTACATCAGCCGGCACAAGCTTTGCAAACCATTCCTCTTTCTTGGCCTTTTGCAACCTAGGGACTAGACATTTGGGACCGTTCCCAAGAGCAGTCGGGGGCTTTGAATTCCTTTTCGTCATAATTGACACGTTTACAAAATGGATCAAAGCCAAGCTAGTTGTTAAAACAACAACTGAAGCCGCTAAAAGGTTTCTCACAAAAAATATGATCACACGATTTGGTGTACCCAGTTGTATAATCACAGATAAACGTACCCAGTTCTCAAGCTGTAATTTCTAGGAATTCTGCGACGACCTAGGTATCAAGATATACTTCGCTTCTGTTGTTCATCCACAGAACAACGGAGCAGTTGAGTGAGCCAATGGTATCATAATGCAGGGAATCAAACGATGAGTGTTCGACTAGTTGATCACACGGTCAGGAGCTTGGGTTCAAGAACTCCCTTCTATGTTATGGGCCGTTCGTACCACGACCAGTCGTGCGACCGGTGAAACACAATTTTTTTTGGTTTATGGGGCTGAAGCCATGCTTCCTCCAGACCTAAAAATTGGTTCTACTCAAACTGATTGTTTTAATGAAAATGATCATAATGAACGACAACTTGACGACATCAATTTCCTTGAAGAACAACGAAATCAAGCCTTAATACGATCAACAATCTACCAACAAGCCCTGCGAAGGTACCACAGTCGTAAGGTGCAACCTCACAGCCTAGCTGTAGGTGATCTGGTTCTTAGAAAAATTCAGAGCCAGGCAAATCGAAACAAACTTTCTCCCAAGTGGGAAGATCCATACACTATGGTCGAAGTCACCCGACCAAGTTCGGTAAGATTAGTAATGTTAGATGGGCAAATTTTGTCCAATTCTTGGAACATTGATCAATTGCGTAAGTTCTTTGTTTAAATATTTCTTTTTTGTACATTTCCCATTTTTCCATAAAGATGAGTATTTTATTTTCCATAAGTGTCGTTATTTATATGTTCTACTTTATTTGGTCAAGTATCATAGTTGTTTGACTGGTTTGAGAAGACACTCATTCTCTCCGATATCCTTTTCAAGGATCTCTATTACTCATTGGCTTCGACTTGATCGTCCAACGCCAAAAAGGTCCTAGTCGTGATCATTACTTCAATGATTCTCACACGCGACTACACTCTTTTCTTAAAGAAACATACGAGTAAAATGAGCATTACACAAACAGCTTCATATGATTTCCTACATGTTTAAGAGTTTGAAGTTTGTTTTCTTCATTTCAATATTTTGTTCTACTCTTGTTTGGCTACTGTTCGGGACACCGAGAGCCTCCTAGTTGAAGTCTCTCCTCTCTGCACGTGGTCCTGCCCACTCTTGTATTTCTTTAATACAAGATAAAAATGTCGTACGTCTTCATGGTCGTAACCCCTAAGGCTAACGACGTCACTGGTCGTAAGGATTCTAGAGGTTACCTGAATGGGTACCACAGTCGGGAGAGATCTAGCCTCCACTGTAATCGCCGTAAAAGTTATGAACTCGTATCTCGATCAAACTCGTGAATATTCTCATCTTGTGATGAATGGAACACATGTCATATATTCCATACCACATGACGCTATATAACCACGGACACTGACAACAACTACAATACGGTTGAGTGTCTCATAGACACTCAACTGTAGAACGGTTGATACTTTATTAACCATCACCTCGCTCCGACCAGTCGCATCACTTCACAACAGGCGTTTCTCCAGGAGTAACTGCCACCTCTTCAGAAGTTATTTAAAGATGGAGCAATCGGAGTCAGAGGAAGCATCAAATTGAAGCATAGGCATTAGCATTGGATTCATGTTTCAAGCCTAATACAGTAAACTAGCAATCATTATTCTCAGTGTAATTAGATATAGTCCACTGCCTAATCGCAGGCACCCCCTGTAACAACCAGGTCATACCAATAAAAAGCAACTCTATTCTTTCCCAAGAAGTCTCGTGTTGTTTCTCCTTTTATTTCGTAAGATCGGCGACTCGATCGTCGACAAGACGTAAGGGCCTTCTTGAGAGTCTCGAAGGCTTGTTGTGCTACCGGGGACCATGAGAATCCTTTGAGTAGTTGTGTGAGGGGTGCGGCAATAGCCTCGTAAGACTTGATGAACTTGCGATAGTGCCCGTGAGGCCAAGGAAGCCACACAGTGCACGCGTTGTCTTTGGGTTTGGCCAGGCCATGACAGCTTAGACCTTCTTGTCGTCCATGGCTACCCCAGCAACTGAGATGATGTGCCCCAAGTAGGACACAGACAACTCACCGAGGGAGCATTTACTTCACTTGAGGAAGAGCTTGTGCTTGCGAAGAATGGCAAGAACCGCCTGAAGAATGGCGAAAAATGACAAGAGTGTTGTATATCAAAATATCATCAAAGTAGACGATCACAAATTGACGAAGAAAGGGTTGGAGCACGTCATTCATCAACGCCTGGAATGTGGCTGACACATTCGTTAACCCGAACGAAAAGATGAGGAACTCGAACAGGTCGTTGTGAGTACGAAACGATGTTTTCTCCACGTCTGGCGAGTGCATCCGGACCTGATGATAGTCGGAATGAAGATCAAGCTCGATGAAGTAGTGGGCGCCTTTGAGTTCGTCAAGTAGTTCATCCACCACTGGTATAGGGAATTTGTCTTTCACTGTCTTGTCGTTGAGGGCACGATAGTCTTGTTTCCGAATCAACAGCACGGGAGAGGAGAACGCGGACATGCTGCAGCGAATGATGCCTTGATCCTCCATTAGTTTGCATTGGTGTTCAATCTCGTCTGTTTGGATGACTTGGTAATAGTAGGGGTGGACGGCCACCGACACCGTGCCTGAAAGTAGGTGGATGCGGTGGTCGCTCGTACGTGCAGGCGATAGGCCCGTCGGCTTGGCGAAGACGTCGTCGAATTCTCAGATAAGGTCATCCAAGAGCTCATGGCCGTTGCATGCATGGAGTTTGGCATTGTGAACTAGTTCACGGATGCCACTCCACTGGACTTGGTGATCGTGCCGCCAAAATGCCATAGTGAGGAGCCGAAATTCCACAAGATGGGACCCAATGTGGCTAGACATTGTGTGCCAAGCACCACGTCGTATTTGCCCAATAGAATTTTGTAGAGGTCGATGACGAAATCTTCCTTGGCGATGGTGATCAAGGCGTTGGGACAAACGTCGGCGCAAATGACCCTTTCGCCATTCGCCACGGCCACCCATAGGTTTTCGTGGCCCAAGAAGGACAGGACAGATCAGTGGCAGCCTCATTCAAAAAAAACTCATGTGTCGAGCCAGAATTCAATAGCGCCACGAGGACCAAGTCGCCGAGTCGAAGCTCGGCCTGCATCGTCTCGCTGGTACGCACACCGACGGGCCCGAAACGGAGGTTGATGAGCTTGGTGAAGCACTTCCAGTTTGGCATCCTGTCATCTCATTCCAACATGTAGTACCACTGCTGGGCGTCGTCAACGAGGTGGTAGGCGGCCAACCACACCTTTTCTTCCTTTAACGTCCGTTGCCCTCGATAAAAATGTTCACACCAATTGATCCAGGGCAGCGGATTGCTCTTGCCGTTGAAGGTGGGAAACTCCAACTTGTAGTTGCGATGAGGAGCATGCTTGCCGCTTGGAACCGCGGTGGTTCCTTAGAACTCGCGGCAGTCGCTCACAGCGGCGACCGCTGGCGCCGCGAGGCGGGTGATGACAATGCAGATCGCTATGCGTCTTCTCTAGATCCTGCAGCTTTGCTTCCATGGTATCCAACTTCTTCATGTGCGCTAGGACCTCGACAAGCTATGCAGCTACAACGTCGCCGCTACCTGCCATCGTGTGAAGGACGCAACGCCTATCTCTGATACCAAGTTGTGACATGCTTCGGGGATGGAGCATCTAGGGTGGGTGGGTGTCGTGGGTGGTTTAGCCCTGGGCTTGCGCCTGAGAGCCGTGGTGTGGTTGAAGGAGATGAGCAAGGAGGGAGGGGGGGTCGATAGGTGGAGGTGTAGGGAGGAGGGGAGTTTGGTGGGAGGAAGGGGGAGCTAGAGAAGGAATATTAGAAATAACTAATCCTGCTTGCTTTATTCCTTCATCTCCTCCCCTTAAATAGAGAGACTTACAAATATAACTTTCCAAATAAAGAGATCGTAAGGATCCCAGCAAATGTGATCTTATGGATCGCAATCTAATATTTCTAAACAAATATGATATTAAAGATCTTAATCTAATATTTCTAACTTGCAAGCAAAGAAAGGATGGTGGGCCCTAGGCTGCCGCCGGCTGGGCTGGGCCCTTGTGGCGCCGGTGGTACACCCGACCCCACATGACAGCATTGCTGTTTTCTCTCACGTTGTGCAACTGCATCTAATATGCTAGCATTAAAGTAAAATGTATGGATATTTGTGCAATAAACAAAAACCATTTGACTTTTCTATTGCGCCAGTGAAAACACTTGGTATGAATTTTTCGGCTACTTCTGAAACTCGAATTCTGAAATATGGCATATTTGACTGTATTGCCCGTTCCGTGAATTTAGGTTGTGAAGAAGGGTGATACTCTTTTCATTGGTCAATATCTCTTCACAGGAAGTGAAACAACGTCTTTGTGGCTTGAGGTGTGCGAATTTGTAAATTCTCCACAAATACATGCCACTTGACAATATTACATTTCGTGATATGCTGTAATTTGCAGGTTTTGGAGACTTCTGGGGAAAATGTGAATTGTCTTGTGAAGAACACAGCTACGCTTGCAGGCCCCATTTTTACTCTGCATGTTTCACAAGTCCATGTCAGTTTGCCCACTTTGAGTGAATATGATAAGCAGGTAATGTGGATTACTAAGTTTCTTTAGATAACTGAGCTATATGTTGCCAATAACTTGTCACCTTACGTTTGGTCTGTACAAAAGATTTTGGCTACAACTTTTTTGTAAAATAGCAAGGGCAGTTCTGTTTAGGGTCTTGAGTTATGTATTTTTTTTCCTTTGATTTTTCTTTTGAATTTTTTGGCTTACCCACATTCAACCAGAGAAAGCTATGACTTGTTCAGTGAAAGAAAACCCATTTGCTGATTGGGCTATTACAAGTTAAAACACAGTATCAAAGAATTTGTACTACTGTCTGTTGCATGTAAATATAACTGAAATGCCAGATGGTAAACATGATGGGCCTGTTTGGTTTACGACCCTACGCAGCCATACTAAAATTTTGGTAATACCAAAACTCAGGTAATACTAAAACCTAGGTAAAAAATGATGTTTGGATCGTAGCCACACCAATTCATAGGCAATGCCGAAATTGATGTGTTTGGATCGTAACTATGCCAAAATTTGCCAAAAAAAGTGAGTATGACTTGTGGGGTCCGCATGACATATATTCTTTTTTGCACCAAAATATACTAAAAGTGGTCTTGTTTTGTTGATTAAATGACAAGAAACACAACGGTTCAATTGGATCGCAAATCGGAAAAATATGGTCATTTGAAACTGATTAATTAAACTAACCATGCATTTAATGTCTCTATTGGAACCATTGCCTAGTTGCCACATAGCAAGTTCATTGGCTGGTTGCTAGCCAAATTTTTGGCGACCGTTTTGGGCGCCCAAATTCAGCCCAGGACTGTTTTGGGCGCCCAAATTCAGCCCAGGAATTGTGAAGGAAAATTTTGGCATTACCAAAATTTTAATGGCAACACCAAATATTGGAACCAAACCAAATACTGGCCAAATTTTTCGGGCAATGCCAAAATTTGGTTTGGTTAGTCCTGGCTTTGAACCAAACAGCCCCGATATCCCTTATTTCTTTCTGATGTTCACTCTATTGTTAATATCTTCAGATGAGATTTGTTGAATCACTTTCTTCAAAATTAAACTTGCTATCTCCTTTCTCTTTTACTTGTGTGTGTAGACAACCTTTTAAAACTTTTACCACTAAGATACACAAAAATATTTAGATTTGTCATATGGAAATGATATTAGAAGATTTGTCATCAAAAGTACTTCATGTCATTATATTTTTAATATTTTTTGCTAACATATAATTAGAACAAAGGTCAAAGGTGTCTATTGGAGACCATGTCCAAGTCCAAAACAAGTAAAAGAGAATGGAGAGAGTAATTTCTTTCAAGATTACTGTGCCCTTTTTCCCAAGTTGCATGTGAAGATACATACTTGATGCATAATTTCATATTGATGCTAATATATTAATTCATATCTTTCCAAAATCGTCCTGAGTACAGTTTCCTTGCAATAGGTCATTTCAACTTGGGGGTTGCATAACAGTGTTGACATTATATCACTTTCCCATACCCGCTCTGCTGAGGATGTCAGGAGGTGAGTTTTCTTTCTGACTTGCCACTCTTGCACATGAATTAAACATTTAGTTGATCATCCACCTGCTTCTTGATTTCCTTTTGTGGTTCATTTTTAGTACTTTATTTAAGAGGCTTTTTCGTGCTGTTGTTTCCACTCACAAAAATCAAATTGCAAGAAGCATTTTGATGCAAATTGTCAGCCAATTGAACAATGGGGTTTAATGAAGGAGCATCTGCATGTACCTACAGTTTGAAGTTTGAAAGATAATCAATGGCACAGACCAATATCTCAGTTAATTATAAGAAGCATATATTGTCAAACAATAGTGGTTATACCAATGATAAAAGCTGATGAACAGGCATAATTGTACATAAAGAAGAATATGCCGTTATTGATCTGTTTGATTGTAACATCATTGCATGTTATTTCATTGACATAGTGTTACTGTTTCTCATGTTATTTGAGGCCACACATTCAATGTAAGATGACAGGCTGTTTGCACTCTTGATCAGCAGCTGAGGACTTAAGTAGTTAATGATAGTTGTGGGGATACTGCTGATCCTTATATATTTGTGGTGTGCAGCTTAGAGCCTTTTTACAATCTCATAACCTTCAAGATACACAGTTATATGCCAAGGTTGAAAATGCCGAGGTAATTATCATGCTTTTATGAAGATACTGTTGTCTGTTTGTTTCACTGCTATATTATGATTAGTTGCATTGTGCATTTCTTTCTAGGGTTTGGAACATTTTGATGAAATTCTCCAAGAGGCGGATGGTATCATTATCTCCGGAGGAGACCTGGGAATTGACCTCCCACCAGAAAGGGTAAATTTTGATCTTTTCCAAAAATACATAGTTTCATTTTTTTGATTTTTTTGATAAAGGAAGTTTTTTATTAAACTCAGTCAATTACATCAAGGTGATACAATCGCACTGAGATCACTCCCGGCCTCTACATAACTAGAATGCATATAGCCAAAACTCACACGACACCCACAAATTAAAAGCAAAAGAAGTACAGAAAGACTCAAGGATCAACAATCCTGAGACTAGATCGCCACCCATGTCCCTGGGTAAAACACTCTCTGACCACTTGCTCCAAATGTAGACACCCCGCAATAACTAAATCCCGCGAACCCGGCTTCTGAAGTATAACCCAGGTGCGCAGCCAATGGATAATTAAATAAACCACCTACAAAGGAGAAGAAATAACTTTTCTATCAAAAACCATATCATTCCTGTACAACCAAAGCGACCAACAAGTAGCAGCCGCCCCTAACAGGACATATAGTTGTAAATCCTTCTGGACTCCCATAAGCCAACTAGAAAACATGTGAGAAACATGATGAGAAGGTCTAATCCCACTTGCCACATGTACGATAGTCCAAACTGAGCGGGCAAAATGGCATTCAAAGAAGAGATGTTTAATTGTCTCCTTACATTGACAAAAACAACAATCTTGATTACCTTGCCAATTGCGTTTTGCGAGATTATCCTTGGTTAGCACCACTCCCCGGCGGAGATACCAAAGGAAAACCTTAACCTTTAGTGGTACCGTTAGTTTCCAGAGTTGTTTGTGTATATTAGGGACATCACTATGAACTAGTGCTAGGTAATGAGACTTCACAGTGAATTGCCCATTAGAGGACAAATTACATCGAAACTCATCTTGCTCCTGAATAAGTTCTATAATAGCGATGCGTGGTAATAAGTTATTCCATGCCACTAGTTTTGAACCAATTAGATCCCTTCTCCATGAAAAATTTGGAGAGCCAGTTTGAAAGACTTCTGCGACAGATACCTGCTTATGCCTAACAATATTGTAAAGGCTAGGGTACTTTCCCGCAGGGTCACATTTCCCAACCCTTCCCAGAACCTAATTTGGGAACCATCTTTGATTATGAAGGGCCCAAAACGGAAGAAATCCCGTTTCACCTTCATTAGACTTGCCCAAAAATGTGAATCCCCGCCTTCCATCGAACTCGCGAAAGAGGTCGGGAGCCCAAATACTTATTTCAGATAGCCGCCAAACTCCATCCGTCGTAAGCAACCTAAATAGCCACTTGCTAAGTAAGGCTATGTTTTTAATATCCAGATCATGAATGCCTAAACCCCCTTGGTCTTTAGGGCGGCACACTATGTTCCATTTAGCCAAACGATACTTCTTTTTTTGACCATCACTCTGCCAGAAGAACCTAGAGCGAAAGTAGTTGAGTTTTTTTAGTACCCCTCTCGGAATCGCAAAGAAAGACATCATGTACATTGGGAGGCTGCTAAGCACTAAGTTAATCAGAGTGAGTCGTCCTCCTATGGATAGAAGTTTCCCTTTCCAACTACTGAGTCGCTTCTCAAATCTTTCCACCACTACTTTCCAATCGACATTTGTTAGTTTCCTATAATGTATAGGGATACCCAAATATCGAATTGGGAATTCACCTGTGGAACAACCAAATAACTCTGTATATTCTTGCTCAAAATCTCTAGCTTTGCCAAAGCAGTATAATTTGCTTTTATGGAAATTATTTTCAGTCCCGATAGTAGCTCAAAAGCATAAACCAATAACTTCAAGTTTCGAGCTTTCTTGAGATCATGTTCCATAAAGAGAAACGTATCATCAACATACTGTAGGATAGAGAGTCCACCATCAATGAGATGTGGTACTATCCCTATAATTTGCCCATCTGCTTTGGCTCTATTGATTAGAACAGCCAACATGTCAGCTATGATATTGAAGAGCATTGGCGATAAAGGGTCTCCTTGTCGTAAACCTTTCTTAGTCTGGAAGAAATGTCCTACCTCCTCATTGACTTTGACCGCCACACTCCCTCCCGAGACAAAAGATTCCACCCAAGAGATCCACTTGGGCGAGAAACCTTTCATCCGTAAGGTTTGCAGTAGAAAAGGCCATTTGACCTTATCATAAGCTTTTTCAAAGTCTACTTTAAAAATCACCCCATTCAATTTCTTACGATGCAATTCATGTATTGTCTCATGTAGGACTACAACTCCTTTAAGGATATTACGTCCTCTCATAAAGGCAGTTTGTATAGGACTCACCACATGGTCCGCCACATAATTAATTCTGTTAGTCACAACTTTGGTGAAAATTTTGAAACTGACATTTAACAGACATATTGGCCTATATTGCTGAATTCTGTTTGCTTCTTGAACTTTTGGAAGGAGTGTTATTACCCCAAAATTGAGACTAAAAAGGGGGAGATTTGCAGCATGGAGTTCCTTGAATAGATTCATCAGATCATCCTTGATGATATCCCAAATTTTTTGATAGAACTCCGCTGGAAAACCATCCGGTCCAGGAGCCTTATTATGCGCCATTCCGAAAACAGCTCCCCGAACCTCCTCCTCCGAAAAAGTTGCTGTAAGGAACTCATTTTCCAACTCTGTAACCTGGGATATATCCTTTGTAATAGATTCATCTAGTGTAAAGTAAGAATCCTCAGGCTGGCCAAAAAGTTTCTTGTAGAAGTTAGTAATGTATGACTTGAGTGCTATATTCCCTTCTATTTTTCCTTCTTCCTGATCAAGGAAAAAAATTAATTTCTTCCTGTGTTTACCATTGGCTACCATGTGATAATATTTCGTATTATTATCACCCAAGAGGACATCATTCACCTTTGCTCTTTGGTACCATTTGATTTCTTCCTCACAAAGAAGTTTAGCCAACTGATCTCTTGATTGAGCAAGCTGCTCTCTCTCAGAATCAGATAAGTCTCGTACCTCAGCAGTGATGTCCAAAGCATTAATGGTAGTTTGGAGACTAGCTTTCTGTTGCTTATATTAACCGCTAGTCTGAGCTGCCCAACCCCTCAGATAACTGTGCAATGCACTCATCTTATTGTTCCATCGTTGAACAGAATTGTGGCCCGTGACCGACCTGTTCCAAATTTCCTTGACACGGTCTCGAAAATCCTCACGTAAGAACCAGCCTAGTTCAAGTTTGAACTGCTTATGGTTCCCAATGAAAGCCGCCCTTCCTGTTTGAAGTAACAGAGGTGTGTGGTCTGTAATACCTCTGTCTAGAGCATGAACCGAGACCAAAGGATACTTGGATTCCCATTTTGTTGTCATTAGAACTCTGTCTAACTTCTCATAAGTTGGATTTGGGAGGGAATTGACCCTAGTAAACTGTCGTCCCGATAAAGCTATTTCTCTAAGGTCGAAGCTGTCAATTACAACATTGAAGAGAAATGGCCACCGAGTACTATATCTATCATTGTTCTTTTCCGTACTACATCTTAAAATGTTAAAATCCCCACCAATTAAGGTCGGAAGGGGGTTTTGTTGGCATGCGCGAACTAACTCTGCCAGAAAATTGGCTTTGAAATCATCCTACGCTGGCCCATAAGTCGTCATTAGAATCCATTTGAATTTGTCCTCCTTATTAGTCAAATGAAATTTGACATAAAAATCGCCTTCGACAATCAAAGACAAATCAAACACAGAGGCATTGATTCCAAGTAAAATCCCCCCACATCTACCACGTGGAGGAAGACAATGCCAAACGAAATCTGCTCCCCCAGATAAACGACTTAGATTCGTCTTTGACATGTCATTCTTCCTCGTCTCCCAAATTGCAACAAAGTCTAGATTGTGTTCCTTTATACAATCTGCCACATACCTATATTTAGCCAAGTCCGAAAGACCTCTGCTATTCCAGTATATGCCTTTCATGAGGACACAACTCGAGAAGATTTATTTCCAGCCGACCGGGCTTTCCGTCCTTTCTTCTTGCTTGATTTAGATTTTCTCGCAGAAACCATCAAGTCACTAATTGTAGTGCTCAGGTCCGCCTCATCTAAACCAACCTCTGAGACTTCCTTTACTAAGTGATCGAGTAGGATACCGTCATGTACAGCATCCTCGTCATCACTTTCCTCAAAAGGATTGTCTCCCTTAATAGTTTGAGAATCAAGTGATCTAGGAACCATCTTGAATCTATCTACCTCAATGTGTTTCAACTTATTAACCGAAATAGCAATATCACTACCAGTGGAACCCAAAGAAACTCCCAAAGTATTCAGATGAGAAATAATACTATCATAAGGTAAAGACCGAATTGAAGCAGTACGTTTACCTAGTAGGAGAGGAGTTGCAGGAGTACTGGTAGGAAGGAAAGGTTGAATGGTACCTATCCCCTTTGGTGCCCCATCCAAATTGCGAGCCGTCGTACGCCTCATTGCCTTGTTCAACGAGTCCTCGTCAGCAACAGAGATGCCGTTGTTTTCCACATTCACACGGCCGCTTCGATGAAGACCATTGGAACTCTCCGGGAATGAAACCACGGTGCTGTTCATCCATGTGGCTTGGGTGTCTCCGACGAAACTGCTAGAAAAGCAGTCTTGTCACACCTCTCCTTATTCCCGGATGGTCCCATTGAGAGCGGCTGCACCCCACTTCGGGCTGCAACTAGGCTCTTAGGCGGCGACGATGACAAGACCTCCACTGGGTGGTTCCCATCTTGTGACAAGATCAAGGATGTCATGGTGTTGATGGCATCCACACTACCCACCTGCCACGGACTCCTCGGTGAGGAGGAAACCACCACAATGCTCTTTTGTTGCTGGCCTCCTGGCGACGAAGATGCCGCGGAACAAGTAGCCGCCAACGGCAAGCAAACGGACGTCGAAGTCGAGGAAGAAGCCATGACCACCTGCTGTGCGTTCTCAGCAGGCGACCGAGTCCTCTGGCTCACAGCCCTAGGACTCGCGTGAGCTGAGCTAACCGGCGAGGCACCCGTAGTTTCTACGATGCCCATGTCCATGACAATAGGACGTAGTGGAGGAGGAGGCTTGCCGTTGCCGAAGGGAGTAAGTGCTAACTGCATGGGGACTATACCGGTCCCCTGTCCAGCCTTTGGTTCACTAGATGAACTGCCTTTGAGACGCTTGGCAATTTGATGATGAGAAACATCTCCCTTAGAACCCCCCCCTCTGTCTCAGCCCCATCATCATCACGACCCATTGGATCATCTGACACTGGTAACGCAGGTTGGAATCCCTCTTCCTCAAGAGTAAACGTGATAGGGTAACCGAGCTTCCCAAAGACCGTGTCTGTAGTGATAGGTAGATCCTCCCGACTGAGCAAACAAACCTTGATGCGGATGACACCATTGCGTCGAAAAGTGAGCATATCCACTTCTTTTGTAGCTCCGATAAGAGAGCCCAACGCCCAAAAGCCAAGGTAGTGACTCCAAGGGTGAGGGATGCCAGTGACATGCACCCATACCTCGTCAAGCTGGTAGACTGGTAGAACATCCGAGGAAGGACGCCATTCTGAAAATGGTGATGGAAACTCCATGATTCTTTAACCTAAATTCAACATCAACCATCCGTTTCAGCTCCTCATCAGAAGGAAAAGTGACAAGGAAAGAAATTATCACCATGTGGCAAGGTCTCCCAATTCCAATCAGAACGAATGAGACGAGCCAATTCATTTTGTACCGCATTAACTGTAAGGCGACCACCCATGATATTGACCAAAGCTGTCGGGACAGCATTGGACATATCCATGTTCAAATCAAAGTCTTGAATTCTCAGAAAACCCAGCTTCTGCTCACCAAACCCAAATAAAGCCGCACTCGGTTTCGGCAACTTGAGTACAGGACATTTGGCAGGAAGATGTGCATCTTTCTTGTCACAAATGTAGCAATCGAGATTGGCTTTGCAAGTATCCATCAAATGACCATTCGTTTTACATCTGAAACAATGTGGAGGGCGAGTTTTTTTAGCTTTTACCCCTGTTGTTTCTGCTCCCTGACCGGAGTGATCGGACGCAGTCATCTGATTATTGACGCCGGTTGCCTCCACTGCCTGATCAGTTGGCGGTGTAGGTTTTGCCGTCGGTTGAAAGCCGGGATTGGCAGCGGCTTGGGGTGCACGAGCAGAAGGCCCTTGCCCCTGGAACTGCTGATGGAACCTGCCCTGAGGGCGCCGGCGATAACCACCCAGCGCAATATGTCGCTGTGGATGTTCCTCTTGATTGCGAGGCTGGCGTTGAGTGTAGTTGGGCGGCTGGCGATGGTAGTTGCGCTGTTGCGGAAAGTGTCGTGGTGGCGGAGCGTTTCGGGACTGCCGAGCGTGATCTCGAGCAGGATCCCGCGCCGCCATCGACGCATAGCTAGGGCATGGGCAAGATGTGTTTGGTACGGGAGAGATACACGTTCGCATGAAGGCGGAGTACGATCGTTGTAAATCTCCTCTCGATCTCCTGTAAGGTCTATTACACGCCGGGTAAGGTCTATTACACGCCGGGCCCATCGGACAGCCCATCACGACAGCCTGTTTCAAATTTTGAAACGACTCCGTTGATGGCTCTCGGTCCAGAATTTTCTCGATCAGCTGCTCAAGTTTGTTCGTTGACTTCAACGTCACCGCCGGTAGGAAGTAGCCAAGAACCGCCGGCTGCAAACGTGGACGAGGAAGAGGGCCTTTCCATGGCCGGACCAACCATCCACGTTGCTGCCGTTGATAACTATCTGAATTATTTACAGTGCCGCGGCGAGAAACTAAATTCCACTCGCCACCACCAACGCAAGAAGAAGACTCCAGCGGTGAGCCGGAGGAACGAGTACTGACCTGTCTCGGTGAGGCTGGAGGCATGAATTGTTGTCTATCCCACCACTGCGAAGCAGGAGTTGGGTAGCCGACCTCCGACCAAAAATCTTGCACCAGAGATGTCTCCTCTGTCAGCGATGTGCCAGCGTCGAATTCCGAAATCCGTTCTCTGCTGGCTGCATGAACACCATCGTCTTCATCCCCATCATCTTCAGACCCTACCTGTGTGAGACTCTCAAAACGAGAGCCTCGATGTGGAGAAGCCGGGCGGGGCGCAAGCGTAAGCCGGCGGTGACAACGAAGATCGTCGTCATGACCTCCAGATCGTCGCATCATGTGCAATATGTGCAATTTTCAATACATAGTTTCATACTGTTTATCGCTAGTATGCTGTCAGATATGTGTATATTCATTTCTATTCATGATACCTTTTTGCCTTGACATGATAATAGTTAATCAATACAGCAACATAGTTACAAGAATATATTTGTTGTTATGGTGCAAATGCTTGCCATTTATATGCTTATCAGTTTACAATTAAAAGTGATTCATTTAGCCCTGATAGGCTTCAGATACTTCTGAAAGCACCCGTTATATGCTTAATTGCTTATCAATTTACAGTTAAAAGTGAATAATTTAGCTCTGCTAGGCTGCAGATACTTCTGAAAATATCAGTGCAGAAATGTCATGACTGCATGTCTTTTTTGCTTCATGCTATAACCTGTCACTTTTGACTCTTCAGGTGTTCATGTCCCAAAAAACATCCATTCAGAAATGCAACCTGGCTGGCAAACCTGTGATCATCACTAGAGTTGTGGACAGCATGATTGACAATCTACGTCCTACACGTGCAGAGGCGACTGATGTTGCAAATGCTGTCCTAGATGGTCTGTAAACCTACTGTATTCCAACCACTTGACTAATTTATTACTTATTTTGTATGCTGCTCAAATTGCAGGAACTGATGGTATTTTGCTTGGTGCGGAGACACTTCGAGGACTGTATCCTGTTGATGCGGTGAGTACTGTGGGCAGAATATGTGCAGAAGTACGTTTCTACCTGTTTTAAGAATAAATTGTAATAGTGCCATCTGAATTGCTTGGCTGATCAATGATAAATATTCTTCTAGGCTGAGAATGTGTATAACCAGTCACTTCACTTCAAGAAAATAGTGAGGCATGTAGGTGAACCAATGTCCCATGAAGAATCTGTGGCATGATCAGCGGTAAATACTGTTAAATCATTAGGAACAGATACAAATTTTCTAATCTAGAACTAGAATATTAGTGACCTTCCATTGTTCACATGCAGGTTCGTTCTGCAATGAAAGTAAAAGCTGCTGCGATTGTTGTGTTCACTTTCTCGGGGAATGCTGCTAGGTGCTCTATACTACCACAAATTCAGTACTTCACTAGACAAGTTCCCATTATGCAAATGTTATTAACTCACTTTATGCATCCTATGTCTGCAGGTTAATTGCTAAGTACAGACCCCCAATGCCAGTTTTAGCAGTTATGTTCCCACGTGATGGCTCTGATCCATCAAAGTGGCGTTCTTATGGCACAACGCAGGTAAGTAACATGCAGGTCCATATGGGATTCATAATTACCTTTTGATGCTATGGAACCAATTATTTCTTATTCTTTTGTTCACCGTGAAGCAGATCTGTGAACTTATTTTCGACAACTGTTGAATTACTTCCAGGCTAGGCAATGTTTTGCTGTAAGGGGTGCCTATCCTTTGATGGGGAGTACTGATGAGGTATGTTCCAGTTCTTCGGATTATCAGAGGCACCTTCAAATTCTTTTTTGTTTTGGAATGTTAATCTTACGGTAGCTAAAGATGCGAATTTTGTATAAAATGACTAAATGAGTGCAGTGTTGAACCCTCTATTACAGTATGGAACTATTTAAATCCAAGCTGACTTAATATCTTTGAACTCTGTAACAGGCTGAAACTGGTGGGCTCACCAAGGAAGAGTACGGGACTATGGTTGGTCAGTCGGCATAGTGAAGCCTTTCGACAGGGTGATAATTTTCGAAAAGATTGGTGATTCTTCTGTTGTAAAGATCGTCGAGTGCGACGATTCTTAGGGCTTGTTTGGGAGTGCCAATCCCGACCGGGATCCCGGCCAAATCCTAGGGAAAAATCCTCCCGTGAGTAATTTTCCCGGTCGATGATGTAGCTCTGTTTGGGGACGCCAGGGGCGAGGAAACTTCGGCCCATCCTGGCCTAATCCCTGGGGGAGAAAATCGACGCCGCCCCAGGTCGGGATTTCCTCCTCCGCTCCTCGTCTCGCTCCTGAGTCCGAACCGTCGCTCCACCGTGTTCTTCCGCCTCCCTCCCGACCTGGGCACCACCTAGTCGTGCGTCGGCGTGTGGCAGCATGACCGCGTAGAGATCATCGCCAACGACCAGAGCAACCACACCACACCCTCCTACGTCGCCTTCATCGACTCCGAGAGGCTCATCGGCGATGCTACCAAGAACCAGGTCGCCATGAACCCCATCAACACCATCTTCGGTGAGCAACCTCTCCTACCCTCTTCCCCACCCAGATCTCTTCTCCGTCCTGCTCTATTCTTGTTGTTTTTATGTGTGTTAGATTGCTCTATTCTTGTTGTTTTTATGTGTGTTAGATCTGTGGATTTGAGGCTCTATCAGTTCGGCTTCTCAGATCTGCTGGGTTTCATTTGGTTTCAGATCTGAGGCTTTAGTTTACCTGCTGCTTCGATCTTTGTTTACGAACTTAAATCTGTATGGTTCCCTTGGACCTGCAGCTCTGCTACTTGTGATTATTGCTTCGGTAGTACGGCGTTTTGAGTTTGTGTTGATGTGATTTAGTGGTTACCTGGATCTGTGGATGGTTAATACTTAGGATCTGTTTGGTTTGTATGCTTAGATGTCATCGATGATTCTTTTTAATAAAAACTTTATGTAGCTTCTAATGCCATCTGGTCATCTATGCTGTGATATTGGTTATGTGCTATATCAAATCCTATGAGCTGAGTCTCAGTATCTTATGTTAAGGTACTTGGTCTGTACTGCCCTTGTGATTTACTATTGGTCATGATTTGATTGTTGTAGAGATTTCAGATTTATGCAATGGTCTTGGAATGGGAGTTCCCGTGCTTGATCAGTTCATCTGATTCATAGTTATTAGTTTATGTGGAGTTGATTTTATATGTGTTTCATTCTGTTCTCTGGATATTGAACCTTGGATATTGCATTTATGTGCACTTTATACTAGCATTGGCTCATCTTGTATACCTGATTCCTCCTGTGCATCATTGAGCATAAGCTTGTGAACACCTTCTATGGGTCACATGTGCTGGAGGAGACCCTGTTCTTTCTGTAGGGGTAGACATCGAATTAAATATTGCACCTGGCAGCTGTTTCGGTAGAGCTTTCCTTTTCTCCCTACCAACCCTCCGACAGTTTAGTTTAGTGCAGTTTTTCTCTGCTTCTTAATTTTTCCCTTCCAAATAGCTCAAGAAACGTCCCAAGTACTTGCATCTTGAATTTCTTAGAGCTTATTTTACAAATTTTTTTGCAAGAAACTATATGATTAAGATAGCCAATGGTGAACAAAAGAATTGCAATAAGCCTTTTAAAATCTGATGTCTGAAACAAGTTTCTAAGAAAAAATTGATAAAAATTGATGGGTATAGTGTAGCATGATATTTTCTACCATGCCTGGATTAGATAAGAAAAAATTGATGCTGGCCTAACACTCAAGCCAGAACGAGGCTAACAAATAGCAGCACTAAAACAAGAATAGAGCACTAAAACAAGAATAGAACTCCTTTTGCTTGGTGATGACACACTAATGTTTTGTCATGTTGTTCCTCTTTATGCCCTGCAGGAGAACTGCGAAGGCATAGCATAACAACTGGGAAATGAGAAGCGCTCTGAAGCTCCACTTATACCTGATGCATTTGTTGAACTTGCTCTGCTGGGAAATGGTTTAGTTTGTAGCCCTTTATTGTAGTGTAGGTGTATCATTTGGTGAACTTGCTCTGCTGTGTCGACTCTAGAATCTATGCTGGTGATTGTGCTTTTTTGTAGATGGGATCAGATCTGTGTCCTGTTTGCTGAAATCAGTAGTTCTATAAATGTTTCTATTGTGACACACTCCAACTGAATGAGCATTGCTGACTTCCCATTCTGTTGATGTTTTGGAAGTTTGTAAGCTTGTGCTCTTCAAATTGTGCCTTCCATCCCGCTTGGAATAGCATTTTATAACTCTCCATCGAAAGCATATCCTTGTGTTGAGGCTTGAGGTATGAAGCTATGCTAATACAAATGTTATTTGATGTTTATATACAAAAGAAAATTCAGAATAGGCCAACTCACAATTTCAGCCCATCAATGGTCAAACAATGCAAATGTTTCTGAATTTTACAAAAAAAAAATAAAAAAAATAAATTTTTTTTCATAGCTGGGATTTTTATCTCCATTGTTCCCAAACGGCAACAGGGATTTTGTTCTCAGCCAAGAAGATTTTCCCTAAGAGTTAAGGGGAATTCCATATGCCCTCAAAATCTCCTTTAGGGATTTTTTTTTCGTAGGATTTTGCCTCCTAGCATTCAAACAAACCCTGAAAAATAAAAGAAGGGAATAGAATGGCAGACCTTGACAGAAAGTCATCGAGAAAAAAAACAGATGGCTAAGTCGTCGATTACCAGATCAGCAGATGCGCCAATGGTTCCACCGCCACCGGGGAATCAAGCAAGAAACGGGGGTTCAGATCTCCATTCCGCAAAGGCTTGTATGCCTAGGCGTCTAGGTTTAGTGGATGATCAACGGCAAGCTACCACTAATCCATAACTCGCTCTGCTCCCCTCCTCTTCTGAGCTCCGTCTCCTCGTTTCCTTGCAAAGCTGCTCTCTCTCTCTCTCTCTCGTTTTCCTTTACCCTTGTTCGCGAAGTGCAGCGTAAAAGAAGCAGCAGCAGCAGGCCTGTTTGTTTACGACTTTAGTTGGATCTGGGTCCAATTCCCCTACTGTGTCTGTTTCCTCCTACGCATAGCCCAACAAAAGATTCTGTCGTTTGGTCTGTCCGACAATTTGGCCTACGGCGCAACGCCTCCGACGGACGAAGCTTCAGCCTTCGAAATGAAGCCTGCTTTCAGGGAACTTTTTTTTGTTATTTAATCTATTTTTATAAAATATTTTAAAGATAGTATTTCTCTAACTTTATTTTCAATTCTGATTCATTTGACCACGCCATAACGCATGGCGTGACAAAAGCACATTGTCACACCACGGACCTCGACATGGCAAATGAGTGCTGTCACACCGCCCCTCTTAGCGTGACATGACTTAGCCCAAAACGGATGCGTGTTGGTTCGGAGAGCTATCGTGACAGCTTTGGTCACACCGTGATACTTGGTGTGATAGAGTGTTTTTTCACGCCGCGTGTTGTGACGTGACTAAAGATGTCAGAATTAGATATCAAGTTAGGGAGATGTTATAAAAAGCTCGCTTTCAGGAGAAGCTTTCCCATGTTCCCAGTGAAGCTATTATATATGTTGGCATGGCAAATGTGGTTTGGGCAGGTGGACTACCAAGAAAGCCTAGATTTGTAAATTCATCAACTACGCCCGCGGTTGGAGGTGGAAGGATGACAATTAGATGGAGATATCTATGTAGTTCGCAACTTATTTCATTTGTGTTCATTCTAAAAAGAACTTATTTTGTGCTCTTATATACTCATGCATGCATACACTCATGTGGTCATGTCTATTGCATTTCCTTCCTCTTTTTAATTGCCCCCCCCCCAAAAAAAAAAATTATGCATCTTCTAAATAGAATTGTTATGCCGGTTAATTAATGTAAGGAAAAGGTCCATTTTATAAGCCTTAACTATTCAAAAAATCCGGAAAACAACCTCGAAGTCGAAAATCAGACAGCCAAGGACCTTGAAGTTTCCAAACCGGACAAAATCCTCCCCACGCACGAATCCACCCTAGTTTGGGGCCGACGTGGATGTCCACCGCCTCTGGTGCCGACGAGGCTTAGGTATATAACACGAGGTGCGTAGGGAAATCCCCATCATCCCAAGAAACCCTAGAGACAGAAATTGTGTCGGCGTGGTGGATAGCAGCCTCCGGAAGCTCAAGCACGCCGTGTCGGTCGGTGGCTTCCTCAGTGGTCGGCGGCGGCAATGGGAAGTTCTCCTTGTTGATATCATACCAGGAGGGCCCGCTTGATTATGAGTCGTTCGTCTATTGCAATTGCTTGCTGAAGGCAGCTAGATAGATCTCTTAGAGCGACGCGAACCCTGGGAAGAGGTACTTGACCTACGCGAGGCTTGGGTGAGTGGAATTTATCATGTTCTGTGGTCGGTGATGTGTGTTGTTGTGCGGTTTGGGGCATGTGCTTGTGTTTCTGTAATTGGGGGTTGCAATTTTTGGATATGGTATGATCCGAAAGCGAGTGATTTTGTTAACTAGAATTTGATGGATTTATGCGACTATGTAAGGGTTTTGATGAAGGAGAATGATGAGGACATGACCCCTATGGATACAACCATATTTGCTATACTTACTATTCCAAATATAAGCACTTCAGATATTTGAATTGCATAAACGCTTCACTTACATTTGCAAAACTAGTTGCAATAATTGTTGTGTGAGAACTTTTGTTTTGATCATTCACATATATGATTACTCTTGGGTTAATAATACAATGATCTTTTATGATCGCTGCTGTCTTCTAACATTAATTGTGCAACAACGAAGAACCGTTAAAACAGATGACATATACATATACCATGCATACACTTTGGCTTCTTTGTTACTCTATTTTCAGTTTATCAAAAGCCGAGGACGGCTTTGTTTTCAAAAAAGGGAGGATGATGAGGACATGACCCATATGGATACAACCATATTTGTTATGCTTACTATTCCAAATATAAGAGTTCGTATGCTTCACTTAAGTTATCAGGTGAGCTTATTTTTAGGAGTGTCTTTATATTATATGAACTATATGATGCTACCTAATGATGAAATATATATATGTATAGCACCATGTCACTTTTGGTCCAAGACAAGCAAGCAGTTCGAGCTGGACCTGTTTTGGAATCCAGTTCGGCCTCCAGAATCAGCCTCACAACACCAACTTAAAACAGGCATAACTTTCACATACAGAGTCCGTTGGAGGTCCACAAGTACTTGATTGAAATATTATTTCGTCCTCTTTCCAACGGATCTGGCCTCACCTCCAAATTCCTTCTGGACTGATCGCAATCATCAAAAGAAGATATCATATCACTTATTTGGGCCAATCTGGGCTTTGTAATCATACTGAACTTGGCACATCTATCAGAGGCCCACCTGGGGGTGTGGTTACTGTTCACGTGAACAGTAACTACAAGTTTTAGTCCCACCCCACTATTTCTTTTAGATTTGTGGCTCTTCCTCCCTTATATAAGGAGGCTACACCCCCTCTAGTTTTCTTGGATTTTGTTTAGTTAAAAGTTAACATTGTTGCAACTTCGTGTATTGGCTTGTGTCGACTAGACCAACCATAATACCACTTCAGAATCCCAACTCAATTCAATATTTCAATTCCTATTTGCAATTTCAGATTGCTTTATCTTTTCTTGTGTGCTTCTTCTGTATGCGTGAATCGACCTTCGTGGTCGTGTCATCCGGTATTCGTGCACGCTGATAACGACTTGTCAATCGGGCCAACGATTGCGTGGTTTCGAGCCTTGCGTGTTCGTAGCCAGGATTGTGAGAGTTGAGCGACGCCTACCGAACTTATCGTTTTCATCGAAAGATCGGGCCAACAATCGGACCTTCGGGTTTATCAGAGAACAAGGAACTAAAGGCCTCAACTAGTGATGAACAGGCCAAGATCGATGAGTTTGTGCTACCAAAGAAGTGGAGTGTGCTGAATTGAGGAGAATTATGGTTGCAAAATCATAGGAATGTACTAATTTGAGGAAAATTGTGATAAAAAAAATGAGGCTACAGTTGTTCATTTTAGTGATAGGGTCAAAATTGTAGAAAATGATAGAATGTTCATCATCTTAGTGCTGGCATGTAGTGTCTTTGTTGTAGTTGGATTAATGTTCTGGTAGTAATGTTGTAAGTTGTTGATGCAAGTTGTGCCTTTGTTATGTGAAACTGAATGTTCACTGGAATGGAAATATTTTTGTTGAATTGCTTGTCAACATCATCTTACAAAATTCATTAAAATGGAACATGGCGAAAGTAACATATGAAATGGAAACATGGCGAAATTGAGTTGAACAAGTGCAATGCATAAGTTGAACAAGTAACAGGCAAGTTCATATACTCCATAAGTTTAATAGGTTACAGACAAGTTCACAACATGCATAAGTCACTACAAGAAAACCCCCCTGTAGAGACGCTTTTCTAGAGGCTCTTTTCAATTTTTCTCTAAAATAAGGAGTAATATAGTCTAGAGACGCTTTTTAGAAACACTTTAAAAATTGTCCCAAAATTTCGTATGCTAGAGGCGGTTTTGAGATGTTTTCAAGATACATGCATAATTTTATCTTGTAGAGACATTTTTGAGACGCTTTCCGATTCTCTAGAGACGTTTTTTTGGTGGTTGATATGTGTTAAAAGAACTACATACAAATATTGCAAGACACAACTAAACACGTGAGGTTACGGGGTTGAGATTACTAGTGCGACAAGTCTAAGAAAAGTATTTCCCATGAGGTCTAGTGTTCGAGTACCAATCTTTGCGAGAGTCCATATATTTATTATATTTTATTTATGTGGCTCACTATACTAGTAGCACAATTTAACGTCTCTATGTAATACCTCTATTTCCTTATATACACAATAAAGCGTCTCTATAAAATGCTGCAAAGAATATAGAGGTGTTTTAATAAAATGTCTCTTCGTCGTAGCGATGATGCATAGGAAAGCGCTTATGTGGCGTTTTTATAAACGTCTCCACAACAGTGTAGAGACGTGAAAAAAACACCTCTACGATATTAAGAAAACACCTCTACATGGAGTTTGTGTTGTAGTGAGTTTAACAAGTTCACATACACAATACATTCCTAACATATGCGTAGTTCTACCAGTTCACACACACACACATTGTCAATACGCACTTTCATTGCTTGTTGTTGATCACATCACTAGGGGAAATCAAAAGTTTTGGTAGAGTTGTGGACCTCTTTGTTGGAGGTTTCTTCTTTGGTGGCTCTTAAGCATTGACATGAGCTGAAGCATGACCAAAGGAGAGTTGAACTACGACACATGAACTAGGCTGAGAAGTAGGGACATTAGCCTCTAGCCTTATAGATGCAGAACCACCTTTTGATGTTGTCACGATGGCCTTAGCAGATGACTTGATGATCCTTTGATTTGGCATACCAGTCTTCAACAAAACAAGAACAAAGCTAAGTCTTAGAATTGAATAAACAATTAATGGCAGAAAACTTGAATGCTTACATTCTGGATTGTGGTGGTAGAACTATCTGAGTACAGAACCCTAGTGCACTTCTTCTTGCCCTTTGAGTTGGTAAGTTGGCTTGCCCTTCTCTTCCCAACACTTTTAGAGCTCTGCTGTGATCCTTGCATCATTACTTGAGGACAACATGCAATGTTAGTTCAGCTTGCAAAAGTAGTCATTACTGAAGCAAGAGTGGCACATTACCATGAAAGATGGTGCTGCAGGAGGCATATCTTCTGGTACAACTCTTGCACTTGCATTAGATAGCCCGACTGATGCACCTAATGCTTCTTTCCTCTTAGATCAAGAAGATAGGTTGTGGCCTGCCCCTTTGCAAAACCTACACCTAATGATAGTTCCCACTTTTGAGACTCTTGTGGCCTTGGGCTTCTCATGAGGTTCTCTTTTCCTTTCCTTCTATGGCCTACCTAGCATCCTAACATATCTTGGTGCTTGTGGTTGTGGCCTCTCAGATACGGCCCAACTATGCATACCCTCCACAGGCTCTAGATAATGCTCATATATGTTTTCTTCAACTCATCAACTAAGTAGTAGGAGGCTATGTATTCATCAATCCTGTTGGTGGTGAAGTATATGCATGATATGACATGACAACATGGCAATCCTGACAATTGCCATTATCTGCAAGAGCATGTTTTGTTTTCAAGGTTTACTGTAAATCTGTGATCACGATGCTTGACTTCAAATGAATCCTTTTGTTGATGATTTAGTATCAATCTTACGAATGAATACTGGGACTTTCCTTGAGTTAGACCACACAGAAAAAGACATAGGGATTTTATACAGGTTCGGGTCTTCTCCTGGGAGAATAATAACATACTCCTATGGTGCTGTATTGACTATACTTTACAACATGGAAGAAATCGCTAGAACTAGGGCTTAATGACTTTTGTCTGTTAATCGTGTCTTTGTTGTTGTTGTTCCTTTGCTTGATCCGCTCTCTGTCTACTGGCTTTACTAATTATATAGCGCATGAAGGGGTGACAGTTGTCCCATATCAATAGGCGTCTTACCATTTGAAGAAATGTGCACGTTTTGTAACGGTTATTGTTAGAGACTAACCCTCCCATGTCACCTTGCAGTTATGCCAGAGATAGAGGCTTAATATATGTAGTTATCCTAGATAATAACATCACATATTAACTATGTTGTGTATTAAACACAGTGCATAAATATCTTTAGTCGATTAGGCCTACATGTCTGTAGGCTTTGTTGACTATAGGGTGGTCGTAGTTGACCCAATCGTAGTAAAGCTTACGACAATGCTATGATCGTAGTAATGCTTACGATTGTGAGGTGGTCGTAGGAAATTTTACAACCACTAAGTGATCATAGAAGCACTTACGACCATATAGGGTGGTCATAAAATGGTTTGCGATAACTCAGCTATGCTTCTCCCTTACTAATGATAAGTGGTATCCTTACAAATAATATAAAGATGTTGCTATTTATAATAATAATTACAGATAAACAATTTAATTAATTGAGGATTATTAGATCTCTGTCACCTTTTCCATTGAATATTGCATGGAAATACCCTGATTCAGTTATGTATGCATTGAGTTTCTTCAAAATGTTGGGGCATATCATGCCCTGCCACCTGTTTTTTGTTAGATTCAATTGGATTCTAACCATGACCTTAAACCTAATGGCCTCTAGCATACTAATTATTGGCAGAAACCTTGCCTCAATGATCTACTTGTTGAAAGATTTGTATATATATATATATATATATATATATATATATATATATATATATATATATATGTTGTTATCTACATAATCACAATTAGAACCTAACATAAACTAAGCCTTTCTCCAATGATGTGGGTCAGTGTTCATCAACGCCTGAGCCCCTTCACGCATACTTTGAACCAATTTAGCTCTGACTAGGTTGAAAAAGCTTACGCAAGGTGTCAATAAGAAACTAGGTGCTACATCAATCCAACTGCAACTTTGGCACTCGCTAGAAACTTGTTTAGCACAGAGGTGAGCTTCTGCGTTCGCCTCCCTCGGTGTAAAACAAATAATAAGCTCCTTCGAAAAAGAACTAAGCTCCTAAATCTCCCTAATAATCAGGAGAATACTTGCTCTGTGATTTGATCTGCCTGATCTTGCCACAAATGGATGAATCCCATATAGTCCATCTCTTGCCACAAACCTTAGAATCTTAGATTACTTGTAATGTATTTATCAGTAACTAGATTGAAAGAAATATTAGATTATAGAGGAATATAAGATAAAATTACACGTACCAAACGCACCGTTATTCTAATCTCTTCTTTTTCTATCACCTTATCTCCTCACCAAACCGAACAACCCCTCTCAGGATTCTTCTTCCTCCCCATTTCCTTTCATCTCTTCACCTTCATCTTCTATGGAGCTCCTTGGGCGCTGCCCCTATTCGCATGGTGCCACCTCCCTATGGCGCAACCGCCGGCCCAGCGCCCGGCCCTATGCGCTCCCTCTTCATCGGCCATGCGCCGCCCCTAGCGCCACTCGGCCCTTGAGGGTCCTACCCCGGCGCTTTCCTCTTCATACGGCGCCTCCTCCCTCCGGTTGGCCCGACGCCTAGTGTCGCTGCCCGTGCATGCCCCCTTTTCGGCCCGGCCCCTACGTGCTATCGCCCCACCTCGCCTCTGCGTCGCCTCGCCCCTTCTGGCCCCGGCGCGGCCTTGTGGCCGGCGCCGCCGCTCGGCTCGGTCCTTCCTGCGCCGACCCCCAAAAGCTGCCCGAGAACACCCCCTCCTCTCTCTTTACTTCCCCTGATTGGTTGTCTTGATTTGGTTTCCAATAGTTGAGCTCGGTGTGCTTGTTGATGTCAAGTTACTTTGTTGATTTGTGTTGGTTTGCTTACTGATGTGTGCTACTTCCATGATTATGCATGGTATGGTGATGGGGATGCATATGGTGTGGTCCTGGATACGGTGAGTGGTGATGGGTGGCTGTCGCTGTGTTACTGAGGTATACTACCGCCTTAATCCCTCTCTCTGCTCCCTTCCCCCTAATGATCTGTGATGAAGAAACTAAGAGCTATTTGGATGCTACTGTCACTGCTAGTGTTTTGCGCTGGACTAAAACTGATACTGCTAGTGCTCATGTGAAAGGTTTAGTTTAAGTGGGTTGTTTCTTTTGGACCAACTGATAGTGGGGAGGTTGAATGGTGAGCTACCTGTGTTGGTCCTGGTCTGGTTAGGAATGGCAGCGGGGTGGTCACCGAGCTCTTGGGTGCTTCTGGCCCTTGTTGGTCCTGATCTCCCTCGATCCGTCGTCTTCCCCTCTACCTTGTGCTCCCCTTCTCCTCTTTGGTGTGTGCTTGCAGGCGATGATGGGGTCTAATTTGAGCTTGCCTTCGGTTGGGTGGAGGTGTTGGCAGTGGGGAGGTGGTGATTGCTCTGCTGGTTGCTTGGGTTGCTTTGGTGGTGCTTGCTTGCCTTCGGCTGAGAAGAAGAGAGATAGTTATGGCTTTGGATGTGGCTTTGAGGGAAGTAGTGAGGAGATAGGAGCTTTATCCAGGGCCAGGGGGATGGCTTCGGCTTCGGCTGCCCTTATCTACTGCACTGTGCATTCTCTTTTTACATGATCCTATCCCTTTTGCCCTCACTGTTAACTATTGGGCTAATGTCCACTGATTTTCTATTGCTCTGCTGGTTGGTGGCGGGCGATGGGAATGTGGATCAAGGAAGGGTACGATGGGCTGGCTATATATGGATAAAGGTGAAGGAAGGGCTTCGGTGGTATGCATGCAAGAATTTGGATTGTAATCTGATTAAGTGTTGTAAGTTATATTTTGATCTATTGTAAATCAATCTTGTAATAAATATCGAGTTGGTAATATATTACTCTTGCTTTGTAAATAATTCTTGTATGTTGTTTCTGACTCAATTAATTAGTGAAATCAAGTCTGGGATTATATTAATGCTACCTTTTGCTTGCAACGGATTATTTAATTAACTAATTAACGTAGAGGTGGTATTAATGTGGTATGTCCTTTGGAATGAATTCGCATTGCAATTTCTGGAGATGAATTCTTGTATTACTTTTCTGGGTAATGAAATCTTGTAACTAATTCTGAGCTTGCATTGAGATTTTTATTTTTACTGTGAGAATTCATTCTGTAAATTTTGCTAATGAATTCTTGATAATATATTTTTATATGAAATTGTTTGATCATGCGTTTGATATCAACTGAGCTTATGTTTTGTTTTTATTTAGATGAATTTTATTTACTACTAATTATTGATTAGTGTTGTTTTAGTTTAGTCGAAATTTTCGGGTTCATAAATCCGAGTTTGTAATGACGATAAAGTCGAGTTTGTTCTGTGTTCAATTCGTTGGTAATTACTATGTTGATTTGTTTATTTTACTGTGCAATACTGTTTAACGTTACTTAGCTTAATTAGATTGTCAGGGTTCTCACATCCTCCCCCCTAGAAAAATTTTGTCCCCGAAATTGAAATCTCACTTGAAGAGGCCGGGGGTAAGTTTCGCGTAGTTCTATCTCTTTCTCCCATGCAGCTTTGCTGATGGGGTCATTCTTCCAGAATTGCGATCCTCTCAATGGATTAGCATATCTTAAAACACCCTTAGGAAAATACTTAGATTTAAGAATTCGTGGGTTAGGCTGTATGTTCATGCGTTGAGGTCGGTGAACTTCGTGGGTTAGGTCAAAAGCAGCATGGGTTTCAATGCATAGGCGTTGCATGATGTATGTTTTAACTAACGTGTGTTATGTTGCGAAGAACTTGTGTTAAGAATCGATTTATTGGACTATTGTTGTGTAGGAGGCTTGAGTCAACAATGGTCACCGGTGAGGATGATCAGGACTAGACCAAGTGAGCTGAGGTCCAGAACGATCGAGGATGCCGGGTGATAACATTAGACTCAAGCATCATGGAAGATGGAAAAGGATGATTGAATGGGAAGTTCGCTGTGACAGGTTGCATCAAGCGGTGCGGGGGTCGGTGTGAGTGTCATCGTGGTTTCGGTTGGAGCCGAACGGGAGAAACTTGCTGACATGAAGAGAGTCTTTGATCGACCTACATGTGGCGAAGCATAGAATTACTTCATGGCGATTGGACTCGGTCTTTGGAAAAAGATCGTGAAGGAGTATTTTGATATCTTCACTGAAATACCGGGTTGATGACCTTTGGTGAAACCGCGACATAAGACGGTGCGAGGGGATGCAGTTTAGGTGAAGTGAAGATGAAGATCACGAAGAGACGGATTCGAGAAGCCCGGTTTGTCATCTGTTTTGAGAAGCGTGCTTGAGTGTAGACCCATTTATGTGTGGGCTTAACTGGTGCCCGATAAGATTTCCTCTCTTAACCTAGCCTCAACCGTAAAAGGAAGAGGTGCATGATTTGTGCCTCTTGAGCCCTCCCAGGTAGAAACTCTAATTTGTTATTTGAGGAAACTGCAGTAGAGGAGGCTAAGCTTTGAGGGAGATGGATTGATTGAGTACTCAAGTGTTGAGCTTTTGTCCTCTATAGTAGAGTGGCTGTAAACCAATAATCTCTTGAATCAATCCAAGTAAGATTTCTTCCGCTGTAAACCAATAATCTCTTGGATCAATCCAAGTAAGATTTTCTCCAAGATGAGTTCTATCTTGTTCTTGCTACTCTCTTTGATGCATTTTGGGAGATGGCGGTGATCTAGTGACCTTCGGGCGACGAGGGAGGGAGCAACACGAAGAACGTGGTGAGGCGATTCCAACGGAGGTGCCGATGTGGGCGGACGACCTTCGACGGCGAGGAAAACCGGCGATGAACGACCTCGGCTACTGGTGGCTTTGTCGATGATTGCGGTGAAATTGATGCAAATCCGACGGTGGCTTCTTGGAGCTTCGGAAGAGGAAGGAGAGACGGGGATTTTGACATAGAGGCACTGCTTAAATAGGGCCGGAGAGGGAGAGCGGCGCGGCATGGGCAAGGGCGCGTGGGCGATGCACCGGGCTCGGGCGTGCGGCTCGGGGCGGCACCAGGGCCTGCACAGTGCTGGCTGGATTTGCGGCGCGATGCGCGGTGGTAGGGAACGAGCAGAGCAGCGTGCGGTGCGGGCGCGGACAGAGCGCTAACACCGGTAGCTCTGGAAGAGTAGAGCCAAGTAGGGTAGGCGCTGGCGCGCCTTGCGCGGCAGCAAGGAAACCAGTGACAAGAGGTATTGCCCATAGCATAGCGGCAGAGGGGCGGCCAGGGAGTTGGCGCCGGTTCGGGCACGACACAGGCGCAGACAAAGCAACAGCAGGGACAGATAGCAGGAGAAAGAAGAAAAGAAGAAGAAAGAAAAGAAAAAGAAAAAGAAAAGAGAGAAGGAAAAAGAAAAAGAAAGGAAGGAAGGAAGGAAAAAGGAAAAGGAAAAGGGACGATAAAAGGAAAAGGTTTTCGGCCCAAGAAAATTCAATTTCAAAATTTGAATTTGGGATTTGGCAAAGAAATTTTGAATTGAGACAAAAGAACTTGGATTTGACTTTCGGGTTTGGAAATTTAATGAAAAACAAAAACTCCAAAAGAAATCCAACACTTTGAATTAATTAATTTAAATTAAATTTTATAACAAATAAAATACATTTTGGGAAAACAGAAAATAAATAAAATAAATCGAAGTCAAGCAGTCAACAGGAGTTTCATTGTGTCAGGGAGGCTATGCTGCCAAGATTCTCAAGATAGCAGGCATGGAAGAGTGCAACTCATGCTCTACACCAATGGAGAATCATCTGAAGTTGAGTAAGAAGTCTGAAGATCCTCCCTTGGATGCAACCATGTATCGGAGTATTGTGGGCAGTTTGCGCTACTTAGTGCACACAAGACCGGACATTAGCTATGCTGTTGGTATTGTTAGCAGATTCATGGATGCACCCAAAACTCAACACTTCGCAGCTGTCAAGCACATTTTGAGGTATGTGAAAGGTACTCTGAACTTTGGTTTCTGCTATGGGAGAAAAGAAGATTTGGAGCCAAAACTAGTTGGGTTCTGTGATAGTGATTTGGTGGGTGACGTTGATGATCGCAAAAGCACAACAGGAAGTGTTTTCTTTCTTGGTTCAAACCCGATTTCATGGTAGTCACAGAAGCAGAAGTTTGTGGCTCTTTTGTCTTGCGAGGCGGAATACATTACGGCAACAACAGCTGCCTGCCAAGGAATATGGCTCGCTCGGCTCATGGCAGATCTTTTGGGAAAGGATCAAGAGAAATTTGAGTCGAGGGTTGACAACAAGTCAGCCATATCTTTGTGTAAAAATCCAGTATTTCATGATAGGAGTAAACACATTGATACAAGGTATCATTTTATCCGAGAGTGTGTGGAGATTGGAAGAATTGAAGTGGATCATGTCAGATCCGAGGAGCAGCGTGCAGACATACTGACGAAGGCTCTCGGGCACATTAAGTTCATCGAACTGCGTCAGAAGCTCGGCGTGCTCGATGTGATGGCAAGACGACAAGATTAAGGAGGTGAATGATGATGTTAATCTTGTTCGTCGGTTTTTTTTGTCTTGTGTCAGTTAGTCTTTCTTGCATCTGTTGTCTGAACCTTCTCAGTGTGTTTTATGAGTTTCTTCTCTGTCGAAGTTCAGAGCTCTCTGATATTCAGAACTAAGACAGAAGTTCAGACTTTGTAGTTTGCTTGCGTTGGAGTGCGATCTGGTCCATGATCCGACTTGTGGGGATATGGCTGAGTCGTGGGTGTGTTAGTTGCTAACAATTCGGTCTGTCTGTAGCTAGTGCGTGCGTGCGAGTAGTTAGTTTCTGACGGGTATTCAGCCCGGGTACTGTAGCTCGTCTGAAACAACAATAATAGAGAAGAAAACTGAAAAGGTGCGGCAAGTTGAGCACCACAACTATGTTGTCTTCCAGTTCGTTTCGATCTCAGGTGTATCCTGTACTGTTCGCGTGAGTTCAATCCAACACGCGCTGACGAAGGGGCCCAGCGGCGATAGCTCGCGCGTGGGCACGACGCAGGGGTTCGCGGTGCGGGTGTCGGAGGGCGGCGTCGTGTCGGACCTCATGCTTCACCTGGTGCTGG
The DNA here is from genome assembly GCA_036346255.1 of Ampelocalamus luodianensis. Lineage (NCBI taxonomy): Eukaryota > Viridiplantae > Streptophyta > Magnoliopsida > Poales > Poaceae > Ampelocalamus > Ampelocalamus luodianensis. The sequence continues at coordinate 43,975,213 of CM070638.1, read as the reverse complement.
AGGCCGAGCACCGCGGCAGCTCGCTGACAGCTAAGGGCCGCATCGACATGGACGCAACGGTGCGCGAGTCGGTGATCCTCGGTGGCACCGGCCGGTTCCGGTTCGCGCGGGGGTACATGCTGACCAAGAACTACGACTACAGCCTCGCCATGGGCGGCGTCGTCGAGATCGACGTCTACGTGGAGCACTAGCCAGTAGCCACCCAGGCGCGAATGTTTGTTTAATTTGCGCGTGCGAGAGATCATTCACCGCATGCATACTCGCATCGCATGTTTGCTTTGCTATGTTTACTCCGTACGTAGCTATGTTTTCTCCGTACGTATTTGAGGTTGTTACTACTTACTACTTGTGCATGCATATATGGTGTGTTTTTGTGAGTGTTGACCTGCTACGTCCTCACTTGTATGGTTTGTCAAGCTCTAATTTTTCTATTTTGGAAGATTGTGCACAACCGCAGAACAGTTCAAAAACGTCATTACAGACGGTTTCATAAGCCGTCTAATTTTATGAGTCAGTAATGACACAAGATCACCACAGACGATTTTTAAACCATCTGTGATGTAGACTATCACGGACGGTTATTAACTTAGACTCATCTGTGATAGTTGACTATCACAGACGGTTTATAGATGAAACCGTCTGTAATAGCTGATGTATCATAGATGGTTTGTAGATGAATCGTCTGTGATAACTGATATATCACAAATAGTTTGACCTAAGCAACCGTCTGTGATATTCTTTTGTATTGCTAAATCTATTTCTATTTATTGGCTAGCTTTAGAAAATGCTAGTCATGCCCTCTGAAACAATCAGAAACATAACAAGTACATGTATACATCCAATTCACATTTATTTCAGAAACAAACACGTCCATTTCACAAATCAATTAACAATGAACTAAAATTAACCATTCATGAATAAATACACATATGTACCATTAAGTTCAATCTACATTGTGGAACCCTCCTTTTGGGTTTATGACCTTACACAACAAGAAGTACGCAAACTGTCCTCGAATGAATTTGAGCTCGGCCTGTTCCAATGCAGTTGTAGCGATGGTCGCAACCTGTCGCTAGGAATATTAAAGTCGTGCATATATGTAAATTGATAAGTATAAAATAATTATTGCAAGATTGACAAACATGAGGATCATTGGTCCTCGTGGAATCGAGGAGTAGTTGCATGTTGTGGTAAACATAGTATCCAGAGGTGTTACCCGGCGGCTGCTGGTGGCACTGCAAAAAATAAAATTGGTTAGTTTGAGAGACATTACTATGAAGTGTTATATAAAGTTAATGTGTAGTAGCGAATACTAAAAAATTTAGATCGTGTCGCAGGGCGCTGATCCCTCTCTTGGATCTCCCTCCAGTAGCAGCGTACGCGGCGAACGGTCTACGTGATTCTAAAAAGTTAGCCTTAGTCATTACAAAGGAAGGAAAGACTACAATAGAGTTATCTATAGAGGAAATATGTTTACCTATCGATTAGTTCTCAAACAACTGTGAAGTCGTGTTTGGCCCCTTTTTAGGGAATCAAGGTATATTACATTGTTCCAATTTGGTATAATTACAACTAGAATCCAGTGGAACCTACACAGGTATGTCGCCATGGTCATTAAACCTAAGCTCGTGTTGCTTATAAAGTACAAATCAATAAGTATAGCCACTAGTGTAGCACTTACCCCTGGTTGTAGGGCAAAAGTATGAATTCCTTATTGCGGTGAGCCAGCAATGACGTTGTCATGTAACTCTCGATGAAGGATGCATCCTCCTGGATGCTTTGCATGGAGACCAAGTGCGGGTTGAGGAAACCTATCGGTGATTTTTTGGCATCAGAAATCATGTATCTATATATATGTACAAAAGTAAGGAGTTATATATGGCATTTATCGGTATTGCATGAATGTAGACCATGATTGTAGACACTTACAGTGTTCAGCATCGCATGAGTGATGTGTCGAGGGTGTCGAGGTTGAAGAGTAAGAACAAGATGTGGCCCGATCTTGACGTTGACACCTGAGCGCCGTTGTCCATCCGTCTTGTTGGCCTGTTCCATGTACCATACATGCAATCTCTGGCAAGCCAATCCTAGGGTTTTGAGGCGCTCTACCAGGACGACCAACGGCTCGCCTAACATGAATTTTCATACCAACGACAAGAACGGGATATCATCGGTCTTCTTCGATTGGCCCTTGCCGCCGCGCTTTGTAGAGGTCGACTTCATGGGAGTCGACCGGGCATGAGGTGTAGATGCATCTGATGCACTGGGCCCTTGCCTCATCGGTGCAGGTAACTTTGGTGTAGGTAGCTCCGGTGCAGATAGCTCTCATGGACTTAGCACCGTTGCAGGACTTTCCTGTGAAGTTGGCAGCTTCAGGCAGATGTCCATGTTGGGACACTGGATGAATGTTCGAATGGCTTACCCTAGAGTTACAACCTCGTCGTTTGGGGGCATCTACAGCAGGACGACCTTGAAATTAGCACGAACACCATCTACATTCATATTTGCGAAACTCGGCGCTAGATTTACACCTTGCACCAAGGCCCCAGCACTGGATAGATACGCCTGGCCCCAAGCAGCGTCCAGGGCAACGGAGACATATCTCATTTGGAGCTTGCACTTCGTAGCCACCTACATAACAATACAAAATTAGCTACTTCAATAGGCCTATCAATGGATCGAGTATTCTAGAGATAATAATTATTACTAGGATATCATCGACAGGAAATCTGTTGTCGCTTTTTGAGGTAGGGTTGGATGCGTAGCTACTCCGACGGTTGTGGGGCTGGCTAGCACAGTAGCGGCAGAGGCTTGCAACTGATTTCCCGTAAGCATTTCCTCAATGCTCTCTATCTGCTGTCACATCTCATCTCTGACGGCATCAGTGATCTCCTCTCTGAGGGATTCATGAATCTCCTCTCGTAGCCGTGCATCGCACTCGACTTTGGCTCTCTTCCTACTCTGGTACACTTCGGAGTTCGCTTAGAATCCCTATTTCCATGGAACATAAAGACCAAGACCTCTCGTGTGACCCGGATGCTCCTTGTTTCCCAAATCTGCGAAGAGTATATCTTTCTCCCTAACTACCTGGAATGAGCTTTAGGAAGATTCTGCACTCAGCGCTTCTGGCAAGAGTCCAACATGTTATTTCACTTCCTATAAAGTTGTGGAGTAATTACAAACTAGATAGATCGATATCTTACCAGGCACTGGGACACTTCCTCACATACAGGGTTTGGAACAGAGATAGCCCTCGAAGACACGGTAGATGACCTCACTCTTATCCAGTTTTCGAGTGCACTCATCAGGGATCCTAGCAAATGGCGAGGAGGCCTCCCACAGGATTGACTGATCATCCTCCTTCCTCCATTGTGGGATTTTAACCGCATACCCAGCGGTGCCGAGTCTGTAGAGATGCGTGTTTTTTGCCTGAAGGGCCCTGTGCACCGCACTTTCACATCTAAAATCATATGTTGTCTTCTTCGCCACAAAGTCTTGTTAGTACGGTTCCACGAACGGATACTTCTAGAAGGGCGTCAGATCCTTCTCCACGTATTGCTTGATAAGCGTGCTCTTGAAGTTTTTCCACACTTTGCACGCTGCTAGCAATGCGTGTCATCACCCAAAGGCCTGGTGTTCTTCCGGGATCTCGAACGATTGGAAAATTTTCATCACCAGTGCGTCTTTATGAGCATCGGTCAACTCCTTCCACGAATCGTAGGTGATCTTGACATGTTCCTGTGCAACTATTTTGACCGTTTTCCGGAATGCGGACGTTGCTCGGTGAGGATTGAGAGGGGTCCTAGACGCATCGACATCCATGATAGTAAATCGGCCCTCGAGTCTTTTCGATATTGCTCTTCTATCGCGCTTGAATTTTCCAAAAAATAGTGCATCAGACGCATGAGGCGACGATGACGGAGAATGAGTGGACGACATCTTTACAAGAAATAGAAGTTCTAGCACGTATGAACATATTATCATAAGATTCTCTATGTGTATGAGTATACACACCAATTAATAAATAATTGGGATATATAGGGAAGAAATTAGGATACTTTCTTATTAAGTATATAGTTACCGCAAAAAAAAAAAATCCATACATGCTATATATAAGAAGAGAATAAATTTGCAAAGTTATATAATTACTTATTATACTTGAAATAGAATACCTTAAATATAAGTATGCGATGTTCAGCAATTCAACATGAGTGAACAAAAAAAAACATGCATTGCATGTAACTCCATCACGTTTTTTTTATAGGTTTCTATTCAACTCATGCGGTTGACATTAGTTGCTTGCACGGAACATGCATCCAAACGGCACACTCTTAAGCCATCAAGCGTCGGCCGTTATGCATGCATGGCTGCCTTCCTTGAAGAAAAGAAAAACCCACTGATTTCCAAAAAAAAATTGTGATTGTTATTCCTGAAAATTAGTTGTGGCATTGTGGAAATTAAGGAGTTGTTTGGATTGTGACCCCACTGAGCTATACTAAAATTTTGATAATACCAAAACGCAGGCAATGCCAAAATCGGAGCAAAAAATATTGTTTGGATTGTAGCCATACCAAAATTTTGGCCTACCAACTTTTTGGCCACCCAATTTTTGCCAAGAAGGTGAGAAGGAAAAAGTTGGTATTGCCAAATTTTTTAGGGCACGCCAAAATTTTGGTATCAATCCAAACGCTAGCCAAATTACCTGGGTACTACTACTACCAAAATTTGACTTGGCAGGTTAGAGCAATGAACCAAACAGCCCCTAAATGCATGCCTCGACCAAAAATCTGATACTTCCATGCAAATTAGCTGATATACGAAGTCGGTTGGATCCATCAAAGTACGTACATGTAAGCTTTGAACCGGCTTTGAGATTCGCGCGCAATGATTGGAAAAGGTCGTACGTGCGTTTTCGAAGCTAGTAACTAGTCAATATTCGTGACTGCCTACAATTCTCTCAACTAATTTTCTGCGTCGTGCCGAGGAGAATCGCGGCAGTCAAAACATGCCTACACGAAAATCTGGCTGTGGATTATACTATATGTGCAGATCGAGTACGAACTACGAACCATCCAAGAACACTTGAAAATTTTTGACTGCTTGTGTACATTTCTAATATTCAGGATAATTAACAGATGCCGATTGATTAATAGCTGTGATGCTAAGGAGTTGAAATTATTGGAAGTAGCAACATCATGTCGTGCAGCATGTGATTTTGATTGCAAGGACCATGTGGAACATGTTGGACTAATTTATTGTACACATCAGCGTTGTCCAAATATGTCTATATACTACCCTTTATTTTCAGAAAATGACTGAAAGGTAGCCACAGTTAAAAGTACCATGGTACGATTAGGCTTACCTTGGTGGTGCTTGGGAGGCGCTCGGGGGAGGAGGCGTGCCGGGCTCGAGGAGAAGACGATGCGTGCTCGCAGAAGGGAGGAGGCGGGCTCGAGGAGGAGGGGCGCCGAGTTCGGGGAGGCGGCGGGCTCGAGGGAGGAGGCGTATCGGGCTTAAGGAGGAGACGGCGTCGAGGACGGCGGCGACGGGCTCAGGGGAGGAGAGAGAGAGTTAGACAAACTTAATCGTTTGAGTGAGGGTCGCGGGTAAACCCTAGAGTCCGAATATAAATAGGGTTGGACATCACAGAAAGTTCTAAAGTAGAACCGTCTGTGATAAATACACATCACAAACGGTTCCAATAAATAACCATCTGTGATAATATACATTCTCATATACATAAATGCAAATTCACATATGACACATTCTCATATACATAAATGCAAATTCAGAACATATGACACAAACATTTCATTTATCATTCCACTTACTTATTTCCTTTAAAAATTAGTCCTTCATGATGATCAATGCGTATGTAGCTAGTTTCATTACGTTGTTCTTTCTCGACCCTTATGCCGTTTTCGAAAGAAGGCAACTCGTCAAATTGACTGTATTTTTTCTCGTCCACTACATTCTCAACTCCGACAATCCTCCTTTTTTTATGAAGAACTACGTGGCGTTTCTTATTTGCCTGGTCGGTTATATAGAAGATTTGAACAACTTAGTTAGCGAGTACGAATGGTTCGTCTTTATATCCGACACATTCTAGGTCCACGGTAGTGACGTCGTATTTGTCGATATTCACATGTGGGAGATGGACCCAACGGCACCGAAACAGGGGAGACTGGTCCAACATGTATACCCCTTTTGAAACTCCTTCGAATCAAGTGTGCTTCGATCTGCGCTCGGTTCTTAAACATCTTCAGATTCTCGCAGTCAATGCATGGACAGTACTACATATATTCCACCCCCTTATTCAACATATCCTCATCGATAGCTCTTGTAAAAGCAGACACACCATTAATGTACTCTTCACTCACACGATTCTCAGCGTATATCCAGCTTCAGTCTAACTACGCTATACATATAACAATTTAGTGTTAAATATTGAACTAATTAATTAGTATACTATATATAATCTAAAGTAGCTATATGTAGCAAGAATTAATTAAATTGAATTAAGTAGAAATAGACTATGAATTGACTAAACCCTAAACTTTAAACCATACTAGATGTAAATAATCTTCTCCCTACATCAAACTAGATCTAAACACTGCTGCAGAAAAGGTCATCACAGATGGTTCAAAAATGTCATCACAGATAGTTTCGAACCGTCTGTGATGCAGACTATCACAGACGGTTATCAACTCAGAACCGTGTGTGATAGTTGACAATCACAGATGGTTTATAGATGAAACCGTCTGCGAAAGCTTATGTATCACAAAAAAATCCATACATGCTACATATAAGAAGAGGATAGATTTGCAAAGTTATATAATTACTTATTATACTTGAAATAGAATACCTTAAATAAAAGTTTGCGATGTTCAGCAATTCAACATCCTAGGAAACTATTTCAAATGATCAAATCAACTTATACACTTGTAATTTCTCCAAGTCATTTAAAATGAATAATATGCTCAACATATACCATATGTATACTAATGAAATCAGTATAAAGCTCATAAATAGAATATTGATTATTGCTCTCAGAAAACTAATTGTACAAGATTTAATCTTGGCCATCACAGCACGTATGCCAATATTATTCATCAATTGAATATGGTAACACTAAATCAGACTTTGAGCTCAAAATTTAATACTTTACTAATATGTCAAGAATTATCTCAAGACAGCCAATTAACCTTTCAGTCAACAAAGGATCTTTGCATATTTAATTTTCAGCAAACAGATAATTGATCATCTAATAGTGCATAGAAATTACTAACTCTGACAATTAAGACTATCTGAAAATAGGGAATCAGCAATATCGAATAGCACAAAGATTCTCAAGTTCTGTCTATATACAGCCAAAAACTAACAGTATCAGAACCAATGCTGATAGAAACCAAAATGACAATAGTAAGCAATTGAAATAAAGCTCAACTCTAATTCTAGTTACAATTCCAATTTCATAATATGACAATAATCATCATTGAGCTAATGAAATGAACGCACAGAAACACTTGCTATATCTCTCACTACTAAATCAAACCAATTTCATATTTTCTAAGCATCTATGTGGATATCTTGGTGGGGCTTGGGAGGCGCGCTAGGCTTGAGGAGGAGGTGCGCTGTGCTCTAGGAGGAGGCAATGCGTGCTCAGGGAAGGGGAGAAGGCGGGCTCAGGGAGGAGGCGCATTGGGTTCTAGGGAGGAGGGGCGCCGGGTTTGGGGAGGCGGTAGCTCGTGCTCAGGGAGGAGGGCTGCGCTCGGGGGAGGAGGCGTACCGGGCTCGGGGAAGGAGGTGCGCCGGGTTTGGGAAGGCAGCGGCTCATGCTCTGGGAGGAGGCAGCGGGCTCGGGGGAGGAGAGGCACTTGGTTCGGGGAGGCGGCGGCTCATGCTAGGGGAGGAGACGCCGTGCTTGGGGGAGGAGGCGACGCATGCCCGGGGAGGGCAAGAGGCGGGCTTAGGGAGGAGGCACACCGGGGAGGCGGCAGCTTGTGCTCGGGGAGGAAACTTAATCATTTCAGTGGGGGGTGCGAGCGAACCCTAGAGTCCGAATATAAATAGGTTTGGACATTACAGATGGTTCTAAAGTAGAACCGTCTATGATAAATACACATCATAGACTGTTCTAAAGTAGAACCGTCTGTGATAAATACACGTTACAGATAGTTCTTGTTAATAACCATCTGTAATAATTATATATCACAGACTGTTGTATTTTATAACCGTCTGTGATACATATCACAGACGGTTTGTACCATTAAACCGCCTGTGATAGTTCCTTCTATAGCTAAAAAATATTCTGTTTTTTGGCTAGCATTAGGAATAAATATGCATGACTTGTGTTTTCACCATAGATATAAAAGACAGTAAGATAAACACGTTATTTAGTAAATATGTCCAACATAGACAGTAACTTAACTTCAAACTGGATTTTTAATCATTTTTTGTATTTACATAAGGCCAAACAGCATGGCTAGTCGCTTCTTACAAAATATTTTTAAAAAGTAGAAATAATAAAAGATCAAGTTTTTCTAGCGGCCCAAGTAGTCTTCTATCTCTGTTATCATAACTTCATCGGCATCGGAGTGTTTAGAATCAGCGTAGGTAGCCTGAAATACTTCCAATCGTTGACGTGATTGTTCGATAGTTGCCTAGAGATGCTCTGACTCAAGAACCAAGTAGAAATACACCCATAGGCTCTCTTCTCTTGCTTGAGGGGTTTCGGCTTAGTCGACTCGATCACCCACTGCCTCGATGTTGCATTCTAAGCAATGGTAATCCTCCTGGAGATGTCCAAGTGACATCGAACTGAGATCTCCATTTGTGTTCTTGTTGGTGGAGCAGTCGAGGCAGAGGAGGATGCCATAGGTGACGGAGGCCCAGGTGGGGTTTTTGGCACTACAGTCGAAGCACATCTGGTGCAGGCAGGAAGGAGGAAGCACAAGAAGAGCACATAAGTCAGAGATCAGATCCGAGGAAACTAGCTGGCTTGTAGAGATCTGGGTGCCGCGAGGTAGGTAGGTAGGTAGGTAGGCGGGCGAAGAAGAAGAAGAATAGGAATAATTAATAGTACCTTGTTCTCTGGCTTGGCCTTGAGGCGGCGGAAGATGGCGTTCTTGTTGGTGAAGGCATCGAACGCCAGTGCCGGTGCGATGGATGGAATCGATGAGTCGCCGCTTGGCTTGGCTTGGAGCGTGGGAGATCTGGGAGGGAGGTTACGATCCCTGGGACAAGAGCAAGAGGTCTGGTGGAGGAGATGCAAGTGGGAAGGTGGGAAGAAGGTGGTGGTGGAGATCCAGGGAATGTGGCGACGGAGGTTAGGATTGGGGTTTTCTTCCCTTCGAGATGTGGTGGCATGCAAAGAGTCGGAGGAGCGGGATGCAGGCGAGGAGATTTGGGAACGGGGGAGATGCGGCGACCGGCGGCGATGAAGATCGGGGAAGGAGGGGAACATGGCGGCAAAGGTCTCGGCCTCTCGGGGCATCGGGGGCAGAGGAGAGGTTTTCTTCTCTACTGCTCAACCCAAAGTCCAAAACCACAGAGAACCCATGGGTTCAAACCGAATAAAACCAAAAATACTCCGCCCGAACCAACCCAAACCAACCCGCTTTACAAGCAAACCCAACTCAACTTAGTCTGTTTTGCTCTTCAACCCATTTGAATTCATCCAATTATATCCATTCCTTGAGCCCAACCCACTCAACCTATTTGAGCTCGAACCATTATCGGGCCTAGTTATATGTATTTATGACCAAGAAAACAATTTTGTTTTGAAATTTATTCCGGAGGGTAAAGAAATGAATGAAATTATCGAAATATCGGTTATAATTTCAGTGAGTTTTCAAATAGGCGCTTGAAATTTGGACAAAATTTGTCCAAATTCAAATGCCGATTTTAGGATGTAATTTGTCCAAATTCAAATGTTTCCGCAATTATGTTTTCAACTAGTCTGTGGGTTTTGATATTTTCATAGAGAAGAAACCGGTGACATCCAAAACATGATAATTGTAATGTAGGTTATGTTTTCCATTGGGGGTAAAATTATAGTAACTTGGCCTTAATATGTACTGTCTCATTGTTCTATTTAACTTCTATGACTGTAGGTTGAAAGTATCAATGGGCAATTTCTTTAAATAGAAGGAGATGTGCACATTTCTACACTACTACAAAAATGCTAATACTGGACGCTTGATCACAGACGGTTGACCAAAACCGTCTATATTAAACACAATCACAAACAAATTTTGTTTAGCAACCGTCTGTGTTACTTTCTACGCTAAAAATCGTCTATGAAGTGGTAATATCACAAATGGTTCATGTTTAAAACCGTCTGTGAAGTATCACAAATAGTTCTGACAAAAAATTGTTTGTGATATTACCAAATATCACAGACGGATTTCAACAAAAAACCGTCTGTGATATTTCACAGATGGTTTTCAATAATAACCGTCTGTGATATTACTACATATCACAGATGGTTTTTGTTGAAAACCGTCCGTGATAATTAACTCATCAGAGATGGTGTGCCATTTTACTTGCTTACTAATCATCTGGTGTAGTATATCTCCTCAACAGAGTCTTCTTCTCCATCTCTGGTGCTTCTGTATCTGCAGGAGATCTCCAAGCCTGGTGAGTCCATCGCCACTCCATGCCTGGTTTGAGTATCGCCTCACCTCACTGAGCCCGCTCGTGTGGTCCATTTTAGCTATATATTGTCGTCCACACCGAGATGTCACTGTTGACCTCTCTGTCACCACCGCCACCATCAATGCCAACTCTTCTCCAGTGAGTCCTCGACCCCACCAAAGTCGATTTCCCCACCTATATGTCCCCCTAAAGCTATGCATGTGCTTCGTTTCAGTTTATTTCCACCGAGAAGACCTGTCACCGAGGAGCTTGCCGCCATCACCTCTGTTCACTGACGACCAGCCGCTTTGGACCTTCCCTGACTTTGACTAGCCGCCTTGGACCTTCCCCGACTTCATTGACACCTTCCTCGTGATCAAGGTGAGCTACTAGAGCATAAACATCCTTTAATTTGAGTAGTTTCGGGCATTTACACTGAAATCGCTAGTGAAGCCCATGGCGCTGCCACAGGACATCATCGTCGGCTCACCTCAGACGACCTTAGGGCCTCGAGCCACGACTATTAGCATGCAATGTCACCCTGAGCCTAATTTGAGCTTCAAATCATGCTGTTTTTAATCATTTAGTTAATAAACTAACGTGTCCACATAGATGTGTTCATTACTGATGGGCTGAGGAGCTTCTACTATAGGGTTATAGAGAAGATGTGGGAACTCGACTACGTGCTTTTCAAGATCCCTCTGTTTCGGTGTTGTTGGGTCCATCTCCCACAAGTGAAGGTCGACAAGTACGACGTCACTGTTGTAGCATCCCAATTTTCTGAGTCTTAAAAATATTTTGAGTAGTTAGTAGGGAGAAAATTCACCATTTGTTTTTATTTGAATTTAATTCAAAAGCTTAATATGAACTTTTAGTAACAAGACAATTTAATATGAATAATTCCAACATGAACCATTATCAAAACTATTTTATTTGGATTCTATGAGCTTAGATATATTTTTTAGAATTTTTCTGAGTTCATTTGGTATTTTCTATTATTTATTTGAATTTCTAGTATTTTCTAAAATAGAAAAACTAATTAAAATCTCATAAACTCAAATGGGCTGGATTCCTTTCAGTTTGGCCTGTTTCCCCTTCGATTCTGCCCAGCCTGCATGGCCTTTCTCGCCGCGTAGCCCAGCGCACGCACGCGCACCCCACGCTCGTTGACCGGTGGGCCCTACCGTGTCTTCGTCCTTGCGTCTTCGTTCTCGCGTGAGCTCCCGTCACTGCCGCCATTGACGGCAATTGAAGCTTCATCTGACAATAGTTGTTGCGGCCCGATTTTTTGGCGCTAACCCTACCAATCTTTATCCCTATCCTTCCCACACTCGTTCGGTTGAAAATCTTATCCCGTATTAGTTTCAATCCGCGGAAATCGCTCGTGTTCGTCTCGGACGTGTTTAGGTCTCCGCCACCAACCTGCCTCTCTAGCCTTGCCCAAGCCCTATAAATAGGACTCTCGGACCCATCAAGCCCCCGAACCTCTAGCGCCCTAGCGCCGCCGCAATTCGGGTTTTAGGGTTCGTCGCCGCCATCGGTTTTTCTTCAGTTGCACTGCCGCCGTTGCCGCCTTATCATCGTTGACCCCCCCAGCCACATCCATTGCCGCCGCCGCTACCTCCTGAGCCGGTCCACGTCGCCAGAGCACCACTAGAGCCCTTTCCCGACAACGACCGTAGCTCTCCGCCGCTTCGAGCTCGCCATTGGCCACCTCCGTCGTCCTCTAGTCATCGCAAGTACACGGGTGAGTTCGCAATAGCGTCCTCTACCTCATGGTAGCACCCACTGTTGGCGAGGATCCACCATTCGCCGGGGCCTTGGTTCCCGAGCCTTCACCGTCGTTGATGCTGACGTGTCCGGCCACATTGGCAGCCACATTAGCGCCCATGCATACGTGTCAGCCCCTATATGCGCCAGATCGGTGCCCATGTGTCGCGTGCGTGCCACCCAAGCCAACTCAAATCCAATGGCTCGGTGAACTTGGTTCACCGTGATCTGTGTGACTGACTTGTGGGTTCCACATGTCAGATTAATTTCTTTTTATTTCCAAAAATCCAAGGGCTAACATCATCATTGCACAATAATCTGATTTTTCTGTTGAAGAATAAATCCAGAAAATCCAGAAAATCCTAATTAGGGTATTTTCTTTAGATTTGAACTTCGAAAGGCCATATCTTTTGCATCCGAACTCCAATTGAGAATTTCTAAATTCATCTAAATTCGAGATCTATTTATGTAAGATTTTTATTTAATTTTTAGTGTTGGTTTTATTTTTTGTTTTATTTATTTCTGTTCATTTGTTTCGTTTGCGAGTAGACGTTGATACTTCAGAAGATTTTGGAGAAGGAGTTCACCAAGACCAAGACGAGTACCTAGATCTATTCCAAGACAAGTCATATCTTTGATCATATTGAACCCAGTTTTCAAGATTATAAGGATTCAAAGTATTGTATTTTACTTTAAATATTTATTTAAATGCTTTTGTGTTTAGTTATCAATCCAAATTGTTATATCCACCTTGCTTATTGTATGACATGATCTTTTATCACCATAAATTGGTTCATTATTAGTTGATAATATTATAGCACCAATGTAGGTTGGTTTGATACGATTAGATTGCTTAGCCATGCAACGAGTCATCATTTGATGCAAGTTGCAAATTATAATCTTGACTAAGTGACTATAAAACTGTGTGTACTATGTGCTATTACTCGTTGATGGCATGTGCTGCACTTAACCAACAGAGTGGGAAAGGATTTGGACTGAGGCAAGTGGTGGATACTGTGTGACCTGATGGAACTGTGTGAATGAAAATATTAATCTGTGTGGCATAGTTAGAAATTGGAAGTCTTGCTTTGGTCAATTAAGGACTTAATTTGTGCACCATTGAAATGAGCCTTACTGTATGACCACATGCCTGATGGGACGGATCTAACTTAGTAAGTTACGGAATCTTGACATTGATTACTCAGGTTGTAGGTTAGGAACTCAGTGATGGGTGGAGGTGTGAACTACTAAGTAGTTGCATCTTGGGACGATTCGTTGCTTTTCTATCCAACGGTGTGTGTCGAGCTAACTTTCTGTGTGGGTTAGACTGGCAGTAAAACACACTGGGAGTGTCAATGTTTGAGATGAAGTTTCAGAAAAGTTTTGTTATGATTAGTGCTTGCAACACTGATTATATCGTGTGGGTAAAGTGTACAGCCTCTACAGAGTGTTAATCAATCTATTCGAATAGCCGTGTCCGCGGTCTTGTACATGCTTGGGGATTTCTCACGAGGGGTATTTTTCATAATACTTTTTGGAAGGGACAACTATGTAATCTAAGTCATATGGCTATGTAAAAGAATTTGATTAGCTTTGTGTCCTTTGTGGAAACCAATTGTTAAATTAATATTGTTTATTTGTTTTAAGTTACATTTTAATCTATTATTAGTATTCAATTGTAAATGTTGTATTTCTGCAAAAGAACCACATAAGCCATTTCCTTTGGAATAAGTCTGCATCTATACATTGTATTATGTGGTATGTCTTGCGAGTACGGTTGTGTACTCATACTTACTAAATCAAATCAACAGAAGTGGTGGAGTCATCGCCTGCTTTTGAGGAGGAGTTCGTCGTAGGTGCTGATCGTTAGGTCTTTGATCCCAATCGGTTGCCTGTGGTGAATTGATGAGATTTTCGCTGGAGTTTATTGTTCCGCTGCTGCTTTATCTATTGCTAACTCGACCATAAGGTCAAAACCATTATTTGTTATTCAAATTACTCGTTTATGTTATTAATCGACTTGTGTGAATTGATATTCATCTATATTGCCACTGTGTGTACTAGTGTGATCCTGGACTAGTGCAGTATACACAGAGGGTCCATAATTGCATTTTTAGGTCCCGACAACTACCATGAACCTCGAATGTGTTGGATACAAACACGAACAATTCGTATTCGCTAACCAAGTTGTTCAAGTCTTCTATGTAATTGACCAGGCAAATAAGAAGCGTCACGTAATTCTTCATGGAAAAAGGAGGATTATCGGAATTGAGAATGTAGTGGACAAGGAAGAATACAATCAATTTAACGAGTTGCCTCCTTTTGAAAATAGCATAAGGGTCGAGGAAGAACAACGTGATGAAACTAGCTACATACGCGTTGATCATAATGAAGGGCTAATTTTTAAAGCTTGAATAATGTGTGTATATATGTACGTTCTGAATGGTTAATTTTAGTTTATTTGAGTTAATTGATTTGTACTGTGAAATAGATGTGCTTGTTTCTGAAATGAATGTGAATTGGATATATACATGTACTTGTTGTATTTTCTGCTTGTTTCAGAGGCATGGCTAGCATTTCCTGAGGCTAGCTAATAAACAGAACTAGATTTACCAATACAAAATAATATCACAGACGGTTTCATCTACAAACCATCTGTGATGATATATTACAGATGGTTTCATATAAAACTGTCTGTGATACATAAGCTATCACAGACGGTTCCTTAGGATAAACCGTATGTGATACATAAGCTATCACAGACGGTTCCTTAGTACAAACCGTCTGTGATACATCATATATCACAGACGGTTATTTATTGGAATCATTTGTGATATTATTTGTCACAGACGGTTCTACTTTAGAATTGTCTGTGATGTCCATCCCTATTTATATTTGGACTCTAGGGTTTGCTCGTGCCCCCACTCAAACGATTAAGTTTCTCAACTCCTGGCCTCCTCCCCCGAGCCCGTCGCCGCCGTCCTCGACGTCGCCTCCTTCTTGAACCTGGCGCGACTCCTCCCCCAAGCCCGTCGTCACTGTCTTCGACGCCGCCTCCTCCTCGAGCCCGGCTCACCTCCTCCCCTCCCCGAGCCCACCACCTCCTCCCCTCCCCCAAGCACGTGTTGCCTCCTCCTCCCTCGAGCCCGACGCGCCTCCCCTTTGACGCCACCCTATTGCTCCGGTACTGCTCCCTGCTCATCCTTCTCCTCAACGCCCAAAGGTAACCAATGCCGAGTTGCCGACCCCGACGTCCCTTTCCCCTCACTCTTTCTATCAGTAATTTGTCATGCTGTCATGGTCCTCATGGACTCATGATAATTGCGCTAGTATCTGGTTCAAACACTGAGTATTATGAGGTGTTGTACTTGTTTTAGGAATTTGTATTTGTTCTAGTTAGTGGTTCATATGGTATTTGTTTTGATATTGCTACTGGAATATATTGCAATGTGGTGTGGTGGGCTTGAGATGAATGCTCTGTGATGATAATAGTCTTGTACTGAAATTGTTTTGATAATCAGGTTTGAACTTGAGCTCTAATTGGAATACTTACTCTACATCTGAGAGCAATATCAAAATGTTAAATCTTAGCTTTATACTGATTTCATTTGTTCACATGATGTTTGTGTTGAGCATATTATTCTTTTTAAATAACTTGGAGGATTTACATGTTTATATATCAATTATGTCATTGTATTGGTCCTAATTTCCTCCCTACATATCCCAATTATTATTAATTGGTGTGTATACCCATACACATCGAAATCGAATCTTATGATAATATGTTCATGCGTGTCAGAACTTCTATTTATTTTGAAGATGTATTCTGCTCATTCTTCGTCATCATCGCCTCATGTGTCTGATACATCGTCCTCTGGAATATCCAAGCGCGGTAGAAGAAGAGGAATATCGAAAAGGCCCGGGGTACCGATTTACCGTCACGGAGGTCCATGAGTCTGGGGCCCCTATCAATCCTCGCCGAGCAGCGTCCGTATTCCGGAGAATGGTCAGAATAGTTGCATTGCAACGGGTCAAACATCACCTACGATTCGTGGAAGGAGTTGATCAAAGTTCAGAAAGGTGAGCTGCTGACGGATATTTTTCGATAGTTCGAGATCCCGAAACAACACAAGGACTCTATGCGACGACACGCGTTGCTACAGGCGTGCAAAGCGTGGAAGAACTTCAAGAGCATACTTGTCAAGAACTACGTGGAGAAGGATCTGAGGCCCTTCCACAAGTATCCGTTCTTGGAAGAGTGCTGGGAAGACTTTATGGCGAAGAAGATGACAGATGATTTTAGGAGTGAAAGTGCGGCGCACAGGGCTCTCCAGGCAAAAAACAAGCACCCCCACAGACTTGGTACCGCTGGGTATGTGGGTAAAATCTCGCAATAGAGGGATTAGGACCAGTAGGCAAACCGTTTGAATGTCTCCCCGCCATTTGTCGAAACTAGCTAAGAGGGAGGTTATCTACCCTGTCTTCGGGGGCCATCTCCTTTCCAAACCCCGTAGATGAGAAAATGTCCCAACACCTGGTAATATATCAAACTATCTAGTTTGTAATTACTCCATAACTTCATAGGAAGTGAAATGACATGTTGGGCTATTCCAGGTAACGCTGAGTGCATAATCTTCCCAAGGCTCATTCCAGGCAGACAGGGAGAGGGATATACTCTTTGTGGCCTTGGGAAACAATGAGCATCCGGGTCGCACGAGAGGCGTTGGTCTTTATGTTCTATAGAAATATGGATTCCGAGAGGACTCCGAATCGTACCGGAGTAGGAAGAGAGCCAAAGCCGAGTGCGATGCAAAGCTACGAGAGGAGATTCGTGAATCCCTCAAAGATGAGATCACTGAATCCCTCAGAAATGAGATCGATGATCACATCAGAGCTGAGACGCAACGCCACATGGAGAGCTTTGAGGAAAGACTTAAAGAAAATCAGTTGCAAGGCCCTGCCCCGACTGTGCTAGCCAGCCCCCCAAACTTCCGAGTAGCTGCACGTCCAACCCTAACGCTACCCCAAAAGGAGACGACAGATTTCCTGTTCATGATGTTCTGGTAATAATTATTATCTCTGGAATGTTCGATCCATAGATAGGTCTGTTGGAGTTGCTAATTTTGTTTCGTTATGTAGGTGGCTATGAAGTGCAAGCTCCAAGTGAGATATGCCTCTGTTACCCTAGATGTTGCTTGGGGCCAGGTGTATCCATCCGGTGTCGAGGCTTTGGTGCATGGTGTAAATCCAACATCGAGTTTCGCAAAAGTGAATGTGGATGGTGTTTATGCCAATTTTGCGGTTGTCCCGTTGTAGATTCCCCTAGACGACGAGGTCATGACTCTAGGGCAAGCCATTGGAACATTCATCCAGTGCTCCAAGAGGGACATCTTCCTAGAGCTACCTACTCCGGTGTCAACTTTACAGGAATGTCCTGTAACAGTGTCAAGTCCACGGGAGCTACCTGCACCGAAGTGACAAGGGCCTAGTGCATCAGATGCATCTACACCTTGTGCTCTGTCTACTCTTGTGAAGTTGACCTCTACAAAGTGAGGTTGCAAGGGCAAATCGAAGACGGTCGACTTCTTTTTAATATCCCCTTCTTGCCGTTGGCTCAGAATTCATGCTAGGTGAGCCGTTAGTCGAGTGGTTAGACAACCCTACCGCAGGAGTGGCTTGCACGAGATTGAATATATGGTACATAGAACAGGCCAACAAGACGGATGAACAACGACATTTGGGTTTCACCGTCAAGTTCAAAAAGGATCATTTTAACCACGAGACTTGAGACTGTGTCTTCACAGTGACCTTTGAGGACTTGTTCTGTCTCTTCAACCTCGACTCTCTCGACGCCTCACTCATGCGATGCTGGACACTGTAAGTGTGTACAATCACAGTTAATGTTCGTGTAATACCGATAAATGTTATATATAACTCCTTGCTTTTGTGTGTGTGTATATATATACATGATTTCTAAAGCTGAATTAAGGAATTCACTGTAGGTTTCCTCGACCCACACTTGGTCTCTGAGCAAATCGAGCAAACGTCATCACAGACGATTTCATCCACAAATCGTCTGTGATAATTAACTATCACAGACGGTTTTGAGTTAATAACCGTCTGTGATAGTATGTATCACAGACGGTTCAAAAACTGTCTATAATGACCTCATGTCATTACTGACCCATAAACTCAGATGACTCATGAAACTATTTGTGATGACGTCTTTGAACCGTCCGTGAAGACCTTTTTTGTAGTAGTGCTAGGAATAAATGTAGTAGTTAAAATTTATCTCTTTTGACATTATGATTTGTACATTTTTCCTACTTTTGGTGTACTCTAATATTTCAATTGTACCTATGAATATTGAAAAGAAATTTTAAAAAATTCTTCGAAGCAAGAATTGCAATGTGGTGCACCTTGTGTTACATTCTCCAATGTTAATCCTTTTATAATTTCCAATTATACAAATTGCAAAAAAATTGAGAAAGCAACATGTTTATCATGGATACAAATGCATAAATTAATTAATTATGTAATTTTTTTATTGTAATAATTGCTTATTGTGATTATTTATGTAATAATTATTTATTGTATTTATTTATGTTATAATTGCAGTCAATTGCATTAGTGATCTATTGTGTTAACTGCGGTATATTGTGTTAACTGTGGTAGTCGTTGTTAATTGTAGCCAATTGCGTTAATTGCGGTAGTCGTCGTTAATTGCAGCCAATTATGTTAGTGATCGTTAATTGTCATTAGTTGTCGTTAATTGCCATCAATTACGTTAATTGTCATTAAATGACATCAAACAAGCTATCGCTTGTCTCAGGGGCATTTCAGAAATTCCCTATCTCAGAAGCTACAGTCAGCTTACCTAAAAGACAGATAGTCAAATACTAAACCTCTTCAGCCTAACCGTTCAACCCTACAACCTAACCGAAAACCACTTTTCAAAAAAGTTACAGCCGTGCTAAACAAGTCCTACATATAGCCGCAGATACGATGGCTTCGAGCTTGCAGACAAGCTTCGAGCTTGTAGACAAATTTCAGAGGTGTACGTTTGCATTAGATTTTGAAGCGATTTTTTCATTGTCAGTTCTTACTCTCATGTGTTTTGTCACGGGGGACCGTTGGTGTCATGCGAGATGACATGCTGTACCAGCTTCTTGTTGTATTTTATAGGGCTATTTGGTAATTTTTAATTAGAGAAAAGAAGAAATAAAAAAGAAAAGGGACTGTGGGGCCCACCTGTCATAGAGAGGGGAGGGATAAGGTTAGATACTTTGTAAATGGAAATGATATATTATAAAATGGAAATGCGAGATGACGAAGTAAATGGAAATAAGACTTCCACGCTCAGAGTAAATTACTCCCTTCGTTCTTTTTTATTTGACACAGTTGACTTTTCACGGTCTTCGTGATGTGACTTTGATCATAATTTTTATTACTTTTACATTAAGATATACTAATAAAATTATAATATTATGAAAGTATTTTCAATGATAATTCTAATGATATAATTTTTATATAGCCAATCTGGATAGTTTTAAATTTATTGGCAGTCAAACTTTAAAAAGTTTGACCGTAAAAAATTAACTGCGTCAAATAAAAAAGAACGGAGGGAGTAATTCATCGGGTATTGCATATCAAATTAAAGTCACAACAAGAAGACATGCTTTTCTCTTTGGCAGACAAACTTAATTTTTGGTCATCCTTTACCAGCAGGCTGAGAGCCATTCGTTGCTAACAGTGTATACAAATAACGAAATAAATTCTATGACGGAGGGGAAGGCCTCCCCATAGCTGTCTATCTCGCCAGATGTCATTGTAATGCGTGTGTGGGGGAGGAGAATCAGACGGAATTTATTTCCTACGAATAATGAGACTCATTTCCTTCTCTAGCCACAATTTACTTTTCCATAATTAATTATCACACTTTATCTTATCGCTATCTAGCCACTGCCACAAAATTACAAATACAAATGTCAAAAATCCTTTTCTAACAAAAAACTTTAAAAAGCACCATGGATGTTTTTTTTTCTTCAAAAAGAACTTATGGGCCCAAGATGAATTATCATCACTAGAATTGGCATCAAAGATGAATATACAGTGGAATCCAAGCATTCGTTCTGTCTGTGGGCATCGCTGGTCAAGCTACATTGTAAAGCTCTGTTTAAATCTTCACGGTTAATTTATATAGGAAATAAACCGTTTCTTTTGGAATTTCTGTATTCCAAACATACCCTATATACATGCGCCAAACGTGAAGGTTTTCGAAAATGCCAAACTAAAGGTATTAACAGTACACCTAGTAACACTCAAGTACTTCGTAGACACCCCCTAAAAAGTGAAATAAACTGTTTCTTTTGAAATTTCTGTATTCCAAACATACCCTATATACATGCGCCAATCGTGAAGGTTTTCGAAAATCCCAAACTAAAGGTATTAACCGTACACCTCGTTCCTAACTTTTATAATGATTTTGAACAGTCAATTTGAAAAGTTTGATTTTGGGGATCTAATTTTAGATATCACTACTAGTATATATATGTCCATCCACACTCCAAGTAACAACTACACACGAACCAGCAAGCAGCCATACAAATTGAGCCCATAACAAGCTCATGGCCTCCCTGCCGTCCTTCCTCCTCGGCTCCGCCTTCCTCCTCGTAGCCGCCGCCTACTTCCACCGCTACGACACCGGCGGCAAAGGTGCCTCAGCCGCCACGCACCTCCACTTCTACATGCACGATGACTACACCGGCCCGCGCCCGACCGCCATGCGCGTCGTGTCCGGCCGGTCCCTGGCCTCGCCGGCCAGCGACAACGCCACTGCGGGGAGCACGGCGTCCTGGCCGCAGCCTACGCCGCGGCAGTTCGGCGACATCGTGGTGCTCAACAACGCGCTGACGGAGGGGCCCAGCGGCGGTAGCGCACGCGTAGGCACGGCGCAGGGGTTCGCGGTGCGGGTGTCGGAGGGCGGCATCGTGTCGGACCTCACGCTTCACCTGGTGCTGGAGGCCGGCGAGCACCGCGGCAGCTCGTTGACGGTTAAGGGCCGCATCGACGTGGACGTGACGGTGCGCGAGTCGGTGATCTTCGGCGGCACCGGCCGGTTCCGGTTCGCGCGGGGGTACATGCTGAGCAAGAACTACGACTACAGCCTCGCCACGGGCGGCGTCGTCGAGATGGACGTCTACGTGCAGCACTAGCCAGTAGCCAGTAGCCACCCAGTCGCGAACGCGAGCGCGCGCATTTGCACGCGCTTGTTTAATTTGCGCGCGGGAGAGATCATTCGTCGCATGCATACTCGCATCGCATGTTTGCTTTGCTATGTTTTCTCCGTACGTATTTGAGGTTGTTACTACTTACTTGTGCATGCATGTGTGGTGTGTTTCGTCTGTACAAGATTCGACTGTTTTCTAAGCGTAAAATAGTTAAATTTTAGTTCATTTACAACTTCATTATACATAAATTATTTATGTAATTTTTGTTCTTGTCACTGTAATTATTCTCGAAAGCCTTAATAACTCATATTTTCATCACGTGATTCAAAATTTAACATATACTTTGAGAGATTGTGCAAAAACAAGGACAAAAAAATAAAATTCTATACCAATAAAATACGACAATGTGGTGAACCCGTTATGTTCTGAAGAAAAAATTATAATAAATTCGGACCCAATTCATCAGATGAGAAGAAGTGCAAATCTCAAAGCATATCGGACGGATGAAAATTCGACTATTTTGACAAAAGAAAACAACTAAATGTTGTTTAACAAAACCGTTTTTGTTTATTCTCTACGAGTGGGTATTGGAGTGTTGACCTGTTACGTCCTCGCTTGTATGGTTTTGCGAAGCTCTAATTTCCCCTTTTGGAAGATTGTGTTTTCTTTTTGTTTCCGGGAAGCGCCGCTCTGTATGTTGATTGTCGAAGCAGCAGAGATGCTTATTGGAGAAGGATATGTCATCGAGAGGGCCTCCGTGAGGCTCCTCCCACCCCCTTCCCTCTTTCTCCTAATAGGCCCATCGAGAGGGTTCGGGTTCGCGTGAGACGTACGTAGCAAAAGAAAGGGATATCAAACGGCTTGATTTCTGTCACGTAACAGCAAGGGACGGTCGATCCTTGTACCATTGATTGGGATTCGCACGGTACGTAGCTTGGGCTAGTTATGCACTAATTAACTTGCATTAATTGGTTGGTCTCGGTGCATAGCTATACATGGGTGTTGAGTTACACCTAGTTGTGACCAGGCCAATTTAGCTCTGGCCAAGTTGAGGAGGCTTATGCAAGGTGCCTTGGCACATCTCTAGAACTTTTTCTGCCACTCTCTATCCCTGAACTTCTTTCTCTAGTTGGCATAGGTATGTCTAGCATAATTATATAGTGTGCATAAGCATTGAACATGCAATTACTTTGATAATCTTACTCACCCTTTGCTGACCAGAGATGATCACCCATCCCCAGCCCTTAGATCTTTGAAAAGTAGATAATAAAACCAGTCCGAACTATTATTTTTCTCTTTTTCCACAACTGTGTAGGCTATGGGGTACATTTGGGTGTTTGCATCCCTTCCCAGAGCACAAAGAAGTTCACCATCGGTAGCTCCTTTGAAGAAGCAACCATCCAGCCCAATGACCTTCCTGCACCCAGCTATAAAGCTCTTCTTGCATGCTTCAAGACATATTTACATTCTTAAGAAGGTGGGGATCTCAACATCATTATCAAGCTTCACCACTACTGTGTTGTCAGCATAAGGAGTATCATTTCGCCATCTTCTACTTGTCCCCCATATGCGGATCTTGATTGTATAGGGGGTCCTTCATACACCATATCATCAAGATTGGCTATTTCACCAGCCTCCATCTTCTTCTTGAACTCTTTGAATTTCTTCATGATATTTAATGCTTCCTCATCTTCCTCTGATGTACCATAGTCATCAGGAATATAGTCACTGTTAGAGCTCTTACCATCCTGCTGGCTCTGCAATGCTTCAGGCAATGCTACTTTATTATTCCCAGAAGCTTAACCATCTTGCTTGCACTTGCTTTGACTCCTGATAGGGTTGTAAAACCTCTCCACCGCTTCTAATTCCTTCTTTTTCAGCTCTGGTGTTCCCGTCACAATGCTCACTTCCTTGGAGATAGCAATGGCGTAGTCATCGTGATCCTCTGTTCTAGGAGACATTGCCTCAATATCATCTTCATAGTCACTAGCTTCCTTGTTAGCTTCATCTTCAGACTCCTCTCCAGTTGCTGGTGCTTCCACATATATTTCTGCAACACCACCTTCCACAATAGAATTAGACAATATCTGGTATGCCTTGTTGTCAACAAAAACCCTCAACCCATCTGCCAAATCTTTCCCTAGGAATAACCAATACAGTAAAATCCCTTCTAAAACATCGTAGTGGCCCATGAGGAGTCCATTAATTTCTGTTAGGGACATGTTGTCACATTCTATGTAAGAGACTCCTTCCCATCCACCGCACTAGATGCTTATTGGAGAAAGAGATGCCATTGAGAGGGTTCGTGTGAGATGTACGCCGCAGATGATACGGGGTCGCCCGATCTTCTCGACATAGGATCAAGATACTCACATGTAGCTTCTCGAATCGTAGTGATTCTCCGTTGCCAATGCAAGAACGAACACTCTTTAATTCGCAAGAACACACACACCGATTTCACCGACCACCAAGTGAAATCACCATGCTTCCAATTCCCAGCGGAAAGATTGAATGGTCTTGATTGACTCCCAATTCCCCTTAAGTCTGTTCGGCACCCCTTGGAAGAACAAGAGCGATTGCAAGCAATCCGATCTATTATTTCTCAAATATAATGGTCTCCCTCTACATGAAGGAACCTCGGGGGTATTTATAGTGCAGCCCCCTAAGTCATGCAACAAAATTAGGGTTGACGCAACCAACTGATTCGGCTAAGGTTTTTAAAATAGACTTCGAATCTAAAAGATACTATTCACACCGAGTACTGTTTACATCGAGTACTGTTCATACCAAATACAGCTCGTGTCGATTACTATTCCCTTCGAGCACTGTTCTCGCTGAGCACTGTTCAAGACCTGGTCGTGGACCTAGTTGTAACCCTCGTCGAAGACCTGATTATAGACCTGGTCGTAACCCTGGTCGAAAACCTGGTCGTAAATCTTCCAGAACTAGTCGTAGGCCTTTGAAAACTGGTCGTACATCTTCAGAAACTAGTCGTAGAGCTGGCAGACTTGGTCGTAGAGCTTGTAAGCCTGGTCGTAGAGCTGGAGACCTAGTCGTAGAGCTGACAGACCTGGTTGTAGAGCTGGTAGACCTGGTCATACAGCCTTGCCAAGACAGCACAAGGTGACTTCCTTTGATCTTCCAAGGTCCTCCTCCATTGCTTTGCATCCAAAGTCTTCACAATGTTTAAATATGAGAATACACAAAGTATTTGCATGAGGTAGTAGCCAATCCTCATTATCGCCAATAGGCAACCCATTAAGAAATAAAAGCACTGTTGGTTTAACAACATGGCTCTGGCTCGAGTTATTGGACCAGTCAGTACTTCAAGAACAGTCTCATGCACACTTGGACTGGTCGTAGGGATGTTTAAACTGGTCGTAGGGATGTCCTCATCATCCTCCCTCTCTTGAAAAGGAGTCATCCTCGACTCTGTGTCGTCTTGCCTAAAGAATGGTGACAAATCAGCAACATTGAAAGTAGCACTGACTGCATAGTCGTCGCCTAGAAGCTCAAGCTTATATGCATTATCGTAGATCTTGGCAAGCACTTTAAAAGGACCATCACCACACGGCATCAACTTGGATTTACACTTCTACGGAAAGTGTTCTTTGCGAAGATGAACCCAAACTAAATCTCCTAGTTCAAACAACATTTTCTTTCTAGTCTTGTTAGCTTTAAAAGCATAAGAACGTACATTCACTTCAATACCTCTTTGATATTTTCATGGAGTTTCTTAACAAAATTAGCACTCTCAGAAGCCTCCATATTAGCAAATTCTTGTAATGGAAGTGGCAACAAATCAAGTGGAGTGATCGGTTTGAAACCATACACCACCTCAAATGGACACAATTGAGTAGTAGAATGCACCGCCCGATTGTATGCAAATTCAACATGGGGTGAACAATCTTCCCACTCTTTTAAATTCTTCTTGATCATTGTCCGTAGCAGCATTGAAAGTGTACGGTTCATCACCTCTGTTTGTCCATCGGTTTAGGGGTGACAAGTGGTCGAAAAGAGCAACTTTATTCCTAGCTTAGCCCACAAAGTCTTTCAAAAGTAGCCCATGAACTTTACATCACGATCGGACACAATGGTGTGAGGAACACCATGCAATCTCATGATTTTCTTGAAAAACAAGTCAGCTATATGCGACGCATCACTGCTCTTATGATAAGGAATAAAGTGTGCTATCTTAGAAAACCTATCAACAACGACAAAAACAGAATCCCTCCCTCTCTTAGTCCTAGGCAATCCTAAAATAAAATCTATGCTAATATCTTCCCAAGAAGCACTAGGAACTAGAAGAGGGGTATACAAACCATGTGGATTAAGTTTAGACTTAGCTTTATGGCATGTAACACAACGTTGAACAAACCTCTCAACATCTCGTCTCATTTTTGGCCAATAGAGGTGATCGGCCAACATCAAGAAGGTCTTCTCTCTAAAATGTCCCATCAAACGCCCTGCATGCAACTCCTGCAACAAAAACAAATGTACGAATGAATCTGGAACACATAGGTTGTTAGTGCGAAATAGAAAGGCATCATGGATATGATATTTGTCTATTCCTTCCCATCTTTGCATTTAGAATATGATGCTGAAAATTCGTGATCGGAAGCATATAATTCTTTCAAAATCTCTAATCTGGGAACCTTTACTTCCAATTGATTTAAAAGCACATTCTTTCTAGACAAAGCATCAGCTACCACATTCTCTTTGCTTTTCTTGTATTTAACAATATAAGGAAAAGTTTCAATGAATTCAACCCACTTAGCATGCCTTCGATTCAACTTAGCTTCACCTTTCAAATGTTTTAAAACCTCATGATCAGAATGTATGATAAATTCTCTAAGCGATAGATAATGTTGCCAAGTCTCTAACACATGCACAAGAGCATACAATTCTTTATCATAAACAGAATAATTCAATTGAGAACCGCTAAGTTTCTCACTAAAGTATGCCACGGGTTTGCGATCTTGCATCAAAACACCACCAATACCTAGTCCACTAGCATCGCATTCAACCTCAAAAGTTCTAGTGAAATCTGGTAAAACAAGCAATGGTGCGTCAGTCAAGCATTTCTTTAGTTCAGCAAAGGTTTTATCTTGGGACTCCCCTCACTCAAAAAAACTTCCTTTTTAGTTAAAGCATTTAAAGGGGCAGCAATGGTACTGAAATCCTTTACAAAACGATGGTAAAATCCAGCAAACCCATGGAAGCTACTAATTTGGCTAACATTAATAGGGGTAGGCCAATCACAGATAGCTTCAATCTTAGATTCATCGACCTCAATACCATTTACGAAACAACATAACCTAAAAACACCACCTTACGAGTGCAAAAAGTACACTTCTCAAGATTTGCAAACAACTTTTCAGTTTGAAGCACTTGTCTAATGTGTTCGACATGGTCATCCAAAGTTCGGCTATATATCAAGATGTCATCAAAATAGACTACCACAAATTTTCCAATGGAAGTTCTCAAAACATGGTTCATTAAGCGTATGAAAGTACTAGGAGCATTAGATAATCCAAAAGGCGTCACTAACCATTCATACAATCCAAATTTCATTTTAAAAGCTGTTTTCCACTCATCACCATGTTTTATTCTAATTTGATGATATCCACTACACAAATCAATCTTAGAGAAAATAATATAGCCACTCAATTCATCAAGCATATCATCTAACCTAGGAATAGGATGACGATAATGAATGGTAATATTATTGATAGCTCTACAATTTATGCACATTCTCCATGTACCATCTTTCTTAGGAACAAGAATGACAGGAATGGCACAAGGGCTAAGACATTCGCGTACGTACCCTTTTTCCAAAAGCACTTGCACTTGCCGCTGAATCTCTTTTGTGTCGTCCGGATTTGTACGATACGGTAGCCTGTTAGGTAGAGGTGCACTCGAAACCAAATCAATTTGGTGTTCGATATCTCTAATGGGTGGCAGCCCAGCGGGCACCTCTGCTGGAAAAACATCCTCGTAATCCTGCAAGACATGAGAGACAACAC
This sequence comes from Ampelocalamus luodianensis, assembly GCA_036346255.1. Classification (NCBI taxonomy): domain Eukaryota; kingdom Viridiplantae; phylum Streptophyta; class Magnoliopsida; order Poales; family Poaceae; genus Ampelocalamus; species Ampelocalamus luodianensis. Next base: position 43,947,549 of record CM070638.1, on the reverse strand, counting down.
TAGGAATAGATGTTAAGTCATTAGTGAAAAGCAAAGCATCTTTGTACAACAATACAAAGTGCATCAAAGTGGGATCATCTCTCAAACCAGCTTGGGTGGCTATCATGACTAACTTTTGCTTGCCCTCAATCTTTCTTTTTCCACTTGGTTTTGGCTTGTGACTCTCACCCACCTTTTGTGGAATCACACTCTTTTGCTCTCTCTCTCTCACTCTCGACTTGAGTCTCTATCTTTTGCATAGTATCATTTATAATCTGAGATGGAGTCAGTGGTCAAAGCACCACTTCTTTGTTGTTCCACATGAACTTGTATTGATTGGATTGACCATTATGAATCATGGCACGATCATATTGCCATGGCTGTCCGAGCAGTAGGTGACAGACATTCATGGACACCACATCACATTCCACAGTGTCACGATAAGTACCAATCTCAAACTCAACATCCACGGTGTAACCAACACTCATTGACCCATGCTCATGCAACCATTGGATCTGATATGGATGTGAGTGCTTCTTGTATTGCAATCCGAGTTTAGTACAAAACTCTTTACTAGCCAAATTGTGACAACTGCCTCCATCAATGATTATCGTGTAAAACTTGCCATCCTGGCTAACTTGAGCTCTTGTTTGAAATAGATTGCAGTGTTGTTCATGGTTATATTTTGGTTGTACACTCAGCACTGATGGAGTGCACACAAGTATAGGACCAACCCCCGGGTCACAATAGATCACCTCATTCGCCTCCTCCTCCTTTTCCTCACATTGGGCATCATCATGCCTCTCCAAATCAGCTTCTTCCTCACTAGCGGAATCAAAATCACCATTATCCGTCATCAATATTACCTTGTTATTTGGGCAATCCCTTTGCATATGACCACGACCAAGACATTTGAAACATTGTATAGCGCCACTCTTCGCTGTGGAACCAACTGACAAAGTGCCACTAGCTGCTGGATATGAGGTCTGCTTTGCATTGGGACTTGGGAGTGGCTTCCACCTTGCTATATGAGGGTGGAAGGTTGGAACCGCCACTTACAGTTGTGCTCTTGCTAACTGGTGACTTGGACACAAATTTACCTCCGTTGGATGGTGTGCAGCCAGCAAACGACGAAGGTCACGTAAACTTGGCATCCTCTTGCAATTGTCGTTCTGCCTTTGTAGCTTGATGGAATAACTCATAGAGATTGTTATAAGGCTAAAAATTGACAATACGCTTCACATTGTGGTTCAAACCTGAGAGGAAATGCACCATGGTTTGCTCATCTTGTCCTTGAACCTTGGCTCAAATCCTGGCTAACTCCATCTCATTGTAGTAGTCCTCCACGGAGTGTGAGTCTTGCTTCATATTCTGTAATTTATCAAAAAGATCACGTTTATAATGACGAGGCACAAAGCGTGCTCTCATCTCTCACTTCATGTCTTGCCATGAAGTAGCCGGTTCTTCGCCATTCTCTGCTCTTTGATTGATGACTTGTTCCCATCAATCCAAGACATATCCCTCAAACTCAAAAGATGCCAGTTGTATCTTTCTTTCATCTGAATAGTTATGCATACGAAAAATCTTATCAACCTTCAACTCCCAAGTGAGATACTCCTCGGGATCAGTTCCACCTGCAAATTTGGGCATAGAGAACTTGAGCCTACCCAAATCATCGTCATTGTGTGGTCGACGATAGTTGTCATTACGACGCATTACAAAGTCGTCATCGAAGTCTTGCCCAAGTGCAGCTCCTCCTCGGCCTCCGCCTTGGCCTCGGCCACGGCCTCCGTGTGCACCAAAAGCTCCTCCACATCCCCCGGGCAGTGGCGGACGCACGACATTAGCCACCACTCGATGGTGTGGTTCAAGAGGTTCCTGGGTAGTAGCTTCAACTCCTTGAACGCTGGCTTCATCACCACCATTGTGGGCTTGGATAAGTCTAGTGAGTGCTCCAATGTCATCCCGCAATTGGCGTGCATTTTGATCATCTTGTAACTCCAGGTTTTACACCACTTGTGCAATATGATCAGCAAAAGCGTCATGCTTCTTATGGAGTTGTTCAAGCCCTTTGTATAGCTCGCTGTGAAAGTGCTCACGAAGTGCACCAAACTGATATTGTTTGACGACTGCTTGTGGATCAGTCACCTCAGCTCCGTCATCATATTGCTCACCTCCACCTGACATGGTTAGTTAGGAAAAAGAAACAAAAACAGCATATACATAAAATCACTCAATCTCACTCTTTCCTCTCCCAAGCAAAGTTCTTACCCTTCCAAAGTGAATTGAGATCACACAAAACTTCACTTGGTAGAAGATACAACCAGAAGTTGTGATGATCAAGCGAATTTAAGAGTGTTTCACACTAGCACAACAACGGTTATTTAGAGAAACTCAAGTTGTAAGGTTAAGTAATAAGCCAAGCTAGAATACTTTGTCTAGGTGCTGATCCAAAGGATTTAAGCGAAGTGTATGAACGCACACGCAAAGATAAATGTGACTTAATGCAAACAAAGGAATGAGCTAGTGAGAAGCAATCTGAAATTGAGATGAAAACTAGCTTGTTTTGCACAAGTACTAGGAGAGACGCTAGCCAATTGCAAATATATCAAAGTAAGGGCACAAGATTGCTCAAGAGATTAAATACACAATCTGGAATTATGGGCTAGGGTTTACTCTTCCCAAAATTTCGACCACTGTATTCTTTTCTTTTCTCTATAGAAACTCAGCCGCAAGAACTTGCAACTTCCTCCTCCTTGGTTCGTACCACAAGCGAGAGGAGAAGTAGGCACTGGTAAAATGCGGTTTTGATCTCTCTCTTTTTCTTTTCAAGCTGTGCCTTTTTCTTTTGATCAGCTGCCTTTTCTTCTTTTCTCTTGAAGTGGTCAAATTAGGGTTTGCTCACCGCTTGATTGCACAAGCCTCACAATTCAACAAGTGTAAATAAGCCTATGAACAGCCCTAAAACAATTATCAAAAGTTAGTCTCAAAGATGAAAAGATATGAGTAAAAATTTCTTCAGCCAAAACAAAACGGACGGCTTGGTGCAGATCGTCATTGGAAAATGATCACAACCACGACCACGGCGCAAGATCAAAGGTGCGGGTTGGTATGAAGTTACGACCACGACAGATTGAAAGGTGCAGAAGGTGCAAGAAAAAAAAATTCTTTTATGTGGACTCCAAAGACAAAGCAACACAAAGATCCGCACGTAAACAAAAATTCTAATGGACTAAAACTTAACAAAACTCACAAGAAATAACAGATTGAGAACTAGGGTTTGGAATTTTTGTATTGTAATTTTTGGGTTATGGACTCTAGGAAAAACAACAGCAAAAAAAAACAATCTATTACTAAGGGTAAATAATCCTACTGAGTAAACGGAGCTCTGATACCAAGATGATATGGGGTCGCCCAATCTTCTTGACGTAGGATCAAGATACTCACGTGTAGCCTCTCGAATTGTAGTGATCCTCCGTTGCCAATGCAAGAACGAACACTCTTTAATTCGCAAGAACACAAGCCGATTTCACCGACCACCAAGTGAAATCACCGTGCTTCCAATTCCTAGCGGAAAGGTTGAATGATCTTGATTGACTCCCAATTCCCCTCAAGTGTGTTCGGCACCCCTTGGAAGAACAAGAACGATTGCAAGCAATCCGATCTATTATTTCTCAAATATAATGGTCTCCATCTACATGAAGGAACCTCGAGGGTATTTATAGTGCACCCCCCTAAGTCACGCAACAAAATTAGGGCCAGCTCAACCAACTGATTCGGCTAAGGTTTCCAAAACAGACTCCGAATCGAAAAGATACTGTTCACACCGAGTACTGTTTACATCGAGTACTGTTCATACCAAATACGACTTGTGTTGATTACTGTTCCCTTCGAGCACTATTCTCGCCGAGCACTGTTCAAGACCTGGTTGAAGACCCGATCGTAGACCTGGTCGTAACCCTGGTCAAAAACCTAGTCGTACATCTTCCAGAACTGGTCGTAGGCCTTTGAAAACTAGTCGTACATCTTCAGAAACTGGTCGTAAAGCTTGAGATCTGGTCGTAGAGCTTGTAAACCTGGTCATAAAGCTGACAAATCTAGTCGTAGAGCTTGTAGACCTGGTCATAGAGCTGGTAGACCTGGTCGTACGGCCTAGCCGAGGCAGCATAAGGTGACTTCCTTTCATCTTCCAAGGTCCTCCTCCATTGCTTTGCATTCGAAGTCTTCACAATGTTCGAATTTGAGATTACACAAAGTATTTGCATGAGGTAGTAGCCAATTCTCATTATCGCCAATAGACAACTCATTAAGAAACAAAAAGCACCTGATGGTTTAACAACTTGGCTCTGGCTCGAGTCATTGGACCGGTCGGTACTTCGAGAACAGTCTCATGCACACTTGAACTGGTCGTAGGGATGTCCTCATCAGCAAAAGAAAGGGATATCAGATGGCTTGATTTCTGTCACGTAACGGCAAGGGATGGCCGATCCTTGTACCGTTAATTGGGATTTGCACGGCAGTTTGGGCTACTTATTATGCACTAACTTGCATTAATTGGTTGGTCTCGGTGCATAGCTATACATGGGTGTAGTTGTGACCAGGCCAATTTGGCTCTGCCAGGTTGAGGAGGCTTATATAAGGTGTCTTGGTACATCTCTAGAATTTTTTCCGCCACTCCTTATCTTGAATTTCTTCCTTCAGTTGGCATAGATATATCTCTTATTTTTCACAATAGAATCAGACATTGTCTGGCATGCCTTGTCGTCGACTAAAACCCTCAACCCATCTGCCAAATATTTCCCTAGGAACAACCAATGACGGTAACATCCCTTCCACAACATCGTAGTGGTCCTTGATGTGTCTATTAATTTCTGTTAGGTACATCTTGTCACGTTCTATGTAAGAGAATCTTTCCGATCCAGTTGGCATAGATATGTTTAGCAGAGATTTTGGCGGAATTGTAGACCCTGTTGTAACTTGTGAGATGATACTATGGTAGAGCTAACAGAGCACAATTACGTACACAAACGTTATAGTGTGCCAGTTGATGAAGTCGATCAGGCTGGATCAATCTCGTCTTCTAACCAATCAAATCTACTCAGGAAAAAAAAAAGAAAAGAAACCTTTTTCAGGACGAGCCAACAACGTATAACCTCCATCAAGAAACAGTATCCAGAAACTGACACAAACCAAACAGTCGTTTAATTACTGACACAATCCAAACAGTAGTATTTTGGGTTAAGTAACTACCAAATTGGCTTTTCATGTTTGGCAAAAGGGTCATTTTGGTCCTGGAGTTTCAAATGGCCATCGATCGACCACGTATTATATCTGCTGAACCGATTGCCAACCATGTTTAATTAGGTGTCTGCTTGAAAGATCAACTGTCGCGTTATCGCTTCTCTACGAAGAATTTTTGGAGGAGAGTGACCTTCCCGACAGGACGAGCATGGCCGTGGGGCGCGGGCAGGCGTAGTACTTCGTCGTGCATGTAGAAGTGGAGGTGCGTGCTGGCGGCAGCGGCGCCGTTCACGCCGCCGGCGTCGTGGCTGAAGTAAAGCCGCGGCCGCGGCGAGGAGGAAAGAGGAGAGGGTGGAGGAAGATGCAATGTCGCTATAGGCAGCTTGGGCTAGTTATGCACTAACTTGCATTAATTGGTTGGTCTCGGTGCATAGCTATTCATGGGTGTTGAATTATACTTAGTTGTGACCACGGAAAACAATTTTGTTTTGAAATTTATTTCGAAGGGTAAAAAAATGAATGAAATTATCAAAATTTCGGTTATAATTTCAGTGAGTTTTCAAACAGGCGCTTGAAATTTGAACGAAATTTGACCGAAATTTGTCCAAATTCAAATGCCAAATCTAGGACATAATTTGTCCAAATTCAAATGTTTCCAAATTTTTTGAACGGATTGTATTTATTTTGGAGGGTAAAGAAATCACTGACCGAAATTTCGGGGAAGTTGTAAACCTAGTTGTGACTTGTGAGATGATACTATGGTAGAGCTAAGAGAGCATAATTTCGTACACAAACGTTAACGTTTGCCAGTTGATAAAGTCGATCAAGCTGGATCAATCTCGTCTTCTAACCAATCAAATCTACTCAGGAAAAAGAAAAGAAACCTTTTTCAGGACGAGCCAACAATGTATAACCTGCATCAAGAAACAGTGTCCAGGAACTGACACAAACCAAACTGTCGTTGAATTGTCGTTGAATTACTGACACAATCCAAACAGTAGTATTTTGGGTTAATTAACTACCAAATTGGCTTTTCATGTTTGGTCTGGAGTTTCAAATGGGCCACTGATCGACCTCGTATTATATCTGCTGAACCGATTGCCGACCATGTTTAATTAGGTGTCTGCTTGAAAGATCAGCCATATCGCGCTATCGCTTCTCCACGAAGAATTGTTTTTGGCGTATGATGTGTTTTTTTTTTTTTTTTTACGAAACTAGTATCTCTCACGACATAAAGTCAAAAGTAGCACCTCGGCCGCACATTCATGAGCTAGACACGCCGTGTGGCCGACAGGACAAGCCTCGTCCGTATGGTCACCGGTTGGACGAGCTCAACCAATTTGGAGTTTGGACGTGAGATGTGACACGACGCCACTACTGGTTAGTTGGCAAATTTAAGGTACTGGATTTGGTGAATGAAAACTGACACGGCCCATACACACAGCAACACAAATACACAGTGTGTTGGAACTCAATGTCAAAGGCGAAGTTTTTCGTCGCATTAACCGCAACATTGGTAACAAAGTGTCTGATAGGGCCAGATGCCACAAATAAATAATATGTCCAGTCAATTTCATGAGCCGAAATGAAGGTACTGTTGGATCGGTCTGCTGACTAAGCTGGTCTTTTATGATAGTTTATCCCATATGAGGTTGCACAATTGGAACACAACTAGTAGTATATCAACTAGAAATAACATTGAGCGTACTATAATTGCCTGTGTCAATTTTGACCCATCGATGTCTACTTTGATTGGTAAGACCTGTCTGGAATGCACGAATTTTTTTAGATTCATGCTGAAATTAAACGATTTCTTATAAAATTTACTACGTTCTAAACAATGTCTAAAGTCCGTTGTAACGGCTGTAAACTTCTTCGGGTGGGGCGGGAATTGTTGGAAAGCGGGAAATGGCATAGTTTGTAAAGCAGATTGACGAGGTTTCATTAAACAGTCTGTAAAGCGGTTTGTAAAGCAAATTAAACAGTTTGTAAAGCGGTTTCATTAAGCAAACTAAACAGTTTGTAAAGCAGATTGTAAAGCGGGAAATGGCACAGTTTGGAAAGCGGGAAATGACAGTTTGTAAAGCAGATTGAAGTTTACCGTCATTGCAACGGACTTTAGACATTGTTTGCAACATAGTAAATTTTATAAGAAATAGTTTAATTTCAGCAAGAATCTGAAAAAATTCGTGCATTCAAGACAGATCTTACCGATCATCGTATTGTGATCCAATTTTCCGTCTCTTGTCGATCTGATATCCATCAATATCCTTATCTTTAACAACCCATTCCGTATAAACTAATCCTATTTATTTGCTTTTAATTTTTATTATCTTTTATTTATTTATTTTAGAACAGGCCAAGCAAAACTTTATTATGTATTCAAAGTCGAATTACAATCATTCGGATACAAGAAGAAAGAAAACTGCCCGCTGAAACTCACATTAAGCTGCTTTTGTGAAAACCCTAAGCAGCCAAAATCTATGCCAACTCTGTCCTCCTGCGAGGCTCCGATCAATCCATCAATCACCCAGGAGGCAGAAAAAGAAAGAAAGGGATGTCTAGTTCTAAGATGCAATAGCGGGAATTAACCATGCAATCGTGCGGCTAGATACTAGGATATTATTGTCTTTGCAACTCTAGCTAATTCTTATTATTGAAAATACAAATGTATCCATTGTACTATTCTAATATCTATGTATTAGTAATATGTACCATTATAATTTGGTACCACCAAAATAAATAGTGTAGACCATTCTCTGTTTTATCGACTAATGAGAGAATTTTTAGGGCTTTTTATTTTTAGAATTATTGTGAGATTTTTTTGTACTTAAAACGAAGGAGGTGCATTGAATCTCATCAGTTGTTTGTATTTATATAGATTATGCCTTTTGAAATAACATATTGTTTAACCATCGGATAAATCAAGAATCAGATACACACGTCCTAAAGCTAATCCAAAAGTTAAAAAACGCCTTAGAGTAAAAAAAAAAATTAATTGTAGTTTTTTTTTATTATCAAGGAGCTCATTTTCATTAACTCATATCAAGGTTACAAAGACATTGTAAACAGGTCAATAAGAAACTAGGTGCTACATCAATCCAACTGCACCTTTGGCACTTTAGCACAGAGGTGAGCTTCTGCATTCGCCTCCCTCGGTGTAAAACAAATAATAAGCTCCTCGGAAAAAGAACTAAGCTCCTAAATCTCCCTAATAATCGGGAGAATACTTGCTCGATCTGTGATTTGATCTGCCCGATCTTGCCACAAATGGACGAATCCCGTACAGTCCATCTCTTGACGACGGACGAGCCAACAAAACTCCTTTGCATGCCAGCGCTTCTGATACAAAAGCATCGACAGTACATGATGGTACATAGCAAGCACGCCGGCGCCATTACAAGCCTTCCAATAGCGTCTCTCACGACTGCACCACCTACACCTGCAGGTTCTTCCCATAAAAAGCCCCATCAGCACTGACTTCGAACCAACCATTCGACGGTGTCCATTGCGCAGGATCCTTCTTTGCCTCCGAGTTCGGAACTTGTGTTAGCAAAGAATGTTTCTTCCACCAGTCCTTGAACCTAACTGCCTGGCCGGGCATTAAAATGTAACACCCTAAATTTTGTAACAAAAAATCCCCGACATAACTGATCCAAGGACTAGTGCTGGTATACACTGTGAATGTCAAAAGGATATGCTCTTAATCTCAATGTGACGAATAATTGGCAATAGTATCGAGGCATTTGGCGAAACCCTTGTTTTCGAAAAATTCAGACTATCTTTAGACCTCAGGAGGCCATACGTATCGTCCTTGATGGCGTTCTAACCTACTGGCCGGTGGTCGGACCGGCCATATGTGGCGGTCTGACCGGTCATGGCTTTGGGCCGAGGAGCTGGCGGTCAAACTGGCCATGAGTGGCGGTCTGACCGGTCAAAAGTTGGAAGTTTGATTTTGGAGCCGAGACAAAAATAGAGGGTGTAGGTAAGTGAGAAGATTTGTTTACACTTAGTCTCATAATTTTTTGAGCTTCGAGCCAAAAGCTCTACTTGATTTACGCTTCTAGATAGGCTACAGACTTGAACCTCGAAATTTTGGCTAAGTCCTGGAGTGGTCTGACTGGCCACCTGTTGGCGGTCAGACCAGTCAAGGAGCGGTTAGACTAGTTGGCCAGCTGTCAGACCGACCATGGGCGACGGTCTGACCGGTCAGGCTGTGTGTTCATGCGCTGAGGTTGATGAATTTCGTGGGTTAGGTCAAAAGCATGGGTTTCAATGCATAGGTGTTGTATGATACATGTTTTAACTAACGTGAGTCAAGTTGCGAAGAACTTGTGTTCATAATCGATTTATTGGACTATTGTTGTGCAGGAGGCTTGAGTCAACGATGGTCAACGGCGAGGATGACAAGAACTAGGCTAGGAGAGCTAAGGTCCAGAACGATCGAGGATGCCGGGTGATATCATTGGACTCAAGCATCATGGAAGATGGAAAAGGATGACCGAATGGGAAGTTCGGTGTGACGGATTGCATCAAGCGACGCGGGGGTCGGTGTAAGTGCCATCGTGGTTTCGGTTGGAGCTAGATGGGAGAAACTTGACGATATGAAGAGAGTCATTGATCAAATTATATGTGGTAAAGCATGGGATTGCTTCACGACGATTAGACTTGGTCTTTGAAAAAAGATCGAGAAGAAATATTTTGATATCTTCATTAAAATACCAGGTTGATGACCTTTGGTGAAACCGCGACGTAAGACGGCACAAGGGGATGCGGTTTAGGTGAAGTGAAGATGAAGATCACGAAGAGACGGATTCGGGAAGCCTAGTTCATCATCCATTTTGATAAGCGTGCGTGAGTGTAAACCAGTTTATGTGTGGATTTAACGGGTGCCCGATAAAGTTTCCTTTCTTAACCTAGCCTCAACTATAAAAAGGAGAGGTACAGGATTTGTGCCTCTTGAGCCTTCCCAAGTAGAAACTCTAATTTGTTACTTGAGGAAAGTGCAATAGAGGAGGCTAGAGTTTGAGAGAGATTGATTGATTGAGTACTCAAGTGTTGGGCTTTTATCCTTCATAGTAGAGTGGCTGTAAACCAATAGTCTCTTGAATCAATCCAAGTAAGGTTTTCTTCAAGATGAATGCTATCTTGTTCTTGCTGCTCCCTTTGATGAATTTTGGGAGACGGCGGTGATTTAGTGACCTTCGGGCGATGAGGGAGGGAGCAACGCGAAGAACGTGGCGAGGAGGACCTTCGACGGCGAGGAAAACCGGCGATGAACGGCCTCGACTACTAGCGGCTTTGTCGGCGATTGCGGCAAAACTGATGCGAATCCGACGGTGGCTTCTTGGGGCTTCGGAAGAGGAAGGAGAGATTGTCATTTTGACGCGGAGGGCGCTGCTTAAATAGGACCGGAGAGGGAGAGTGGCGCGGCATGGGCAAGGGTGCGTCGGGCCCAGGCGCGTGGCTCGGGACGACACCAAAGCGCGCACAGCGCGGGCTGGATTTGCGGCACGATGCGCGGGGGTAGAGCAGTATGCGGCGTGGGCGCGGACTGTTGAGTAACCGTCGCTGGCGAGTCCAGTCCGAGCGATAACCTCGTAGACAAACTCAGAATCGTAAGAACAATGCATGAACACAAGAACAGAAACAATAGATAGAACACAGAGATGTAGGGGGACGTCTTGCTTCTCTTTATTCCTTCATCCATCGATCCATCCTTTACAATGAATAGCACCCCCTATTTATAGGCTACGACCCTGCTAGGGTTTGGGATGGGGCGCCAACTAATGGGCCGACTGCAGGGTCAGGCCCATGGTTTCCCAACACTCCCCCTTGGGCACCCATCCATCATGTCCATGTCTCGTCAAAACTCCATAAAAACCCAGTGGGAAAAATTTGGAGAAAGAGTACATGATACACGTTCTATTTGTGATGCACGAATTGCCTCATTAAAAACCTTAGCCGAGAAACTTCAGGAAAACTCGTCAAGGGAAAAAGAGTACAATCCACCCAATTTCATTTAATCTCCTGGATTTATTCTTTGGGTACTCGATCTTCATGACCAAGCTTTAATCATGAGTTCGTGAAGGTTCTCCCCCTGAATTCTGCACTTCTAAGTCTCATCATTCCAATTCACGTATGCATCTTTCAAAGTTAGACGCTGGAAGTAACTTAGTGAATAAATCTTCAAGATTCTCACATGACTCAGTATGCAGTACTTTGATTACGTTCATCTTTTGCAATTCATGAGCATAGAAGAACTTGGGGTTGATATGCTTTGTGAGAGGACTATTCACATAACCTATCTGTACTTGTGCAACACAAGTTGTATTATCTTCATACAAAAGTAGGGGTTTGCGCGGTATTCAATCCACATGACTCCTAGATGTGGTGAATCATCCACTGAAGCCAAACATATTCTTGTAAGGCCTTGTACAATGCTATGATCTCCAAGTGGTTCGTCGAAGTTGATACAAGACTCTGTCCAGACGATTTCCATGGAATTGCAGTTCCATCATATAGGAGTTCATAGTGCATTTGCGATTTGGCTATCGCTGGTCCTACAGTGCCGTCATCTGTATTGCCATTCATAGTTAGGTCTTGGTTCTTTCAGAGAATGACTAAATTCTTTGCTTCTTTGGAGGTATCGAAGATGTCCTTTATTCCCCGCCAATGCCTTTGGTAGGTTCTCGCACTATACCTTGCTAGTAGGATCACGGCAAATATAATGTCCGTTCTAGTACGATTTGCAAAATACATTAGTGCTTCTATTGCACTTCATGTGGGAATTCGGTCCCAGGACTTCCTCCCCTCTTTTTAGGTCTATACGGGTCTTTGTCTTGCCGCAAAGATCTCCGACCATTGGCACTTTCAAAGGGTATGCCTTCGCAAAGTCGAACCTTTCTAACACCTTCTGAGTGTAGGCTGACTGATGCACTAATATCCCTTCAGGGGCATGCTCAAGCTGCAAGCCTAAGCAATATTTGGTTTTACCCAAACCTTTCATTTCGGGCTCCGACTCCAGGTAAGAGCTTGCTTTCTTAATATCCTTCAGGGTTCCGATGATATTCAGATCATCTTCATACACTGAGATTATACTAAATCCATTCTGGGATCGTCGTATAAATACACAGAGATTATTCTCATTGTTCGTGTAGCCTTTCTTGCATAGAAAGTCGCTTCAAGTGATTATACCACATTCTGCCTGATTGCTTATGTTCGTACAATGACTTTTTGAGTTTCACACTATACATATTTCTATTTGCTCTGTTTTGGTTCGGAACAGTGATACATTCAGGTATCTTCATATAAATGTCCGAATCCAATATTTCATAAAGGTATGCTGGTACCCCATCCATCAATTTCACTTCTAACTTCAAGTTCACCGCCATTGAGATAAATATTTAAAGGAGTTCCGCCATGACCGGGAATAGGTTTCTTCATAATCATCTTACGGATGTCCAGTGAAAACTTGTACAACGAGCCTTGCTTCTTTTCATCTCTCTTCGAACAAATACCCACTTATACCTCTACGGGTGCACAAGGAGGCGTGCGGCTTCACAGCCCAAACGTCTTTCTTTTATTCGGAGAGAATAATTCAGTTTCTTATGCCTTCTCCCAATCTTCTCAATCTGATATTTTCTTTCATTCAGCGAGCGATGCAGGCTCTGAATCAAGATTGATGATTGTGGCAAGTTTCTTTGCAAAGTAAGTGTCGACATTGGCTGTTGTAATATTCAAAGGTTCTCCCGAGGTCATAAAGTTTATAGCTATTTCTTCAAGGCGATTCTTTTAATACTTCTACTTGCTCACCATCGCTTCATTGCGGGGCAAGTCCTTTAGTTTTTCACTCAGATGTGTGCGCACACATCCATGCCGATGTCTCCTTCATGGGGATGTTCAATGCAGTATACCTTTTACGAAGGTTCCATACCGATGCGAGTCTCAGCGGCTACCCTTACGTTCGGGCACTTGGTGATCGGTGTGTCAAGTCCTTCTTATCCTTTTTCACCAGTCCCCCTTACTTGGATTCGAGGGACCGGAGTTCTCGCCCTTTATTACGAGGCCTCGGATGGGATTAGGGATACCTTCAATGGTATTTCAACCCTCTCCTGCATTGCTTGCGAGCAAATGCTACTTATTCACGCTCTTCAAATCACTAAAGTAGTCTGGCAGTTGATTCGCTAATACTTGCAAATCAATTATCTTATGGACTTCAATTGTCTTCTAGACTTCAATTCAATTATCTTCTGGATTGCAATTATCTTCTGGACTTCTCTATTTGCTTCACTAGTGCTCGGGTCATATGCATAGATTTCAATTATCTTCTGGACTTCAAATGTCTTCTAGACTTCAATTATTTCTCGACATTATTATCAAGGGTTGATTTCCTCCCCCTAATGACGGGAAACTAATCTCATCTATTGTACTATCAGCGAATCGGGCATTATGCAAATCTCCAGTCATAGAGTCCAAATACATGATTATGGATGCTTGTCTCATAACCAACGATATTCCGACATTTCGGAGAAAACCCAATGTATTTATTTGCGGTGGTGGTATAGGTATATAACCATTGCAACCAAACTGCGAAGATGAGTAGTTTTAGGTCTTGACCCTGCGCTAGTTGCATAGGTGGATGGATGTTATAGGTCGACGGTCTAAAATTGATGAGAGTGCTGCGGCAGATCGCATGTCCCCAACATGTAGTTGGTAAATTACAATTCTTCAAAGTTCTGCTAGTCCATTCTAGGTGTGGATATGCGGTACAGAATGTTCAACTTTTAATTCCCATTTTCGTGCAATAATCATCAAATGCTTTCGAAGTACATTCTCCGGCGTTGTCCATTCAGGTGGACTTCATATGATGATCAGGGAAAATATTTCTAATTTAATTATCTGCGAGATTGGTTTTGCAAAAGCATGGTTTCTCGTAGACAATAAACATACGTGCGACCATTCCCAGGAAGCATTGATGAGCACTATAAAATACCTAAAATAACCGGCGGGGCTATATAGGACCGCAAATATCTCCACAATTTGGTCCAGAATGCGAGACTTTATCCTTCGCTTTGAGCAAAGGTCTAGTAATTAATTTCCTGGCACATACGGGGCACACAAATTCTTCCGTTCGGAAATTCTTTATTTTCATATTATGTCCTGAATTGTTAATTATATCTCTCATTATCCTAAGACCTAGGTGGCATAATCTATCATGCGAGATAGATAAGTTGAGCTTCTAAATACGGTTTTCAAGGCGATATAGGCTACATGTGCCTTAATATTAGTGTAGTATAGCCTGATTTCATATGAAGGAAGACATTCTAATGCTATTTTCACTTTCTTCACGCTTTGTAATGGCGGTATTCTGCACCATACTCTTCTTGAGTCTCTACACGGAAACTGTTAGCGCAAATATCCTTGAGAGTTCTAGTCGATTCTGGGTACAACAAGTCTTATTCAATAACCAAAGTTGTGCCCATTGGGAGTATAATTGTGGCCCTTCCTGAGCCTATTATACAAGTATCGCTGCCTGCGATTGTCGTAAGACTACCAATATTCTTGCTAATCGACTGGAAAAATTTCTGTTTCTCTCAGGATGGTATTTGTTGTGCCGCTACATGCTAAGCACACTTCCTCCATAGGGCGTCACACACGTTCTATTATAATGTACTTTATTAATATGTAGCAGAAAGCAAGCAACACATAAATAAAATACTTCAGATATCAGAACGTAACTTGCTATTATAAAGACGGGAAAATAAGTCTTGCAGGACTCATAATAAGAATTTAATGCTTTGCTCTCCTAGAGCTTGCAACCATTATTCAATAATTCAAAATTCTACTTCAATTACAAACTGCAAGTTTCTATAAAAGGTCCGAGTGCAATGCGTGCACTGGATCTAATAGGCAAAGTATTCAGGAACTTCTGCCTAAATCGGCTCCATGCGCGATCTTCTCCTCTTGGACACCTATGGTCGTGGCGCGCGATGTCCAAAGGAGGGATGATGGGGTCGCATCGGGTCGTTCACATTCATAAGTGCGGCTAATGGATGTGAATCCTCTGCTTACAATGGCGAGGTATGCCTCATGCTATCATTTGACCTTCTTCTTAGACCGAAAACATCAATAATGTGCGACGCTTACGACCTTACCCTTCTTGTTCCTCTCATTCGTGAGAGGCTTCATCACCTTGTAGCGCTAGCGATGGCTTCATGGCCAACATTGCTACTAGGTGGTTGCGAGATGAAGTTCTTTCTTAGAATATCATCTTGAGTTTCGCAACTTGCATGATGTCAATTAATTCGGCATACTTCATGTAGCCGTCTTGACGATAGTTGCTTGCGGATTGCACCGTTCGGGTGAAAGGTAGAGAGTCTTCTCGTCTTACGCTCATCCGTGATTGCATTACCACAAAATTGAAGACTGTTATAAATTCTGTACAAATTCTGACCATATTGGGTCAGTTCTCTAAATTCCTGATTCGTGATGCCAGCCATCTTCATATTCATGCAAAAGTTCAAAGGATTATCGCTGTAATCTGCATAAAATGGTTGCAAAATTCTCACAATGCTCTTGAACTCGTGTTCGTGTTCGTATTTTTCTATGCATTTTTCATGATTTCTCGCTATTTCCAGTGATTAAAAGCAATATAAACAATCACAGATAATCAAAACAGTAAATGCGATACATAAATTGCATAGAAACAACAATAACAAGGTTAAACATGCTTCAAAAGTTTAAAATATGCAAAAATTTGGATTCCTGAGGCCCTTTTCTGCTAGAAAGTGACTTTTCGGCAAAAACTGCAAGTTTCAGGGGTTAAAGCGCGAAATTTCAGTTCTGAGAGAATTTACGCGCAATTTCATATTTATCCGAGGCTCTTTCTGCAAAGTTTCCTCACCGCATAAAAACCCTCGTAATTTTTCAGAATTACGAGGACCGGTTTGCAAAATTTCCATCCCTCTTGTGCCCGGTCGGCCCATCCCTTTCTCCGGTCCATTTAAATGGGCTGACCCCTTTTAAATTTCGGCCCACAAGGGTCCAGCCGGCAGTGCTAAAAAAAACCCGGTGCTAGGGTTTCCCCTAGCACCGGTCCTCAAAGCGGCGGCGCCTAAGTGCTTGGCCGGCCGGCCGTTACTTCAAGCATGGCGGCGCTCCGGCTGCGGGACCGGGAGCTCGCGACGGAGGTGGCGGCCGGAGCATCTACGGCGGCGGGCGAGCGCGACGCGCGAGGCCGCGGCTTCAAGCCAACCGGCGCGGCGACACGGGGTTTGGCGCAGGCCGACGTGGTGGAGCGGCGCGCGGCCGCAGCCGCCGTGGCGAGCGCGGGTGGAGCGGCGCGGGAACGCGCACTTCGGGCCCGCGAGGTGCATGGCGGCGCTGGGGCGGTGCGTGCCGCGGGCCGCGAGGTGGCGGTTAGCCGCTGCGACGACGCTGGGAACGGCGCCCGACGAGGCTAGTGCGGGGCGGGAGTGGCAACGCGGTCGACGGCGCGCGCCGCCACCATACCCCTTTTTCTTGATTTGGGATGTGGCGACCGATCGTGCGGGCGCAAGTCTCGGTGTCACCGACGACGGCGGAGAGGCGCGCGCGCAGCCGGGCGCATGTGCGCGGATGTCGCTGCGAAGCGGCGATGCGTTGGGGCCGGCTGTTTCATGGTGCCCCAGTAGGAGGCGGCCGTCTACAGGCGGCCACGAGATACCGGTGGTGCAGCTCCAGGCCCGGGATGGCGCCGCTACAGGCGGCGAGGGGGGTTTCGAATTTACTGTTCATTCATGTATATATATGCGATGCAATGCGATGTAATACGAGATTGCAACGGGGGCGCGGCTTCATGCCGACATGTGCATGCTTGCCGCGTGCTAGCGGCGTGGCTCTGTCGTTGCCTCCGCGGCGATACGTGATGGCGGACTATGCCGACCGGTAACGTATCGCGGAGGTAGTGACAGCCGCTTGCAGGCGGTGCCGTGCACATGGTGCCTTCCATGCGATTGCATCTACAACCTACGGTACAATCATCATCTACTCTTTCATGCAACCCACCGATCGGCTTGGCCGGCGACTACAAGTCGGCTCGCGGTAGATTAGAGCGGATTTGCACCGTAGGAAAACAATCTAGAAAGCCAAATTTGCAGAATTGAAAGCAATCTAGAAAACGATTCAATCTACGAGCGTCGTTCATCGACGGTTACCTTTTCGATACGAGGAGAGTCCATCGTGCTGATAACGTGTTGAGTAACCGTCGCTGGCGAGTCCAGTCCGAGCGATAACCTCGTAGACAAACTCAGAATCGTAAGAACAATGCATGAACACAAGAACAGAAACAAGAGATAGAACACAGAGATGTAGGGGGACGTCTTGCTTCTCTTTATTCCTTCATCCATCGATCCATCCTTTACAATGAATAGCACCCCCTATTTATAGGCTACGACCCTGCTAGGGTTTGGGATGGGGCGCCCACTAATGGGCCGACTGCAGGGTCAGGCCCATGGTTTCCCAACACGGACAAAGCGCTAACACCAACTGCTCGGGAAGAGCAGAGCCAGGCAGGGCAGGCGCTGGTGCGGCCAAAGCACGGGTGGTGCGGCGGGAAACCAGGCGACAATAGGGTATATGCCCACAGTGCAAGCGGCAGAGGGGCGGCCAGGGAGCTAGCACCGGTTCAGGCATGACACAGGCGCAAGCAAAGCAGCGGCAGGGACAGAGCAAGAAAAGGAAGAAAAGAAAAAGAAAAGAGAGAAGGAAAAAGAAAAAGAAACGAAGAAGGAAAAAGAAAAAGAAACGAAGGAAAAGGGAAGAGAAAAGGAAAAGGCTTTTGGCCCCAAAAAATTCAAATCTCATAATTTTAATTTGGGATTTGGCAAAGAAATTTTGAATTGAGACAAAAGAACTTGGATTTGACTTTTCGGTTAGGAAATTTAATTAAAAACAAAAACTCCAAAAGAAATCCAACACTTTGAATTAATTAATTTAAATTAAATTTTATAAAAAATAAAATAAATTTTGGAAAAACAGAAAAGAAATAAAATAAATCGAATTATAAGAAACGACAAAGAACTTGGAGAAAATCCAAGAAAATCTAGAAAATCCAATAAACCTATTTTGAATTTAATTTAAGTTTGATTTAATCATTTAGAATGTTTTCATTTTCTGAAATTCCAATTTAAGCTTTAATTAATTCAATAAAATTCAAATAGTTTATTTTATTTTGAAAATTTCAAAAAGCCACCCCAAAAAATTGGGATGTTACATCCGCCGTCTACGCAATGCCGGTTGTCGTATCCCTGCCCGCACCGCCACCCAACTACAGTGCAAAGGAGAGCGAGGGACTTGGGTATGACGGAGTCGAACGAGAGGAAAAAAACCCTTGGGCCGCGCCCTCGTGTTATACCCCGTAAGCCTCGTCATCACCGGGGCCAGATGGGGGAATTCCCATCGTGCGGTCTGATGCAACACATGATAAAGAAAAGTGCAACATTTTTTCGCTGGTTGCAACATATCAAAATTTCATGTACAACATTTCAAAAAAATTCTCAAAATTCTCAAAATCAAAGTAAACATCTGGAAAAGGACACTAACACATCAAAAAAAGGTGCAACGTCTCAGAATTCGTATGCAACATTTTTTTTAACGATCACAACATTTGTTTCTAGCGGTCGCTACATTTTTTTGAACGACCGCAACATATCAAATAAGTTCAAAAGAATCAACAATCAGACACTGTGACAATCGCCGTCTCACGGAGGCGATTGGCCTCCTCGAGGTCAGCCTTATGCCGGTCGAAGAACTCCGAGTCCGGCGACGGCGGGTAGAAGTTCTCCCAGTCCCATGCGGACGACGAGGATGGCATCCCCACCACCGGCTTCCGAAATGACGACTACGCCGAGCTCGCCACGCTGGAGTCGGATAGGATGTGCGGCACCTTGAGGCACCGCACTCGTAGAGCCCTGACCGAAGCAGGCTGCACGTCGCTTTCGAACCCGAACCCGTCTACCTCCTCGCCCGCTCCCATCACCCCGAGCTCCGAGCTCAGCAGCACCACCACCACGCCGATGTCGGCTCCCACCATCGCGCCGCACACCAGTGCGAGGAGGATGAGAAGGGCGGAGGCGACGACCATAAGGGAGGCAGTGGTTCTTGCCCATGGCAAAAGCCCAAAGAGGGAAAGGGATACTACTATACAAAAAGGCTAATACTGGACGCCCCATCACAGATGGCTAACCAAAACTGTCTATATTAAATACAATCACAGACGGTTTTGGTTTATCGACCGTCTGTGTTACTGGCCGTGCTAAAAACTGTCTATGAAGAAGTAATATCACTGCCGGTGTGTGTCGAAAACCGTCTATGATACTTCACAGACGGTTTTCAACACGAACCGTCTGTGACTTCCCGTCCTCATCATAGACGATTTGTATTAGAAACCGTTTGTGATAAGTATTTTTCGATTTTACCTGACTTTGTGACTCGAAGCCATGGTAAAATTAGAGTGTTAGTGATTTCAAGCCATGATAAAATCATAGAGTTTACTTATCATAAACATTTTTTTAATATGAACCGTCTGTGATACTAGCTCATCACATATGTTTTTTGTTTGAAACCGTCTGTGATTTGCAAAAAAAATTGAATACTTGCGCGGGAGGCGAAATGTTTTGGCGCTGTCCTTATATATTATACCCACCCCCGACTTGTCTTCCACCAGTCTCTCCCTCTCCCCTCCCCACGCTGAGCTCTGGCGATCACCCTCGATTCCCCAACGCGGTTCGGCGAGGAGGAGGGACGCGCAGGAGCTCCATGTCTGCCGCAGGAGGTAGACTGTCGGAAGGTCCTTGTATATTTCCAAAATATACACAATTTGTTGGCTGCTTGACAGTTCTTATTTTATTTGTACCTAATGCCGGAGAGCCACCGAAGGTTTTCGGTCATCTCTCATTTTCCTTGCTGACGAGTTTGAGTTGAATTCGGACGACAGGTAAGAACAATTTGTGATATGCTGGTGAGGTACAAATAGGAGCTCACAAGACCAATCCAAGAAGCTGATGAGTTCTTTAAGAGCTTGGGGCACAGATGGATTCTAGCTAGTTTAACTTTGTAATTTTATTCTTTTTTCCCATTCGGAGGGGATGTTGTAAAACCTTTTTGTTTTTCTTTTGCTAGATACCGTCTGTGATAATTACTTATCACAGACAGTTCTTGTTCAGAACCGTCTATGAAAAAAGCTATCATAGATGGTTCTGAATAGTTAAAAAAATCGTCTGTGATGATCTCATGTCATTACTGATCCATAAACTTATATGACTCATGAAACCGTCTGTGATGACGTTTTTGAACCGTTTGTGAAGACTTTTTTTTTGTAGTAGTAGTGGCAGCCTGTGTGGTTTGGTATTTGGGGAAGGAAACAAGGGGAGAGAGAGGCGATTTGGAGATGGGTGGGAAAAAAGAGCCCGGTGTGGGTGTACGCATGCGTAGTACTATTCTCCTTTTCTCTTTGGTAGACAAACTTAATTTTTGGCCATCCTTTACAAGCAAGCTGAGAGCGATTCGTTGCTAACAGGGTATACGAATAATAATGGGACTCATTTCCTTTTTCTAGATTTAATTTATTTTTCCATAATTAATTATCACACTTTATCTTATCGTTATCTAGCCACTGCCACAAAACTACAAATACAAATGTCAAAAATCCTTTTCTAATAAAAAACTGAAAAAAAACACCATGGATGTTTTTTTAAAGAACTTATGGGCCCAAGATGAATTATCATCACTAGAATTGGCATCAAAGATGAATATATAGTGGAATCCAAGCATTCGTTCTGTCGGTGGGCATCACTGGTCAAGCTACATTGTAAAGCTCCGTTTAAATCTCCACGGTTAATTTGTATAGGAAATAAACCGTTTGTTTTGAAATTTCTGATTCCAAACATACCCTATATACATGCGCCAAACGTGAAAGGTTTTCGAAAATCCCAAACTAAAGGTATTAACCGTACACCTCGTTCCTAATTTTTATAATGATTGTTGAAGTATAAGTGAATTGTCCATCTTTCCTCATCAGCTTAAGCTTTTGGGTGTGCTTGTTACCCCAACATGTCCTCCACAGCACCCCACAAACTTGCCCCTCGTTCTTCCTTATGCGTCTTCCTCGGCTACTCCTCGGAACACAAAGGCTATAGGTGTCTCGAGCTCCAGTCGAATCGCATTTTTATTTCTCGACATGTCGTTTTTTACGAATCCTTCTTTCCTTTCGCCGACATGTCCACCACGCCCATGGCTTCCTCCGCCTTGGACTTCCTCGTCGATGTGGGAAATGGAGCACATCTTCCTGTCACTGCCACCGGATCACACACGTTTTCCTTTCCGCAAGGGGGAGTGTTGAAGTATAAGTGAATTGTCCACCTTTCCTCATCAGCTTAAGTTTTTGGGTAAATTGGTTGGTACATGCAACTCAATATGGTATCAGAGCCAAGAGGTCTTGAGTTCAAGACCCGGCTAGCGCAATTAAGAAAATAATTGCAGCCCATTTCTATTCCACGTCTTAGGCTTGATGGAGCCTACACGTGAGGGGGAGTGTTGAAGTATAAGTGAATTGTCCACCTTTCCTCATCAGCTTAAGCTTTTGGGTGAATTGGTTGGTGCATACAACTCAATAATGATTTTGAGCAGTCAATTTGAAAAGTTTGATTTTGGCCTGGGGGTATAATTTTAGAGATCACTGCAAGTATATATATGTCTATCCACACTCTTAAGTACAAGTAACAACCACACGCGAACCAGCAAGCCGCCATACAAAGCCCATGACAAGCTATGGCCTCCCTGCCTTCCCTCCTCGCAGCCGCCGCCTACTTCCACCGCTACGACACCGGCGGCAAAGGTGCCTCAGCCGCCACGCACCTCCACTTCTACATGCACGATGACTACACCGGCCCGCGCCCGACCGCCATGCGCGTCGTGTCCGGCCGGTCCCTGGCATCGCCGGCCAGCGACAACGCCACCGCGGGGAGCACGACGTCCGGGCCGCAGCCGCCGCGGCGGCAGTTCGGCGACATCGTGGTGCTCAACAACGCGCTGACGGAGGGGGCCAGCGGCGGCAGCGCGCGCGTGGGCATGGCGCAGGGGTTCGCGGTGCGAGTGTCGGAGGGCGGCGTCTTGTCGGACCTCACGCTTCACCTGGTGCTGGAGGCCGGCGAGCACCGCGGCAGCTCGCTGACGGCTAAGGGCCGCATCGACATGGACGCTGTTGGAATAATCTTGACATGTTAATTTTTGTGGTCATGTTAGTTGTGGATGCGTGAGAATAGTTGCATGGAGTTAGTGCATGAGTCTATTCATCTATGCATGTGCATGTGTGTTAGTAGTTAGTGAAGCGAGTCTCCAGAGTTGTTAACTGAGTAGTAGAGTTAGTTCCGTGCATGCCGCTGCATGAACGTGCGACGTGCTAGTTCACGCCGAGGTTCTCGTTTGTATGCGTGGTTCAAAGTCATGCCGCGAAACTAGGTCGTGGGATGGCATGACTTCAGCCATTCACAGCGCGTTTGCATGTAACCGAGTAGCTTTGTCTTGGTGTTTAAAAAAGAGAAGAACAAAACGAAAAATAGGCCGTAGGCCCGTAGCTTACAGGCGGCACAAAATTGCGCGTGCCCTCTCGTTTCTATTAGCTTCCAGAAAACCTGTGTGTGTAACAAAACACAACAAGCCATGAGTGAGTTCTCTCCAGGCTAGCTTGTTCCAACAGACGCGACAGTGCGCGAGTCGTCGGTGATCCTCGGCGGCACCGGCCGGTTCCGGTCCACGCAGGGGTACATGCTGTTGGGCTGGAGTCCCTACACATGGAGAAAAAGTCTAAAATCAGTCTATAAACTTCGAAGCTTGTGAACCGTTGATTGCTCTATTGACCAACGATTGAGATGCATCGTCCTCGGAGAGGGGAAGAAAAACCCTAGCCCTTTCCTTGAGCTGCTGCGGGAAGGAGAGGCTTAGGATGAGAGAAGCATATGCACACAACAAACAAGAGACAAGAGGGAAAAGAAGAACAGAAGCTTTGTTCCATCTCGGGTGATCCTGCACAGTCTTCATCAAGACGTCGATTGGAGAATCAAACTTCATACGATCTGGCTCAAACTTGGTCAGTGTATTCTTAACTTGATGCTCTTCGATTTTTACGGTTGGATTGAGGATTGGTTGAGAGGAGCACCTGATTTGAGAGGGGTTTTGTTAGTTCGGGTAGCAGCAGATTCAATACTGAGCAGATTTGGTAGAAGTTCTGTTTGAGTGGCGAAACCTTGTCCGATTTGACTGAAATTTGAACGGTCTATTAGGGACTCGTGGATCCACATTCCTGCCAAGTTTTTTGCTGTTTCGATCTGTGTTTTGTGAGATATGATCTGATAACCGAAGGGGACAAAAACTGTGTCTTCTCTACTGGGCTGTTAGTGTATCTCTTGTTAATTGTATATGGTTGTTGATGATGATATCAATATTATATCTTGATGACGTTGTTGCTTTTGTTATGTACCTCTAGATGTTCTAGAGAAGACTCCATGTACCCATTGTTGATTATAGTGGAAAATTTAGGAGTGGGCTGTGCAAGCCCTGTGGTTTTTACTCCACACATTGAGAAGGTTTTCCACGTAAATCGCTGTTTCACTTTATACATGTTCTTGTTGTTAATTACACTGCTTATTTGTTGGTTGAAGCTATTCTCATTGGTTCACTACAAGTAGAGGTGCTGAACTTTTGGCAATTGCATTGTTTAGCACCAACAAGTGGTATCAGAGCTCGTGCTTGCTTTGGTGATTGTCTTGCAGTGAAAGATGGAGGTGAATACCAGCAGGATGATATCTCTGAATGGTACAAATTACCAAGCTTGGAAGGGTAGGATAGAGGATTTGCTCTATGTGAAAGAGTACTGTAAGACAGTATTTGCCACCGAGAAGCCGGATGACAAAACTGATGATAAGTGAAAGGTACTTCACCGTCAAGCTTGTGGGTGCATTCGACAGTGGGTCAATAACAATGTGTTGAACCATATCAGTGATGAGACACATGCACACACCTTATGATAGAAATTGGAAGAATTGTATGCCAGGAAGGAAGGTACCAATAAAATATTCTTGATCAAGCAATTGATGCATTTGAGGTATCGAGATGACACTTCTGTAGTTGATCATGTGAATGCATTTCAAGGCATTATAAATCAATTATCTTCCATGGGCATCTCATTTGATGATGAGGTCAGGGCTTTGCTACTACTTAGTTCTTTGCCAGATACTTGGGAAACTCTCAAAGTCACTTTGTGCAATTCAGCTTCAAATGGTACTATCTCTTGGAATCTTGTGAAGACCAAAGTGATAAGTGAAGAGTCAAGAGGACTTTTTAAAAGGGAGAGTTCCTCCTCACAACCCGAGGTGTTGTTCACTGAGTCACAGGCGAGAAGCAAGAGCCGAGGTCTGAAAAATTCAATTGAAAGTAGAAGCAAGTCAAGAGGAAAATTTTCAGATGTTGAGTGCTATCACTGCCATGAGAAATGACACATTAGAAAGTTCTGCCGGAAGCTCAAGCGGGAGAACAAGAAGAAAAGGAAGGCACAGAAACAAAACAGTGATAGTGACAGTGATATTGGTTGCATTACTTCAGCGGTTAAGGACATGATGGTAGTCATTGCTGAAAATGATGATGGCAAGATTGGTTCCACTGTTGAAGAAAGGATCACTGTTATTTCTGATGATGCAGCCATCAACCTTATGGGTGATGATGACATGACTTGGATACCTGATAGTAGTGCTACCATACATGCTACATCTCATAGAAAACTCTTCACAAATTATGTTGCTAGTGATTTTGACATTGTGAAGATGGGAAACAATGATCGTGCTCAAATAATTGGAAATGGAGATGTGCATTTGGAGATAGATAATGGTACACTACTAATTCTTAAGCCTATGAGACATGTTGAAGAATAGTGGCTCAACATAATTTTAGTGAGATTGCTTGATAATGAGAAGTATTCCAGCATATTTGAAAATAGATAGTACAAGCTCACCAAAGGCAGCATGGTATTTGCAAGAGGTAAAATGGTTTCTCTCTTGTATCATGTTCATGTTAAACTCTCTTGTGTTTCTATCAATACATTAGGACATGATGATCCTTGTGTTCTATGGTACAAGAGGCTTGGGCACATGGGTGAGAAGGACATGGCTTTGCTAGTGAAGAAGAATCTCCTGTCAGGGATTTCAAGTGTGCAATTGAAGAGTTGTACAGATTGCCTAGTGGGGAAGCAGCACCGGGTTGCTTTCGAAAGTCAGCCTCCTCACAAGAAGCCAGAGTTGCTGGATTCGGTGCATTCCGATGTGTGCAAGATGTCGGTAATATCAATTGGTGGAGCTAAGTACTTTGTCACTTTCATTGATGATTCTTCCAGGAAAGTTTGGGTTTATCCCTTGAAGTCCAAAAATCAAGTGTTGAGTACATTCAAGCAATTCCAAGCCTCAATTGACAGAGAAACTGAAAAGAAGATAAAGTGCATTCGTACTGATAATGGAGGAGAATATATTGGGTCATTTGATGCATATTGCAAAGAACAAGGAATTAGGCACCAATTTACTCCTCCTTAGACACCACAAGTAAATAGTGTTGCTGAGAGGATGAACAGGACATTGGTGGAGAGAGTTCGATGCTTGTTGTCACATGCAAGGCTGCTAAAGTCTTATTGGGGTGAGGCTTTGATGACTGTAGTTTATCTTGTTAATCTCTCACCATGTTATCCTTTGTAGGAAGATGTTCCTAACAGAGTGTGGTACAACAAGGATGTCTCATAAGATCACCTGAAAGTGTTTGAGTGCAAGGCATTTGTTCATATTCCTCAAGATGAAAGGTCCAAACTTGATGCAAAGACACGTCGGTGTATACTCCTTGGCTATGGTTTGGATGAGTTCAGCTACAAGCTGTTTGATCCTATAGTAAAGAAAGTTGTCAAAAGCCATGATGTTGTATTTGTTGAAGACCAGACAATTGAGGATATTGTGAAGGCAAAGATGCAAGTTCCTCAACAGTAAGATATGGTTGATTTAGACCCAGTTCCTACAGCTCCAGCTCCACAACAAGCTGAAGGCGATGTTGCACAAGACAATGTGCATGGTACAGATGGTGATAATGCTCCCTAGCAGCACGAGTTTGATGCTGAATTTGATGATCATAATCAGCAACCACCAATAACAAAAGTTCTACTCAGACGATCCACCAGAGATTGCAAACCTTCTAGTAGGTATTCTTCAGATAATTATGTGGTGTTATTGTCTGATGATTTAGAACCTGAGTACTTTGCAGAAGCAATTAAAGATGAGAACAAGGAGTGGATGAA
This sequence comes from Ampelocalamus luodianensis, assembly GCA_036346255.1. Lineage (NCBI taxonomy): Eukaryota > Viridiplantae > Streptophyta > Magnoliopsida > Poales > Poaceae > Ampelocalamus > Ampelocalamus luodianensis. The sequence continues at coordinate 43,920,968 of CM070638.1, read as the reverse complement.
ATCTATGCAAGAGGAGATGGATTCCTTACATAAGTAAGAATCATACATATGAGCTGGTGAAGTTGCCAAAGGGCAAGAAGGCATTGAAGAACAAGTGGGTCTAGAGAATCAAGCAAGAAGAGCACACTTCACATCCAAGATACAAGGTGAGGCTAGTTATGAAAGGGTTTGGCCAGAGGAAAGGAATTGACTTTGATGAGATCTTCTCTCCGGTGGTGAAGATGATATCCATTCGGGTGGTTCTTGGCATTGCAGCTAGTCACAACTTGGAGATTAAGCAAATGGATGTGAAGACAACCTTTCTTCATGGAGACTTGGAGGAAGAGATATATATGGAGCAGTCTGAAGGGTTTGTTAAGAAGGGCAACGAAGACTATATGTGCAAACTAAAGAAAAGTCTTTATGGCTTGAAACAAGCACCAAGACAATGTTACATGATGTTTGAATTTGTTATGGGGGAGCAAGGCTACAATAGGTGTAGCATAAACCATTGTGTGTTCCTTCAGAGATTCTCAAGTGATGATTTTATCATCTTGTTGCTCTATGTTGATGATATGTTGATTGTTAGCAAGAATGTCTCTAGGATTTCAAAGCTGAAGAAAGAGTTGAGTAAGTTCTTTGCTATGAAGGACTTGGGGTCAGCAAAGCAAATTCTTGGTATGAGAATTGAGAGGGATAGAAACTCCAACAAGTTGTACCTGTCATAAGAGAAATACATTGAGAAGGTACTTAAGAAGTTTTGGTTAGACAATGCAAAAGCCGTGAGCTATCCACTTGCAACTCATTTCAAGTTGAGCACCAAGCAATGTCCTTCTACTGATGAGATGAAGAAGAAAATGCAAAATGTTCCATATGCCTCAGCAGTTGGAAGCTTGTTGTATGCTACGGTGTGTACAAGGCTGGACATTGCTTATGCAGTTAGTACAGTGAGCAGATTTATATCAAATCCTAAAAAGCCGCATTGGGAAGCCGTGAAGTGGATCATGAGATATCTCTGGGGCAGCACAAAGATGAAGCTTTGCTTTGGAAAAAGAGAGCCCGTGTTAGTTGCATACACGGATACAGATATGGTCGAAGATGTTGATAGCAAAAAATCTACTTTAGGGTACCTGATTACATATTCAGGGGGAGCTGTGTCATGAAAAAGTAAGTTGCAGAAATGTGTGGCATTGTCTACAACTGAAGCTGGATTCATTGCAGCGACAGAAGCGAACAAGGAGTTATTATAGCTGAAAAGGTTTGTTGGCAAGCTTGGCTTTGATCAAGATAAGTATGTGCTATTTTGTGATAACTAAAGTGCCATCCACTTGAGTAAGAATTCAATTTTCCACTCAAGGTCGAAGCATATTGATGTTCGTTACCGTTGGATTCGAGATGTGTTGAATTCTAAGCAAATGCAGCTTGAGAAAATCCACACCAACAACAATGGTGCTGATATGTTAACCAAGGTAGTGACGAGGGAGAAGCTCAAGGCATGCCATCAGTTTGCTGGCATGGTTGAAGCAAGGTGGTAAGACCCTCCATGATGTTGGGAGGGGGAGTTTTTTTGGGCTGGAGTCCCTCCACATGGAGAAGAAGCCCAAAATCAGCCCATAAACTTAGAAGCTTGTGAACCGTTGATTGCACTATTGACTAACGATTGAGATGCCTCCTCCTTGGTGTAAGATCGAGGAGGCCGACTAGAGGGGGGGTGAATGGCGTTTTAAAACTTCTATGCGCTAAAACCGATTTCTAATGCGGAAGCTAAATACAAATACAGTTTTGCACAATTAAAGCCTAAATCAACTAGGTTCAACTAAGTACACCAACAATACAAGTCTATTGATAATAATCAATCAAGCAAGGACTTGTAAGCAATTCAATTTAAGCAATGTAAATGATACTATTGCAATCATACACAATGAAAGTAAATGCAATAGTAAGGCAATAGAGATCACACCACAAAGACACGTCGATGTTTTACCGTGGTGTTCGGAGACTTGCCGGTCTCCCCTAGTCCACGTTGAGGGAAACCCAAACCAATTGGGCCGGCTCCACAAATTAAGCCTTCCTCCGAGGTATCAACACCTTGCTTCACTAGGGTTGCTCTTACTCCACTCCGAAGATGGCGAGCACTAAGCCACTCACAAATACCGGGTCTTTTCACAAGCTTCACTTGAGAAGATCACCGGACCACGACGCCTCCACGCCATCTAGGTGTCGGCAAACACCAAGAGTAATAAGCCAAACCCCTTGCTTGACTCTCACCGAGTGCAACACATGCACAATTGGATGCTCAATCCAATTCTAGTTGCAACACATGCAACTAGACCCTCTCCCTTTTGCTCACAAAGTGCAACACATGCACAATTGAATGGAGAGGCTCACACTAGCTCAAGAGAATGAAATGAGATGCCAAAGGTTGCCTCTCAACCGGCCAAGGGGGTATTTATAGCCTCCAAACCAAAAACTAGCCGTTTGGAGACGAAACAGCAAAAACTAGCCGTTCTGACCTTTGCGGTCGTATCAAGACTCACAAGGGGCGGTACTACTGTTCTGCGGTACTACCGCTGTTATAAGGGTGGTACTACCGCAGCCCAATTTTCAGCACAGACGATACTCGGTAAAAAGGTCATAACTTTTGACTCCGATGTCGGAATTGAGTGATCTTAGACTCTATTGAAAGCTTATTCAGTGGGCTACACAACCCACCTATTTGATTTGATCTCAAACACATTTTATCAAATCCAAAAGCACAATTTCAAAGAGCCACTACCATGGTCTAAGTCCAAAGAGATAGCAACAAGCAATCTTAGACCATGCCAAGGGAAAATACATGAATCCCAACAATTTGCAAAACATATTTGCAAACTTAGATCATGCCACAAGGTGTAGGTACATGGACTTCAACCATTTGCAAAACACATTCGCAAAGTATAGTCACATGCTACAAGGATTAAATGCATGGGCCTCGACTATTTGCAAAACACATTCGCAAATAATAGCATCATGCCACGGTGAGCTAGAGCAAGTGAGATTGAGCTATCAACACATGATGAGACTCAAGCTACTAGACAAGACCCCTCTTAATAGTACGGCAACCTATACTAGTAATCCGGTCTTCCAACCAAACACCAAGACCGGTAAAATACTAGGAACACATCCTTAGCCCTAGCTAGTCATACCTTTGCCTTGAGCATCTTCTTAAAGGTTGATGACGCACATCTTCACTTCAAGTCCGGGTCATCATCTTGACATGCATCAACTTATGACCATATCTTCTTCGAGATCTTGATATGTATCAACACATGATACATCTTCTTGAACCTTGACTCGATGACGATCAACTCATGATGTCATCCAAAGTCTTCATCACCCTGGAACATAACCTATTCATCGAACTCATGGAAAATGTTAGTCCCACAATGTCATTAACATTAATTACCAAGATATACCTGCATAAATGCTTTTGAACAAGCCATTACCGAAGGTGCGGTATTACCGCCAACTAGCATCCGTAATACCGCTCTCCCAGTACCGCTTTCGATCATGCACTACCGATTTCAGAGGCTCGAGAAATACGTAAAAACACCTTCTCGGAATTTACATACCGCCACATAACAAACGGAACAACCGAAGGCGGTAGTTCCGCTAACACATTTGCGGTCATACGCTCGCGGTAGTTCCGCCACATGAACTCCGTACTACCGCACATCGGTAGTACCGCTTACCAAATGCGGTCATACCGATTTCCAGTGAAATTCTTCCAGAAGCTTTTCGAAATGCAATGCATGACTCCTTTGTCTTGAGCCATGTTAATCGTTTATCATCTTTGCATTTCCTTTTCATGTCATCATTCAAACTCCGGGACTAAGCCTTGAAAACATCTTAGCACGCACATTAGTCCCACAACACAATTGCAAATAATTGAATATAAAGTAACATGAGTATATATGAACTACACAAGTTATATATACCAAGAGTATATACGAACTACAAGTTGTATATACTAAATATGAGTGTATACGAACAACACAAGTTGTATATACTCATATGAATATATTAACTACACAAGTTAAATATATTCAACGATATATTTCAAAGTAAAGATCCTTAATATATGTGGAAAGAGAATATGGATCAATACTAATGAAACCACAAAATATAGAATGAACTCCCCCTAAATGTGTGCATATACAAATGTGTAAAGGAAACATATGCACATATCCAAGTTAACCTATTTGGTGGAGTTTAACCTATATTTTGGATCCGAGGAATGCAACAAGATATAATAAGAAGAAGTAGAATGCATACCTCTTGTATTTTCATCTTTATATCCAAACAAGACTAAGCAATAGATAATCAATAGAATTGTTAGTCTCACAAATAGATTTGTCATTAATGAATACATACTGCTTGGATTTTTGCTTTTATATCCAAGTCGAGACTAAACTTGATATAACAATAGGAGTGTTAGTCTCACAAGTGCATTTGTCATTAATCACTTAATCACTTGCATGCCTTCATGATTTTCACCTTTATATCCAAATAAGACTACACAATATGTATATCAATAAAAGTGTCAGTCTCCCAATTAGATTTATCATTAATCACCAAAACTCTATTACCACATAATGGCGGTTCTAGATCTTTCACTTGGAGAGGCGAAGAAAAACCTTAGCCCTTTCGTTGAGCTGCTGCTGGAAGGAGAGGCTTAGGATGAGAGAAGCATATGCACACAACAAACAATAGACAAGAGGGAAACGAAGAAGAGAAGCTCCGTTCCATCTTGGGTGATTATGCACAGTCTTCATCAAGACGTCGATCGAAGCATCAAACATCATCCGATATGGCTCAAACTTGATTAGTGTGTTCTTAACTTGATGCTCTTCGATTTGTATGGTTGGATTGAGGATTGGTTGAGAGGAGCACCTGATTTGAGAGGGCTTTGTCGCCTGTAGCAATGATTCGATCGGCGATTTGGTAGAAGTTCTGTTTGAGTGGTTAAACCTTGTCCGATTTGGCTAAAATTTGGGAGTGGCCTGTGCAAGCCTCGTGGTTTTTACTCCTCACATCGAGGAGGTTTTTGACGTAAATCGTTGTGTCACTTTGTGCATGTTCTTGTTATTAATTCTACTGCTTATTTGTTGGTTGAAGCTATCCTCATTGGTTCATTACAAGTAGAGGTGCCAAACTTTTGGTAATTGCATTGTTTAGCACCAACACATGCTGACGAAGAACTACGACAACGTTGTTGACATCGATGTCTACATGGAGCACTAGCTAGTAGACACCCAGGCGTGAACGCGAGCACACACATTTGCACGTGTTTGTTTAATTTGTGCACACGAGAGATCATTTGCCACATGCATACTCGCATCGCATGTTTTCTTTGCTATGTTTTCTCCGTACGTATTTGAGGTTGTTACTACTTACTACTTGTGCATGCATATATGTTGGAGATATACCCTAGAGGCAATCATATTGATGATGATATTTCGTTGTATCCATGATTTAATAAATATTCCTTGAATATTGCCTTTGTGTTGATTAACAAGTATGTGACTTGTTTGTGAAACTCTTTACTTGTATGGTTATTCTAAAGTTGTCCATAGTCGGAGTTCATGTGAGGACACACGTGAATGATGGATTAGCACATGTATCGGTTGATGACCATGTTTCACAGGTCATAGACATGGAGATGTCAAACCAATAATGTGGACACATGTTTAGAACATGGGGTTGGACCGACTCAACATGAGACATAGCAATTATACTTATGGTTCTCTCTACACAATGTGTACGCCTTGTCCTTAGACCTGAGATTGTCGCATGTACTTGAGATGTGAATCGACCTACTTAGGGCTATCAAATGCTACTCCAGAATCGGGTAGTTATAAAGGTAGCTGGTTTGTCATGAAGCATGTCGCGAGGCATGGTCATCGAGATGGATTTGCCCCTCTCTACCGAGAGATATCTCTAGGCCCTCGAGTGATCGATCCAAATGCATGGCCATGCTACTTAAGGTTAAGAGTTAACCTAGTAAGGGATTCCGGATCACAGATCGAGAAAGAGTGGTCACTTGGAGCTCGACCGAATATCGTGAGGCAAAGGGATTGGCATGTACATAACGCTGTGATGGTTCGTCCGATATGATCTTTACGTGCGCTTAGGAGTTGGCACGCCTTGCCAGAGGCCGCTACCAACTATTGACCAAGTATGTGTACTTGCGGCATGTCTAAACATACGTGAACCTATAGGGTCACACACTTAGTGGTGAAGCCTAATTCGGATTGGATCCGACTAGATCGGCATTGAGTCCTAATGGGCCTCTATTCGTAGAAGCCCATTATAAGGACGTCTATAAAAGGAGGCGGCGCACTAGTTGAAGGATGAGTTTTTCGTGACATCATCAAACCCCGCCGCCACCCTCCCACGCCCTAGTCGCCGCGCGATCTAGTAGTCCGGCGTCGCCGCTCTCCCGCACGTGTGGATACCTTTGAAGGCGTTGCATCCGTAGCGTTGGGACGAACCGCAAGAGAGGAGTCAGACGTGAGACGCCGACGAGGACGAGGAAGTAGTACGACTACTCGCCCGACGTCTTGCATCAATTTAGTACGACTACTCGCCTCGACGTCGCATCAACTTCCGCACTGCGCGCCTAGTGGTAAGACCGTGATCTATAACTGCAGTGATCTTGGTTTACGGGTAGAATTTTTTTAATTTGCGCTAGTGTAGCCTACCCGTTGCCCTTCAATATATGGTGTGTTTTTGTTTATTCTCTACGAGTAGTATTAGAGTTGTCGGTGTTTTAGAACCGATCTTACGTAAAGATTATTTGATTCGGGGGTCTTCAAAATTGATCACGTAGACAGAAAAGATATGGGGATTTTTATACAGGTTCGGGCCTTCTCTGGAGAGAATAACAACCCTACTCTTGTGTGTATTGTATTGGGTATCCTGGTTACAATCAGTGGAAAGACATGAGCTTATACTACTACTGATTGCCTCTCTCCCATTTCTCCCTAACTGAAGTCTTTTTATAGTACGTGGAGAGGTAATCGTTCGAGGTCAAGAGGCACCTCATTATTTCGTAATAATGGTAGTAATCACCGGAGTAGTAACCTTCGCATGTTGCCTGATGGTTACCAATCAGAGATAATGGTGTGTTACCTGCAGTTATTTCCAAATAATAACTGCGTATATTGACTGCTTAGATTTCGTAATTAATTGGGCCTACAGGCTAGTGGACCTAGTTAATTGTGAAGAAGTCGTGACAGAGCTGGACGTAGAAGAACTTACGACCAAGGGGTAGTCGTAGAAAAGCTTACAACTGGGTACAGGTCGTAGAAGGACTTACGACCAGAGGTAATCGTAGGAGAACTTATGATTACATGGTAGTCGTAGAAGGGCTTACGACTATGGGGGTGGTCGTAGAAGAACTTATGACTGCCTGATTGGCTTCTCCCTTACGGTTATATGGGCTATACTTTAATAGCCGAGTGATGTCATATTTACCCATAATACTAATTACAGATAAATAGTAAAATAAGGATTATTATATGCACGTCATCTAGCTCCCCAGCTTCAAGTGAAAATAACTTACTTGAGAAAGGAGTAGTCATAGATGTTCTTATGACCACTAATTGGTTGTAGGGTAAAGGTCGAAGGAAGAACTCTTCAACACGTGTTTCATTTGACCAGAAATATACTTGATTAAGGAAGTTTGTTGAAAATCTCATGACTACGAGGTAATCGTAGAAAATTTTTACGACTACGAAGTGATCGTGGCACGATGATCGGAAGTAAAACCTTTCCGATTGGTATTTCGTTTGACCAGAAATATATTTGGACAAGAAGGTAATTTCGCTTGAGGTGTGAAACTAGCCTCGATTTTCTCGAATAAGCAGATTTAAAAGAATCTGTCCGTTAGAGCAATTCTCGAAGCGGTGGGAACCGTTGAGTTTTCTACGACATTTCATTTCAGGCGCGCGGTTATAAAAACTTACCGCAGGGGTGACTTTAGGGTTCTTACCTTTTTCCAATTCACCTTGATTGTTCATCAAGTTTTCACCTTCTCCACCACCAGCAAAAACTGTGCACTTTCTTGAAGCTTTTCCAAATCTAAATCCCCTTTTTGTGAGAAAAATTGGCCAGGACCGTCTCTGAGTGGGCCGAATCGGAGATGAACACGGTGAAGATGAACGCTTTGGATGCTGCCGAGAAGATTCTTGAGAAGGTTCTCGTGAAGTGGATTTCGGTGGTTGGGCAACACTGACCGTCGGGGGAAACTGGGCGGATCCCTGTCTTCTAGACGTATTGTGAGTGCGGCCTCCGATTGCCTGTTCACCCTTTTCTCACACTTGTACTCGAGCACTTTGGGGTGGAATTAGTGAACCTTGGTCCTAATTCCATCACAATGTTAAGCGTATTCGTGTACCTGTGTGAGGCATACCTGGGGATTCCGACGAACCTCGAGCTTTTCCAATATTACTACGAGATGGCCCGGCAAGTCGGAATTGCTGGGAGTTGCGGTTTGAAGCTCCATGACAGGAAGTCGAAGGAGTACATTCAGATGTTCACCTGGTCTTCGTGGCCGGGGTGGAAGAAGTGGTTCTACTGGGAGGTTACTGAGAAAGACAGCCTTTCATTTGCTGGAAATGCTGCTGAGAGGATTTCTTCCTGGGATTCGACTCCCAGGGACCTTGACCGGATCGCCCCCTATATTCAAGCTATCAAAGACTAGAAGGTAGGGGGACTCACCGGATGGCATGTGGTGAAGAACTTCATCGTGCGCCGCATTAGTCCCCTGAAGAAACGAGTTTCTCCCATGTGGAGGTACTCGGGGACAACAGACCTGACCAGGGACTACAAAGAGGGTAAGTGAAATTCTCACTTTTGACCCTAGTTTTGGTTAGTCTTGATCTGGTCTGTTGGCTATGCTATCTGTTTGTACAGATCTTTTGCAGACGGAGATTGACGCCGTGTCAAACTCATCTGTGAGAAAAGTCCCTCAAATGTAGCAGCTCCTCTAATCTTTGCGGTTTTGACCACAGAGGAAAAGGTGGAACGCCTAAAGGTAATCGGAAATCAACTTCATCTTTAGGCTTTTATAGTCGTAAAAGGACTTACGACTAGAGGATTCGTCGTAGAAGAAACTTACGACTGTGGGTTGGTCGTAGAAGAACTTACGACCAGCAGGTGATTGTAGAAAGACTTACGATCACTTTAGTAATATTTTCTTTTTCTGATTTTAACAGAAAGTACACATGAAAGATTGCCAAGACGACGCGGAGGTCGCATTGGTGGTCGTTGGGGTAGCGGCGCAAGTAGAGCTCCTCCAACCAAAAGGCGTCGACTTGTAAAGGTTGCCGACAAGAGTGGTGCGAGTTCAAGTCCCGCTAGTCCCTTCGCACAATTCGCTACAGACATGGCAGCTGCAGAGAAGGAAAGGACAGACGAAGCTGCCATAGCCTTTTAGTGCAAAGCCCCCAAAGCTAAGGTACCCTTCTATTGCGACAACATGGCTTTCACAATTTCTGCTTCTCGTGGCTTTGTAAAGCAGTTAGAGAAGGAGAACTAGAAAAGCATCATATCTTTTGTGAAGGAAACTGCTGCTCTAGTAGAACCTGAGGTCAAGGAGAGCAGTTCTCTTGAAGTGGTCGAGACAGATCTCGACCACTCGGGAAGTCAAGAGGGTCAAGAAGTGGTGACTCCTGTTCCCCTGATTGAATCTCGATCAAAAGTAGTCGAGAAGAAGTCGAAGAAATCTTTGGTTGGGAAGGTTGCTTCCAAGTTCCTGGTTAGGTCTAGGACGCAGAGGTATGTAAAAAACAAAAGTGTAGGTACAGTATTTCCCTTTGTTTTTCACAAGTTAACTTGCTCTCTGTTTTGTGATCTTAGCCCAACTCCTTCAGCCCCCCAGGATGCTTCTATTGAGAAGCCCGCTGCTACTTTTTCAGCAAATGAAGGAGTGACAGCGGTAGTGGCTGGAGTGTCAGCCACTATTCCTGCGGTGGAAGAAGCTGTTATTGCTGAAGTTGCTATGACCACTGATGCAGTCGTAGGGATGGAGGCGGAGACAGTGGAGGCCGTGATGAAGACGCCAGGAGAAGGTGGAGGTGAGAGCTCCGACCACCACACCAGTAAGGAGGTTGTCGAGGACGTTCCTCCCGGTCCTCAATGCGGTGCTGCCATCACTGAAACAGAGGAAGAGGAGTATTTTAACTTCTGCTCTGATTTCTTTGGCCCTGCTTCCATCGTAGGATCATCTGCCTTCAGATATCGCGACCGAGTCCCTCATACTAGTAACATTCCCGACTGTGGGGAAGTTTACGATGACGAACGTCTCGAAAGGGTTTGGTGGAAACGTGTCGAGAAGGTGGATGGGCTGAAAGATCCGACAAGGATAGTCTGCATGTTCGCTCGAACGAGCATGAATGTAAATATCTGACGATACCTATAAGCATGGGTTTCTTTCGCTTCTCATTGTCTTTCTTTTTTATAGAAAGCTTTGGAACAAATTACCACGGTTTGCGAGTACAACCGGTAGCTTGTTAAGCTACGACAAGAGAAAGTGGTACTCTACAAACAAGCAGAGAGGTGGTGAGTCATTGATACTCGTAATCGTTTTATGTTCTAACTACTCGCACAATACTCATGGGGATTGTCATAGAAAACCTTACGACTTAGTACTGGTCGTAGAAAAACTTACACCCAGTAGTGATCGTAGAAGAACTTACGATCATATGGTAGTCGTAGAAAGACTTACGACCACTTGCCTCTGTGTTCATGCCTACTCTTAACATTTTCAGGTTCAAGAGCGATGAAAATACACTAGCTGATTCACTCGACTACAAAAAAGCCGAGACGAAAAAGTTAAGGGACGAAGTATACAACCTTCTGAAGAAGCTTCAGGAGGCCAACTCTGCAACCCAATAGTTGCAGGAAAAAATAAACAGTATGCCCTTGAAGTTACGATGGCTTGTGAAATTGATCTTTACCTTCCTCACTTCTTGTTCCTCTCACTTTTTTTTAGAAAAAGAAGCCGAAACAAGGGCTCTTCAAGCCGAAGTGGGGACTCTTCAGACCGAAGTTAAATAAAAGTCCCTGGTCATTCATGAAATCGCCCGCATTGCCAAGGACAAAGATCAAGAAATTGAGAGATTAGATTCTCAATTAGCGTGTAAGTAATCTTTTATCTGCTGTTAAATTGTTTTTGCATCTCCTAGAGTTATTTTATCTAACCAATCTCACTCCTTTCAGAGTGATTAGTCGAAATAAAATGACTCCATGAAGCTTCGACTTGCACCTAGGAGGAAATAAAGTCAATGAAGGTCAATCTTCAAGACGACATCTCACTTTTGAACAATGTAATCGGTGGGCTACATGCTGAAAAGGTCACCCTTCGTGAAGACATGATAGCCGCCCACACGAGTGCCATTGGGGAGCAAGTCGGTACTTTGCAAGAGTTGGAAACCACTCCGAAGACCAATCAGACCGATTCAATAAAGGAAGTGGTCTAAGGGGCTGTAAGCTATGTCTTAGCAAAACTTAAAGCCCGTGACCCCAACCTTAACACTCAATCAATTGAAGCCGACTTCGACTGCACTGAAGCCGAAGCGGAACAGTTGACCGAGGACATGTAGCCAGTAGGCGAGAAGGTCGCGAAGGAGATGCAAATAGGATCTCCTTTATCATAGTAGTATGTAAAAAGAACTTGTAAAGACAAGCCTTTTGTTGATGTATATATATAATCTTTCTTTTTCCTGGAAATCATCTCATAGAGTAGTTAGTAACTCGTAAGATAATGAATGAAAAAGATAATTAGACCAGATATCTGAAATCCTTCCTTCATTCTTCCTTTTTCCTGCAAATAATCTCATAGAGTAGTTAGTAACTCATAAGATAACGGACGGAAAAAGAAACCAGAACTAAGAATTGAATTCATGTTTATAACTTTATCTTAGCCCCTGACTATTTGCTTAGTTTATTTGAATAAACTAAGGAAATAGTAAAAAAAAGGGTTTCTTAAAAGAGAGAGATTTGTTCGACTTATAGTTTTCAATCTCAATTATCTTGCACTAGTCGAAAGAGTAGAAACAAATCGACGCTAGGAAGTTCCTTCTAGTGGGCAGGACCACATGCAGAAAGGAAAGGCTTCGACTAGGTGATGTTACCATCTCTGATCAGATTAATCAAATCAAGAACAACAACTTGAGTGAAACAAACATCTAGAGGACCTTTAAAAATTCGTTCGACCTTTCTCAGTGTACTCGATAAGTTTGTCCTGGTAGCAAAAGTAGAAAATGGGACGACGCTACGAAGTTCCTTCTAGTGGGCAGGACCACGTGCAGAGAGGAGAAGCTTCGACTAGGTGTGTTTCTTCCTCCGACTAGTTAAAATCGATCAAGTTTACCAAAAGCAGTCGAACAAATCTCAAAAGTGCACTCTTCTTAGAGTATTTTTCAAAATGAAGAAATAAACTAAGGTTATAAGAGTTGCCATAAAATCCTTCGACCATGTTTTCTGGGCCCAAAACATTTGTATTGGCAGCAAAAGTTAGGAACAAGACAATACTAGGAAGCTCCTTCTAGCGGGCAGGACCACGTGCAGAGAGAAAACACTTCGACTAGTTGTTGTGTCCTTTCTTCGACCAGTGTAAAGAAAAATTGAGCATATAAAATATGATTGAATGATTATAAAAGCGCTACTCAAAGAAAGACAATAAAGATAGAAAGAACCTGATACTTTATTGTCATGGAGGTTTGTTACACGTAAAATTTGTGTAACTGGTCGATGTTCCAAGAGTTTGAGAGAACTAGGCCGTCCTCCATTGCTAGTCATATCGAACCTGGACGCGTAACTTCGACCACAGTGTAAGGATCTTCCCACTTGGGGAAAAGTTTATTCCGATTAAACTGGGATTGGATAAGCCTCAATACCAAGTCACCTACAGCAAGGTTGGGAGGTTGGACCTTACGATCGTAGTATCTGCACAGCGCTTGTTGGTAGACCGCTGAATGGATTAAAGCCTGATTTCTCTTTTCTTCGAGCAGGTTGATGTCGTCCGCTCAAAGTTGTTCTTGGGCGGAGTCGTCAAAATTTTTGACTCGTGCCGACCTAATCTTTAGTTCTGGCGGGAGCATAGCTTCAGCACCAAAAACTAGAAAGAAAGGTGTTTCACCTGTAGCCCGACTAGTAGTCGTACGAATTGCCCATAATACTGAGGGTAATTCTTGTACCCAAGCCCCTGAGCGCTTGACAAGCTGGTCGAAGACTCAAGTTTTAATTCCCTGCATTATTTGGCCATTTGCTCTTTCAATTGCCCCATTGCTTTGAGGGTGGGCAACAGAAGCGTAACACAATTTGGTACCCAACTCGTCGTAAAATTCTTGAAATTTTGCGCTCAAAAATTACCTACCATTATCTGTGATTATTCGACTAGGTACCCCAAATCGAGTTACGATGCATCGCATCATAAACCTTTTTGTTGCTTCCGTTGTTATCCCTGTCACAGGTTCAGCTTCTATCCATTTTGTGAACGTATCAATAGCCAACAAAAGGAATTCGAATCCACCTGGAGCTCTGGGTAACAGTCCTAGGATATTGAGACCCCAGGTCGCAAAAGGCCAATATAGAGGGATTGTTTGTAATACCTGAGCCGGTTGGTATATTTGCTTGCTATGAAACTGGCATTGTACACACTTTTTAACAAGCTTCTTAGCATCATAGAGGGCTGTTGGCAAATAGAAACCTTGTCGAAAGGGCTTACCGACCAGCATTCTGTAGGAAGCATGAGTCCCACAAATGCCTCCGTGTATGTCGTGAAGGAGTTTTAATCCTTCGCTTTGCAGAATGCATTGCATGAGCACCCCTTGAGTTCCTCGTTTATAGAGAACTCCCTCGACCAAAGTATACATTTTGGCCTTTCGGGATAATTGATCTGCCTCGAGATCATTGTTGGGTACGAAACCCATCTAAAGATACTCGTAGATGGGAGTCATCTAGGTATCTTTGTATTCTAGAGAAGCTGTCTCGACAGGAGGTGTCTCTGGTTCTTCGACCAGGGACGGCTTCTAGAGTTGCTCCAAGAAGACTCATTTTGGTACTATGGATCGGGAAGAAGCTATACAAGCAAATTGGTCAGCAAGAAAATTATCCTTTCGAGGGATAAATTGTACCTCAAAACCAAGAAAATGCTTTTCAAGCTTTCGAACTTCCGATAAATACCGAGACATTGTCGGATTAGAGCACTAGTACTCTTTTTCGACTTGATTCATGACTAGTTGAGAGTCTCCTCTCACGAGTAGTCGGCGAATTGAGAGCGCTTTCGCGGCTCGTATGCCAGCTAGCAAACCTTCGTACTCTGCCACGTTGTTAGTAGCCTGAAAGTTTAATTGTATGACATACTTTAAGGTCTCTCCGGAAGGAGATTCCAGGACCACCCCAGCCCCCGAGCCACTTAGAGTAAGTGACCCGTCAAAGTACATTGTCCACCAGTCGTGGGAATCGTACTGGGAATCCTGAACAGGTTCAGGATTTGTCCATTCGGCGACAAAGTCTGCCAAGATCTGGGATTTAAATGCCGTTTGGGACACGAAATGGATGTTGAACTCCCCAAGTTCGACTGACCATTTTGCCATACGTCCCGCTGTTTCCCTATTTTGGAGGATCGCTCCCAAGGGAAACTCAGACGACATAGCTAGTTTGTGCACTTGAAAATAATGTTGTAGTTTCCTCGAAGACATGAGGTGGGCATATAGAAGTTTTTGGACCTGAGGGTAACGCTCCTTAGGCCCATGTAAAACTTCACTAACGTAGTAAACTAGTCATTGTATGTTTTCACATTCTACGACCAATACTGCGCTCACTGCCTGTGGCGTGGTAGCTAGATAAATTAAGAGCGTCTCTCCTGGTTTCGGAGAAATCAGGACAGGAGCACTTGTAAGATACCTCTTGATATCCTCAAAGGCTGTGTTAGCCTCTTTTGACCACTCAAAACCCTCATGCTTCCTTAAAAGTTTGAAGAAAGGTAGTCCTGTTTCTTCCAGGCGTGCGATGAAATGACTTAATGCCGCTATGCATCCTGTGAGTTTCTAAACTTCTTTTTTCGTGGTCGGGGGGGGCGCATTTGCATGATGGCCTTTATTTTTCAGGATTCGCTTTGATTCCTCGTGCAGAGACTAAGAATCCAAGCAATTTTCCTGAAGAGACTCCGAACACACACTTCTCGGGATTAAGTTTCAAGTGGTGTTTTTTGAGCTTGTTGAATGTTTCTTGCAGGTCTGTGATATGATTAAGTCGTTTTCTGCTTTTTATGACTAAATCATCAACGTAGGCTTTCAAAGTTCGACCTAGTTGAGGTGAAAAAGTCGTTTGTATCAAACGCTGAAAAAAACTCCAGCATTCTTTAAACCAAATGGCATTTTGACATAGTAAACTATTTCAAATGGTGTAATGAATGTGGTCTTTTCTTCATCTTCTCGACACATATTGATCTGGTAGTAACCAGAGTACGCATATAGAAAACTTAACATTTCACAATCAGTAGTAGAATCAACCAACTGATCGATACGAGCTTTATTAAGATCAGGGAAGTCTACGCACATACGCCATTTGTCGTTTGACTTCCTAACCATTACAGGGTTGGTCAACCACTCTAGGTGATTGACTTCTCTTATAAAGTCTGCCTTAAGCAGCTTGTCCAATTCTGATCTAATAGTATCTCGTCGATCTGGGGCAAACCTCCGAAACTTTTGTTTTATGGGTACTTTATCAGGCTGTAAAGCTAGCTTGTGCTCGATCACTTCCCTAGGGACTCTGGGCATGTCGGATGCTTGCCACACGAAGACATCTGCGTTTGTTTGGAGGAAAGTGATGAGGGTGTCTTCCTATTTGGGGTCGGAAGAATCCCAGATGCAAACAGTCTTCGAGGGCTCCTCTGTGTCCAGAGGAACCTCCTTGATTTGGTCGTTCGGTTTTGGTGCAGCTTTAGGCTTCGACTTGCTAGTCGAAGGCTGACTTTCGTCTCGAACTGGTATCTATCCAACCATCTCGAGGAACCGACGGTCGTAGGAATGCACCATCTTCTTATCACAATAAATTGTGATCACTCCTTTGGGACTTGGCATCTTAAGACATTGATACCTATAGTGAGTAGCTATTAAGAACTTTGCCAAAGTTGGTCATCTGAGTATGGCGTTATATACCGTATCGAAATCGACCACATCAAAGGAGATCTTCTTTGTCCTAAATTACTTGGTGAACCAAATGTTAAAGGAAGAGAAACTTGGCCAATTAGTTTGGCCGAAGACCCCGGTACGATTCCATGAAAAGAATATCGTACTGGCCTTACCTTTGTCATGAGAACCTGCATCTCATCCAAGGCACTCGTAAACAGTTTATTTAACGAGCTACCACCATCAACCAATACTCAATTTACTCGACAATTGTTGATGGTAGGTTCGACCACAATCGGAAATCGACCTGGTCTAGTCGAAGGGATCGGGCAGTCACCCTTCTCAAAAGAGATGGTGACTTCTGACCACTTCAGCATCTTATTGACAAGAGGAGAGTCGATTATGTTTACCTCGTGTTCGACAGCCTTAAGCCGTCGCCTTGACTCATATGCCGATGATCCCCTATAGATGTGATCGATGGTGTGTTGTGGATCCTGAAATGGCATCTCCTCATCGTCATCCAACTCCTTCTGTCCACTTGTTTGACCTACCTGTTCAAGAGTAAGAAGTGGCCCTTTGCCAGAGTAATAGTCTTCGAGTTTTCGTAGAAAAACTTGGCAGTTGTGAAGGTCATGCCCTTCTTTTTTATGAAAAGGACACCACCTGGGTTTGTCATTCTTCTAATCGGGGCGCTTACCTTTGCCTCGGTCAGAATTTTGTTTATAGTTACGTGGCTCCTTGTCGCTTACGGCTAAGACCTCCTTAGAACCAGTGGCTGGAGATTTATGTCTCTTCGCCTTGTTCTTGGATTTCTTAGTTTTTTTGTTCTTCTTCTTACCACTTTCGCCTGCCTCTTGAGGGATGTTGTCCTCGCAGTCAATAGTGTTGTTCCACTCGACTGCTTCAGTGGCAGTTGCATATCTATCGGCCATCTCGAAGAGTTCGGCGATAGTGGCAGAAAGATTCAAAGCGATGTCCTCTATTCTTGAAAACCCTGATAACAGATGAGTCAGAAATATCCGGAATGGAATTACGAACCTGACTAAAATGCCTGATGAATTGACGCAGAGTCTCATGATCGTTCTGTCTCATCCAGTGCAAGTCGTCCTCCTTTCTAGGGCGGTTGTAGGTGCCCAGGAAGTTCGCCAGCAGAAGGTCACAAAGGTGTTGCCACGAGTAGATCGACTCGAATGACTGGTTTAGTAGCCATGATCGAGCAGACCTTTCAAGCACAGTTGGAAGGTAATTCGCCATTACATGCTCTCCTCCTGCTACTGCTCGGATAGCTATTGTGTAGATCTGGAGGAATTCAATGGGATTTTGGGTTCCATCGAATTTTTCCATGTTCGCTAGTCAGAAACGAGGTGGCAAGCGAACTGCTCTGAGATCGGGTGAAAATGCCCGACATCCAGCGATAACTTTTTGGGGCCTTCTTTGCAGGAAAGAAGGGTTAGCATCATTAGGGGATCGTACTTGACGATACCCATTCACGGGTGGGCTTGACCTATAGTTGGCCTCAGTCTTACGAGGGAAATACTCCTTGTATTCTGTCTGCTGTCGCAGATTTCGACCCTGGAGTGGTGAAAGATCACCTCTCCGGGGAGCTTGTCGATTCCCAGATGTTCGAAGAGGCTTCCTCAAGTCAGGAGAGCGACGTGATCGATAATCATGTCGATCTCCATGCGATAAGCTGTTCGAACGACTGGCGGATGACGGAGTCGTATTACTACAACCTCCGGAATGATGTCGACGAGGACGCTCGAGTTTTGCCATCATGTTCTGAAGCCTCCGTGCGATCTCTTTGGTGAAGAGATCATAGCCTAGTGCTCGAGCGAGTTACTGAGATGGATTCTCAAGAAAGTCGTTGATGTGCTAGAGCTCCTGAGCTTTCTCTGACTGATAATAAGCGCGCCCAAGGAGATTTTTCTGAGCCACTATTTTTCTCTGTCGAGTTATCTCGGGATCACCCATATCAGACCCTTGAGTTGGTTTCAGTGGAGTGCGAGAATATTCTGGATTTCCCGCACGTTCATCAGGGTGTTCACCCCGTTCATTAGCGGCGGTGCTCTTGCCATTGCCACGAGGGGACGTAGTGTGTGCTTGTCGGGGAGCATCGTCAATCCTGCCTCTAGGAGAATGATTCTTATTAGAGGGAATGATGAAGACCTCCCGTTGATGACCTCCACTTGCGCTCAAGGCCTCCTCGCTTGAGGAGTAGTCGAGAGACACCATCTGATGACATGGAGTAAACCCCTCTAAGAAGGGGAACTCCGGGTTATAACCGTCTCCGTCCGCAGGTGTGTCCTACGATGGGATGGTCGAACTTGCAGGGAAAGCATGTTTGATCCCCTCCTCTGCGGAATTAGCCAGAGAGAAAGGGACCATCAGGTGCTGATGAAGCTCTGGAATGATGGCTTTCAGAACTTGTCTCGCCAGGTTGTACTGCCTTAAGGGGACTCAAATACTCGGAGGAAAAACTCTCGTCGTGTTGTGAGTCTATCTTGGGGCAACCCTGTTTGTGGTCATGTTGACCCTTGTCCCCTGAGAAAGCTGGTCCCTCAGCTGGGCGTACTGTTGTGGGGGATAAGGATGCTTCCTTAACTCCACCGGTGGTGTGGTCTCCAAGATCTGATAGAAGATCTCTAGAGGCGGCAACACCATTGGATGATTCCATACTCATCTTGTAATCGAAACCGGCATCCATGTCAACGTCTGCGTAATCGGCCAAGTCGAACCAGTTCTCCTCGTTCCACTCTCCTACCATGGAAGCATCAAAGAGAAATGAAAGAACTGTTGACAAGGAATTACCAGAAGATCCCTACGGACGACGCCAGCTGTCAGTGTTTTAGAACCGATCTTACGTAAAGATTATTTGATTCAGGGGTGACGAGGATCTAATAATCCTCATTTTATTATTCCATAATCATGACATATGACGTCACACGGTATACCCCTTAATGTTATAAGGGAATAGTAAGTTAGGTGGTCGTAAACTCTTCTACGACCACCCCCCTAGTCGTAAGCGTTTCTACGACTATGGTGTAATCGTAAGCCCTGCTACGATTACGTCTGGTCGTAAGTCTTTTTACGACTAGTACCCAGTCGTAAGCTTTTTCTACGACTACCCCCTAGTCGTAAGTCCTGCTACGACCAGCTCTGCTACGACTTCCTCACAATTAACTGGCTCCACTCGTCAGAAGGTCCATTTATTGGTGAGGATCTGAGCGGTCAAATCACGTAGTTATACCTGAGATAACTACAGATAATTCTCCACTATCTCTGATTGATAACCGTTGGACAACGTGGGGAGGTTACTACTCCGGTAATTACTCTCATTATTACGCAATGATGAGTGTCTAATTAGCCTGGAACGACAACCGCCCCAACAACATAGTATAAATAGGTGTCTTTTGGAGATAGGAGGGGGCTTTTGGAGAGAGACAATCGGTAGCAGTATTAGCGCAAGTCTTACCACTTATTGTAATCAGGATACCCAATACAATACACACAGGAGTAGGGCTGTTATTCTCACTGGAGAAGGTCCGAACCTGTATAAAAATCCCTATGTCTCTTTTGTTTGCGTGATCAATTGTGGAGACTCCCCGAATCAAACAATCTTTACGTAAGATCGGTTCTAAAACACTGACAAGGGGGTCTCCACAATTGATCACGCAGACATAAAAGACACGGGGATTTTTATACAGGTTCGGGTCTTCTCTGGAGAGAATAAAAACCTTACTCCTGTGTGTATTGTATTGGGTATCCTGGTTACAATCAGTGGAAAGACTTGAGCTTATACTACTACTGATTGCCTCTCTCCCATTTCTCCCTAACTGAAGTCTTTTTATAGTACATAAAAAGGTAGTCGTTCTAGGTCAAGAGCTTCATTATTTCGTAATAATGGTAGTAATCACCGGAGTAGTAACCTCCGCACGTTGCCTGACGGTTACCAATAAGAGATAATGGTGTGTTACCTGCAGTTATTTCCAGAGAATAATTACGTATATTGACTGCTTAGATTTCGTAATTAATTGGGCCTACAGGCAAGTGGACCCAGTTAATTGTGAAGAAGTCATGACAGAGCTGGTCGTAGAAGAACTTACGACCAGGGGGTAGTCGTAGAAAATCTTACGACTCGGTACTGGTCGTAGAAGGACTTACGACCAGAGGTAATCGTAGGAGAACTTACGATTACATGGTAGTCTTAGAAGGACTTACGACTATGGGGGTGGTCGTAGAAGAACTTACGACCGCCTGATTGGCTTCTCCCTTACGATTATAAGGGGTATACTTTAGTAGCCGAGTGATGTCATATTTACCCATAATACTAATTACAGATAAATAGTAAAATAAGGATTATTATATCCTTGTCAAGAGTGTTGACCTGTTAATTACGTCCTCGCTCATATGGTTTTGGCAAGCTCTAATTTCCTATTTTGGAAGATTGTGATGGCTCAAAAATGTCATTACAGATGGTTTCGTGAGCCGTCTGAATTTATGGGTCAGTAATGATATGAGATTATCACAGACGATTTTCGAACCGTCTATGATGTAGATTATCACATATGATTATTAACTCATACCCGTCTGTGATAGTTGACTATCACATACGGTTTGTAGATGAAACAGCCTGTGATAGCTGATGTATCACAGACAGTTTGTAGATGAAACCATCTATGATAGCTGAGGTATTACGGACGGTTTGTCCTAAGGAACCGTCTGTGATATTTTTTTGTATTGCTAAATCTATTTCTGTTTATTAGCTAGCATCAGGAAATACTAACCATGCTATCTGAAACAAGCAAAAACATAACAAGTACATGTATGCATCCAATTCACATTCATTTTATAAACAAGCACATCCATTTCACAAATAAATTAACAATGAACTAAAAATTAAACATTCATGAACAAATACACACATGTACCATTAAGATCAATCTTATCCCAATCAAGTTCAATCTATATTGTGGAACCCCCTTTTAGATTTATGACCTCACACAACAAGAAGTACGCAAACTGTCCTCAAATGAATTTGAGCTCGGCCTATTCCAAAGCAGTTGTAGCGATGGTCGCAACCTGTCGCTAGGAAGATTAAAGTCGTGTATATATGTAAATTGATAAGTATGAAATAATTGTTGCAAGATGATAAACCTGAGGATCATTGATCATCGCATAACCGAGGAGTAGTTGCATGTGGTGGCAAACATAGTATCAACAGGTGTTGCCCGGTGGCTGCTGGTGGCACTGCAAAAGTAAAATTGGTTAGTTCAAGAGACATTACTACAAAGTGTTATATAGAGTTAATGTGTACTAGCGAATACCAAAAAATTTATATCGTGTCGCAGGGCACTGATTCCTCCCTTAGATCTCCCTCCAGTTGCAACGTACGAGGCGAATGACCTATGTAATTCCAAAAAGTTAGCCTTAGCTGTTGCAAAGGAAGGAAAGACTACCATAAAGTTATCTATAGGGGAAATGTGTTTACCTGTCGATTAATTCTCGGACAACTATGAAGTCGTGTTTGGCCCTCTTTAGGGAATCAAGGTATATTACCTTGTTCTATTTTGGTATAATTACAATTAGAATCTAGTGTGACCTACATAGGTATATCGCCATGGTCACCAAACCTAAGTTCATGTTGCTTATAAAGTACAAATTAACAAGTATAGTCACTAGTGCAGCACTTACCCCTGGTTGTAGGGCAAAAGTATGAATTCCTTTTTGCGGTGAGCCAGCAATGACGTCGTCATGTAACCCTCGACAAAGGATGCATCCTCCGGGATGCTTTGCATGGAGACCAAGTGTGGCTCGAGGAAACCTACTGGTGATTTCCTTAATCTAGCATTAGAAATCATGTATATATATATATGTATGTATGTATAAAAGCAAGGAGTTATATATGATATTTATCGGTATTACACAAACGTAGACCATGATTGTACACACTTATAGTGCCCAGCATCGCATGAGTGAGGCATCGAGGGTGTCAAGGTTGAAGAGTAAGAACAAGTCCTCGAAGGTCACCATGAAGACACAGTCTTGAACCTCCTAGTGAATATGATGCGACCTGAACTTGTCTTGACACCCGAGCGTCGTTGTCTATTCACCTTGTTGGCTTGTTCCATGTACCATGCATGCAATCTCTGGCAAGGCAATCCTAGGGTTTCGAGGCACTCTACCGGGACAATCAACAGCTCGCCTAACATGAATTTCTGGGGCCAATGACAAGAACGGGATATCATCGGGCTTCTTTGATTTGCCCTTGCCACCTCGCTTTGTAGAGGTCGACTTCACAGGAGTCGACTGGGCACGAGGTGTAGATGCATCTGATGCAATGGGCCCTTGCCACATCGGTGAAGAATCTGGACCCATCATTATGAGTTAATGGAGTATTTTGGTGATTAATGATAAATCTATATGTGAGACTAAAACTTTTATTGATATACCTATTGTTTAGTCTCAATTGGATAAAAAAAGGTGAAAATCATGGAGGTATGCATTTGACATCATATTTTTATATCTTATTGCATTCCTCGGATCCAAAATATAGGTTGAACTCTACTAAAAGTTTGACTTGAATATGTGCATATGTTTGTATTACACATTCGTGTATGCACACATTTAGGGAGAGTTCACTCTATGTCTTGTGGTTTCATTAGTAATGATTCATATTCTTTTCTCCACATATATTGGGGATCTCTACTTTGAAATATATCCTTTGAGTATATAAAACTTTTGTAGTTCATATATACTCATATTGCTTTATATTCAATTATTTGCAATTGTGTTATGGGACTAATGTGTGTGCTAAGATGTTTTCAAGGCTTAGTCCCAGAGTTTGAATGGTGACATGAAAAGTGTCACATCCCCAAATTAATAAAGAGGTTATTATGCATCTCATTAGCATGCATCATGTTTTGAAACTTTTTACTTAAATATTGTACTTGGAAAATCTCAATATATATATAAAACATATACTTTGAATTGAACTCCAAACTAAAAAATGAAATAAATGCTACTAAAGATCCTCTAGAAATAATTTATTCAAATACTATATTAATTATCATGAATTAATATAATTTTTCCTAAATTTTTGGGACTGGTTTGAACCCTATGAAAATTCAAACACAATTTAAAGACCAACGTTATGTTTGAATTTAAATTATACACTTTATTTCATGAACAATAAGGTTTAATAATTTTTATGGACACTAGACCTACCCTGGAACCCCTGTGATTTATTTCACAGTTTTAGGAAATTTATTTATAATTTTAAGCACCTAGTCAAAGTAGAGGAGTTAATTTAAATCTCAGTCAAACCCTGAGACCTAACCATGCTACTGTTCCTTGGGCTCGAGCCCGACTAGGCGAGCTGACTCGGTCGAGTCAACTAAATGCACCAAAGCATGCCGATCTTAGGATCTAGAATCAACGGCCCACATCTTGCGACCCCTTTGGACTGTCCGAACCTCTCCTTCGATCTGAGTTGCTCGCTCAAGATCTAACGGTCCACGTGGACTCACTAACTCTCACTCTCGCACGTGTGTTCGTGTCACTGACAAAGCGGGGCCCACCGGTCAGCTGCTTCGTCAACCTCGCGCAGGGGCCGAGCGCCACGCGCTCGCGCTGCTCCGACATGCACAGCAATGGCGAGGTTCACGCCGTCAATCCAGCGCCCCCATCCACCACTCCTGGAGCTTCGACACTCGACGCCGCCTCCAATGCCGTCATCGCCTGGGCATAATACCCCTCGCAACCCCCTCCTTCTCCCTCACTTCTCCTCTGTTGACCGAGGAGAGGGGAGCTTGTTCTTGCTCTCTTCACGGGTGAGCTTCCTCCGCGTGATTCCTCCCTGCTCTGTGATCCATCCCGTTTCCATTTTTGCTAATCTCAGCTTCTCTCGTTGCTTGTAGCACCTGGACCATCGTGGTGCCATTGCAAGCTCCAGAGCATACTCCCGAGGACATCATCTTGGGGATCTTCGTCTCTGGTGAGGTACTCGAACCTTCTTTCGCGTCATATCGTGCCTTATGGCATGGTTATGAGAAACCCTAAACTTATTTCGCCAATGCACGTTAGGGCTTCGTAGATTTGAAGAAATTGGGTTTTCGGCCGAGGAACCAACCCTTCATCTCCCACTTTGATTCGGTAAGACTTATGTCGATTCATTGCTCTTCTAGCATCCTCATAGGGTGCCTAAGCTACTCCGACCATTCATTTGTCACTTTTTTGCTCCAGTCGCTTCCTCCTCGTGAAGCCGTGTTGCCGCCATCTTTCTTCTCGTGCACCACGTAGCCCAGCACTCAGAGCCTCCTCGAGCACCCTCTTTTACTCGGTAGCTTCTATTTAGCCCCTAGAACCTCAGGCACCCGCTTGTATGTCGTGCGGAGCTCTCCTTTGCTTTGTGCATTATTGCCGTAGAACCGCCGCCGCTCAACTCCGGCTAGCCGCCTATCAGGCCGGCTCAGTCATCGAGACTACCCTCTTTAGAAGCGCCTTGCTATTTTACATCTATGCATGCCCTTGGCCGGCACCGCCGTGGCCGGAATCGCCGTGAGCCGCCGTGAAGCGCTGAGGCAAAAGCTCATTGTCGTACTCGGACACCACCAGCATGCGAGCGATTAGGAGTAAACCTCCATCATTAGCATTTAATTATTGTCGGAATAGAACGGCTAAACTCGCTTACATGTGGGCCCCGAGCACAGAAACGACGGGGTTAAACTGAAATGAAGAGTGACTGACATGTGGACCCTGGGATTTAAACCCTGTGCACCGTGCGAGTGCACCAGTGGACCTAGTCCTTTGGACGTGTCACGGCGACTACGGTCCACATGTCAGTTCAGAATTTAAAATCAGAGTTAAAAAGGAAATGGCACTATTTCCGGTCCCGCGCGTCAGCTACTGCGGCTAGCGTGTGAATCGGTGAGAAAAGTATGAAATACGTTAGGAAAATCTGAAATCTATTAATTTGCACACTGAAAATTGGTATTAACTTCTAAAATGCATAACAAAATCATTTTAACTCCAAAAGCAATGAAACCACTTCTGAAAATTTTCATTTTGAACGAACCTTATATTAAGATTGGTTTCAAACATGTCTCTGTAGCAGAGAGCATTGTTTTGGAAAATCAGCTATAAACACTATTATTTTTATAATAGAAAAATGCTAATAACTTTAAAAATTCAAAAGTAATTCTTGGAAACTCCAAAAACAGTGAAATCAGTTTTGATAATTTTCATTTCAAATAAACTTAATTATAAAAGTGGTTTCAAACTTACCTCTGTCACAGAAACTATAGTTTGAGGAAAATGATCCTAAAGGTCATTATTTTTACACTATTAATGCTGATAACTTTAGAAATCAATAACTAAATCATGAAAACTCCTATTGGAGCAAACTCAACTGTTTTGAGCTTGTAATAATATTTCCTATTTATCCATGAAATCCTTATGCTCACCACTGCTCTACAAATTTTCACCTCATAATTAAGTTATTTAAAGAGGACATATCGAAAACTGAAATTCAAACCATCATAACTTTTATATACTAAATCAAAATGAAATAATTCTTTTACCAAAAATCATTTAAAATCATGACTTAGCTACTGTAGAAAAACCATGCATTTTTGAGCATTTTGAATTTTGAGGTACTTCTCGATGTTTATTCGGTATTGTATTTATCTAGATTCCGAGCTTATCGATATTGACACATACGCTACTGAGGGAGAGCAATTAGCCTACCAGCAAGGCAAGCATCCTTTGAACTTTCTTTTTGCATCATATTTGATCCCAGTTTTTGTTAAGTTAGTGCAATGATAATTGCTTGCATGCTATTATGATATTGTCGCTATTTTTCTGATGAATAGTTAGACACATCCTATTATCTTGTCATTGTGGCTATCCATGAATTATTCCAGTACTGAAATGCTTATGATAGGATGTGTGAAATTATATTGTTCGGGTTTGCTTAGCCATGCAAGTCTAGAAACGGTAGTCTGATTGTCGGGAATAACCCGACAATTATGGGATAAACATAACCTTCTTTATATACTTTGATTTCAGATCTTCGTATCTGTTTTATGAGTTAAAATTTGTCATTTTGAATGAGCTTTTGGTCTGGACAAGTGTTGGTTAGTGATGGTGCTTTGTGCACGAGATTTGGGTATGTGGTTTGACTTGTCTGAACAATTAAGGACCGAACTTTGGGTTGTTGCAATTCAAGTAAAACTCGTGCTATCACACGCGGTATATGGGTGCCGTGTGGTTAAGTAGGGGGAAGGTTTTGTTGTGTTGAGTCCCACGGTGGTGAAATTGTAAGGGCATGGGACCGAGAAATCATGTGTTCCTTTAGGGCCGATAGGATGGAGACGTTAACGTCTTGTGTTTCCTAGGAGCCCTGGGTTGAGGGACTTAGCCCAATGGGATCTTCTTGCTAAAAACGACCATATCTTGATTTACCCGGCCGGCATACCTTAGGATGTATGCTATATTCGGAGGCATCTGGAGGCTTACGGGCTAATCAAGTCGTGTGGGTAAAGTAGTACACCCCTGCAGGGTATAAATCTATTCGAATAGCCGTGTCCACGGTTATGGACGACCGCTTGAAATTTGTGGCTGCTTATTGTTAGACTTAGAATTTAAAATTGTGGTTATAACTTGGTATCGTCATGAATGGGATGTTCATGCTTGTTGTTGTATCAAAGTGGACAGCCACTTTGCTATTTGTATGAGTTATTTGTTATTCATTTCATTACTTGTCCACATGTTTTACTTCTACTTCAAATCTGATTTTGAAATGGCACTTGAAAAACTAGTATGTGTAGGTTGTACCTTGTTGCGTCTCTTTTGCAAAACTAAGCCAATATGAGCCATCCCTTGGAACAGCCTTATGCATAACTAATTTTTATTTGTGTAAGACTTGCGAGTACTCTTTTGTACTCGACGGATGTTCTTTGGCTTTTACAGGTGAGGAAGATATTGAGACCGATGAGCTCGTCAGTGTCGATTTAGGCGACACTGATGAGTAGTATGCTATCTCTTAACTCCCAGTCGGTTGCCGATGGGTTATGGGGCATACCACTGCTGGTATTTTGGTTTACTTACTTGCTTCCGCTGTTACTTTATGAACTTGTTTAATTTGGTCGGTCGGCCACTTGTATTAGTTGTAAACTTGAAACTATGATGTATGACTTTTGTACTATTTATGTATGAGTGTTGTATGGATGTGATCAACGTTGTATGAGAGTATGGTTATATTGGTCGCTGATCTTGGGAGCCAATATAAGTCATACTCGCTGATCATGGCTTCCTATTTAACTACTAAGTGTAGTCCTTGACTTGTTGGGAGAACCGACAATCATGTAGTGCTCGCAGAGGAGCGGCGCGCATGATCTTGGGGGCTCTAGTTTTCAGTCAAGCCTCTCATTTAGATTGAGTTGAGTTGGAATCCATTTACCGGAGATTCAGAGTTATGTCCTTAAGACCTTGCTTAGTCTCGGTCTTATGGAGATAACCCGGGGTCCCCACAAAAAGGAAATGCAAAGTAAGCGGTACTACCGGTGTGTGGTAGTACCGGGTTTTACATGGTGGTATGTTTATTCCAAAGAGTTTGTTTTTGGTGTTTTGTTCTTCATTGAAATGTCGGTAGAACCGACGTGTTCTTGGCGGTACTACCGCATAGCGGTATGACCGCATATCCTTTGGCGGTACTACCGGTGAACATTCGAATCGTCCGAACGCATGATCCAATCGTGCAGTTAAGACTTGTGGTCCGAACATTCAAAGCAATCTAAGTCGTCCACGTTTTGGTTTGTTCAGACTGTCTGAAAATTGTTCAGATCGTGAGGTCAAAACCTTCGGTCCGAATGTTCTTTTCAATCTGGGTCGTCCACGTGGACACTCCGTTTAAGTGAGCTGATCTGGTCGTTCTTGATTAAATTGAAGTACTAGCGTTCTAGTTGCGAAACTACCGCATCGCGGTAGCATCGTTTCAAGAGCGGTACGTTTTTTACAGTGAGACACCTTTTGGAGCATGTTTGCACCCCTAGAAGAGCGGTAGTACCAGTGCTCTTTTAGTGGAACTGCCGCATCGTGGTATGACTACATGATCAATGGCGGTAATACCGCACCTGTCTGAAATGGCTCGTTTAGAAGCATTTAATGCAAGTATATCTTGATAATTAATATTAATTATTATGGGACTAACATTTTCCAGGGTAAATAGGTTATGTTCTAGTGTGATGAAGACGTTGGATGGTATCATGAGTTAATCGTCATCAAGTCAAGGTTCAAGAAGATGATATATCATGTGTTGATACATATCAAGACGTCAAAGAGGAGATGATCATGAATTGATCATTAAGTCAAGAGAAGACCCATCATGTGTTGATGAAGGTCAAGTAAAGAATGCATCATAGGTTGATGCATATCAAGACGATGACCCGGACTTGAAGTAAAGATGTGTGTCATCAAGCTTCAAGAAGATGCTCAAGGCAAAGGTATGACTAGCTAGGGCTAAGGATATGTTTCTAGTCTTTTTACCTGTCTTGGTGTTTGGTTGGAAGACCAGATTGCTAGTATAGGTTGTCGTACTATTAAGAGGGGTCTTGTCTAGTAGATTGAGTCTCATCATGTGTTGATAGCTCAATCTCGCTTGCTCTAGCTCACCGTGGCATGATGCTATTATTTGCGGATGCTCATGCGTCTAATCCTTGTAGCATGTGACTATACTTTGAAAATATGTTTTGCAAATGGTTGAAATCCATGTTTCTACTCCTTGTGGCATGATCTAAGTTTGCAAATATGTTTTGTAAATTGTTGGGATTCATGTATGTTCCCTTGACATGGTCTAAGATTGATTGTTGCTATTTCCTTGAACTTAGACCATGGTTGTGACTCTCTAAATTTCTTGTGCTTTCTATATTGATCTATTGTGTTTGAGATCATGCAATCAGGTGGGTTGTATAACCCTTTGAATAAGCTTTCAATAGAGTCCAAGATCATTCAATTCTGACATCAGAGTCAAAAGTTATGACTTTTTTACCGAGTGTCGTCTGTGCTAAAAAATGGGCTGCGGAACTACCGCCCTTATAAGAGAGGTACTACCGCATAAAGGTAGTATCGCGGTTTGCACTGCGGTAGTTGCGCACCAATGCTGTAACGGCTAGTTTTTAGGCTGTTTCGTCTCCAAACGGTTAGTTTTTGTTGTGGGAGCTATAAATACCCCTTGGCCGGTTGAGAGACAACCTTTGGCATCCCATTTCACTCTCTTGAGCTAGTGTGAGCCTCTCCTCTTAATTGTGCATGTGTTGCACCTTGTGAGCAAGGATAGAGGTCTCTAGTTGCATGTGTTGTATCTAGAGTTGGATTTCATATCCATTTGAGCTTGTGCATTTGTTGCACGTGGTGAGAGTCAAGCAAGGGGCTTGACTTATTACTCTTGGTGTTTGCCGACACCTAGACGGCGTGGAGGCATTGTGGTTTGGTGATTTTCTCAAGAAGCTTGTAAGAAGGCCTGACGTGTTGTTAGTGGTTTGGTGTTCGCCATCTCCAGAGTGGAGGAAGAGCAACCCCGAGTGGATCGAGGTCTTTGGCTTAATTTGTGGAGCCGGTCCAATTGGTTTGGGCTTACCTCAATATGGATTAGGGGAGACTAGCAAATCTCCAAACACCACGGTAAAAACATCCTTGTGTCATTGTGGTTTGTTCTTTTGTGCTTTACTTCATGTAATTTACATTCCTAGAATTAAATTTCTTTATTATCTTTGTATGTTTGCTATCTTGTCTATAGTCTTTTATTGTTGGTGCACTTAGTAAAGATTAGTTATTTTAGGGTTTAATTGTGTAAAACCGAATTGATGTATAATTCTGTATAAAACCCGGTTTTAGCCAAAAGACTTTAAAACCGCCTATTCACCCCATCTCTAGGCGGCCTCCTCGATCTTACAATCGGTGCAGGTAACTCTGGTGCAGGTTGCTCTGGTGCAGGTAGCTCCTGTGGACTTGGCACTGTTGCAGGACTTTTCCGTGAAGTTGACACTGGTGTAGGTAGCTCCAAGCAGATGTCTCTCTTGGGCCACTGGTTGAATGTTCCAATGGCTTGCCCTAGAGTCACGGTCTCATTGTTTGGAGGCATCTGCAGAGGGACGATCTCGAAATTGGCATGAACACCATCCACATTCACTTTTGCGAAACTCGACGCTAGATTTACACCGTGTACCAAGGCCCCGGCACCAGATGGGTATGCCTGGCCCCAAGAAGCATCCATAGCAACAGAGACATATCTCACTTGGAGTTTGCACTTCGTAGCCACCTACATAACGATACAAAATTAGCTACTACAATAGGCCTATTAATGGATCGAGCATTCTAGAGATAATAATTATTACTAGGATGTCATCGACAGGAAATCTGTCGTCACTTTCTGAGATAGGGTTGGACGCACAGATACTTCGACGGTTGGGGGGCTGGCTAGCACAGTAGCGACAGGGGCTTGCAACTGATTTTCCCTAAGTATTTCCTCAATGCTCTCTATCTACCGTCGCATCTCATCTCTGATGGCATTATTGATCTCCTCTTATAGCCGTGCATCGCGCTCAGCTTTGATTCTCTTCCTACTCTGGTACGCTTCGGAGTCCGCTGAGAATTCCTTTTTCCATGGAACATAAAGACCAAGGCCTCTCGTGTGACTTGGGTGCTCCTTGTTTCCCAAGGCCGTGGAGAGTATATCTTTCCCCCTGACTGTTTGGAATGAGCCTTAGAAAGATTCTACACTCAACGCTTCCTGCAATAGCCCGACATGTTATTTCACTTTCATTGAAGTTGAGTAATTACAAATTAGGTAGCTCGATATCTTACCAAGCGCTGGGACACTTCCTTGTCTGCAGGGTTCGGAAATGTGATTGACCCTGAAGACACAGTAGATGACATCGCTCTTATCCAGTTTCGGGTGTGCTCATCAGGGATCCCAGCAAATGGTAGGGAGACCTCCCATAGGATTGCTTGATTGTCCTCCTTTCCTCTATTGCGAGATTTTACTCGCATACCCAGCGGTGC
The DNA here is from genome assembly GCA_036346255.1 of Ampelocalamus luodianensis. NCBI lineage: Eukaryota > Viridiplantae > Streptophyta > Magnoliopsida > Poales > Poaceae > Ampelocalamus > Ampelocalamus luodianensis. The sequence continues at coordinate 43,889,751 of CM070638.1, read as the reverse complement.
TGAGTCTGTGGGGGTGCGTGTTTTTTGCCTAGAGGGCCCTGTGCGTCACACTTTCACTCCTAAAATCATATGTCGTCTTCTTTGCCACAAAGTCTTGCCACTATGGTTCCACGAACGGATACTTCTGGAAGGGCGTGAGATCCTTCTCCACATATTGCTTGATAAGTGTGTTCTTGAAGTTCTTCTGTGCTTTGCACGCCGCTAGCAACGTGTGTTATCGCACAGAGGCCTGGTGTTCTTCCGGGATCTCGAACGATTAGAAAATTTCTGTTACCAGCGCATCTTTTTGAGCATCGATCAGCTCCTTCCCCGAATCGTAGGTTCTCTTGACCCGTTCCCGTGCAACTATTTTGACCATTCTCCAAAATGCAGACGCTGCTCAGTGAGGATTGAGAGGGGTCCTAGACGTATCGACATCTGTGATGGTAAATTGGCCCTCGAGCCTTTTCGATATTCCTCTTCTATCGCGCTTGGATTTTCAGAGGTGCATCAGACCTATGAGGCGACAATGACAGAGAATGAGCGGACGACACCTTCACAAGAAATAGAAGTTTTGAGACGTATGAACATATTATCATAAGATTCTCTATGTGTATGGGTATACACACTAATTAATAAATAATTGGGATATGTAGGGAAGAAATTAGGATACTTTCTTATTAAGTACATATAGCTACCACAAAAAAATATCCATACATGCTACATATAAGAAGAGGATAAATTTGCAAAGTTATATAATTACTTATTATACTTGAAACAGAATACGTTACATATAGAGTAAAGTACATTGTGGGTCCCTAAACTTGGCGAGGGGGGTCACTTGGGTCCAACATCTTTGAAAGTGTCCAATCCGGTACCTAAACTATTTAAGTGGGTCAAGTAGGTCCAAAACAACCCAGGCTGGCATTGACCGGTGACGTGGAAGGTTGACCCTGAGTTGGTGTCACCAGCGTCACTCCTCGTCAATCCGACCGCACAACCACGAGCGAAAGCTCGCACTCTCCTATCCCTTCCATTACTGCCCCATCCATCCTTGCTCCACCTCCAATCCAATGGTGTCACAGCCGGTCGACGTGGGCCTCGGCAAGCTCAGCTATGAGATATTCTCCCTCCTCGAGAGCAAGTTCCTCTTCGACGCCAGCAGTGGCGCCTGCTCACGGCCGGGGATGCCAGTTCTTGGTGGGGGAGGTGGAGGGGGGAGGGTGAGGGTGCTAGCGATTGATGGCTACGGGCTGGCGGCGGCGGCACTGGCGGGGGACCGTGACGCTCGCGTTGCGGATTTTTGATCTTGTGGCGGGGCTGGAGCGGGGTGTTCGCGGCGATCGTTGTTATTGAAGGGGATGACGGGAGGCTGTGGTACACGGCAGCGGACACGCTGGCATTCGTGGCGGCGAGCCTCGGGAAGGGGGGTGGTGCAGCGGCAGGCGGTGCCTCAAGATCGTTTCGGATTCAAGAAATGCATGAAACAAAAAAATCACGAATCCCTTCCTCCAAGAAAATGCAAGGAAAAAAACTACAATTGCATTTTTCAACTTCAAGAAATTGCATTGTTCGGATTTCATCTTCAAGAAATCACCTCAAATTTTGTTACAAGAAATCGAAGGAGAAAATTTAAAAAAAAACAAGAAATGGGGAATCACAATAAACAGGGAATCAGTTCCATGGTTGGCATGGTTGAGGACGACGGTGCGAGGTGGAGCAGGCTGGCGCGGTCGCCGAAGCAGAGGACGATGACGCCGGTTGCGTGCCCTCCACCACCGCCATGGCCGCCGAGTGGTCCGGCCTCGCCCTTGCCAGATCTGGCGTGGAGACCACTGGATCTAGAGGCCGACAAGGTGAAGGAGTCCGATGCGGTTGAGGACGACGACGGTGAGGTTCGTCGATGCCTTCTTGCACCCCGGCGCACTCGAGGTTCGTGTATGCCACAAGCCAGTGCTAGGGACGGCCAGATCCACTCGCCTTGCCTCCGTCCGTGAGTTGGGGTGCCGGATACTGCGCCATGCCCGGGGAAGCCGAAGAGGAAGGCAATGACGGCGGTCAGATCCAACGCCGCCGCTCCCGGGGATGGCTGGGTCCGCTTGATCTCACCGCCATATGTCGGGAGGGATAGAGAGATGGGAGTGAATGAGAGAGAGGCGGCGGTCATTTTTATCATCATACATACGGTACACAATACATATAGCCACGCTGGAGTCACGCCAGTCGGATTGGGTCGGGTCAACGTTCCACTTCATCGGTCCATGCCAGCCTGGGCTGTTTTAGACCTACTTGATCCACTTAAATAGTTTAGATACCGGATTGGACACTTTCAAAGATGTTGGACCCAAGTAAACTCCCCTGCCAAGTTTAGAGACCTACAGTGTACTTTACTCTTAAATATAAGTATGCGATCTTCAGCAATTCAGCATGAGTATGAACAAAAAAAAAACATGCATTGCATGTAACTCCATCACGTTTTTTTATCGGTTTCTATTCAACTCATGTGGTTGACATTAGTTGGTTGCACGGAACATGCATCCAAATGGCACACTCTTAATCCATCAAGCGTTGGCCGTTAATAGGCCTGGTAATGGGTTGGGTTCATACGGTTTTAATGGTTTGGGTTCTGACTTGGGTTCTGAATGGATTGGTTGAAACGGTTTCTATTTTGAATCTGGTTGGATTGGGGTGGGTTGATTCATATCTAGGGTTGGATTTTTGCGGTTTGGTTGCTGAGCGTAGCACCTGAAATGGGCAGAACCGATGGGTTGAACCCACGGGTTGAACCCATCCAAAACATGGCTTGGCGAAGAAGGAGTACGCACTGCTCTCCAGAGAAGAAGGCATTGGAAGTGAGGCGCCCGACAAGGGCGTCTAGCAGCATGGACTTGCCAAAGCCGGAGGGGCCCATGAGCGCGGTGATGGTGCCCGACTCAGCGTGGTCCGTGAGCCCCTCAAGCACAGTCTGCGTGTCGTCGCTGCTGAGCGCCACGGTGACCGTGAGGTCCCACCACGCCAGCCGCGCCGACACATCCCTGAGGAACTCCGCCGCCGCCTTCTCTTGCCACAGCGTCTCGCTCAGCAGGCTCAGTGCTGCTACCGCCGCTACCCCCGCCTTCCCCCCGTCCTCTAGCTCTAGGACGTGTAGCGTGCCCCGCACTACCGGCTCCACCAGCTCCGCCTATGGGTCCTGCGAGGCGGTGGTGGTGAGGAACAAAGGTCGGGAAGTCGAGGTGGGGAAGATGGCCGGCGAGGCGGCAGGAGCAGAGGCGGGGGAGAAGGGGGAGAAGGGGGAAGCCATGAGAGAGGGAGAGGAGATCAGGAGAGAGGAAGGGGAATGGACGGTGTGTGGCTTTGAGGGGAGGAGGGGATAAGAGAGGGATGGGGAGAGATGGATTGGGATAGGCTGAGACTGCCCGACAGAGATGTGATTGGAGGTAGGTTTGGACTGGAGTCCGCACACAATCCTGAAGCTGGTGTTGTTTGGGCTAAAACGGTTCAGGAACATGGGTTGAAACCATATTAGAGAAATGGGCTGGATTGGTTTGGGTTGAAATATCATATGGATTGGTTTGGGTTGGATCCTAGGAGATGCAAAGTGGGCTGGTTTGGTTTAGGGAAATGTAGTTTGTTGTTGTGGATTGGATTGAAAATGGGTCAACCATTACCAAGCCTAGCCGTTATGCATGCATGGCTGCCTTCCTTGAAGAAAAGAAAAAAGCCACTAATTTCCAAAAAAAAAGGGATTGTTATTCCTGAAAATTAGTTGTGGCATTGTGGAAATTAAATGCATGCCTGGACCAAAAATCTGATACTTCCATGCAAATTAGCTGATATACGAAGTCGGTTGGATCCATCAAAGTACGTACATGTAAGCTTCGAACCGGCTTTCAGATTCGCGCACAATGATTGGAAAAGGTCGTACGTGCGTTTTCGAAGCTAGTAACTAGTCAATATGCGTGACTGCCTACAATTCTCTCAACTAATTTTCTTCGCCGTGCCGAGGAGAATCGCGGCAGTCAAAACATGCCTACACGAAAATCTGGCCGTGCATTATACTATATGTGCAGATCGAGTACGAACTACGAACCATCCAAGAACACTTGAAAAATTTTGACTGCTTTGTGTACATTTCTAATATTCAGGATAATTAACAGAAGCCGATTGATTAATAGCTGTGATGCTGAGGAGTTGAAATTATTGTAAGTAGCAACATCATGTCGTGCAGCATGTGATTTGATTGCAAGGACCACGAGGAACATATTGGACTAATTAATTGTACACATCAGCGTTGTATAAATATGTATAGATGCTAAGCTTTCTTTTCAGAAAATGACTGAAAGGTAGCCACACTTAAAGGTACCAAGGTACGATTAGGCTTACCTTGGTGGTGCTTGAGAGGCGCTCGGGGGAGGAGACAGGCCGGGCTCAAGGAGAAGGCGACGCATGCTCAAGGGAGGGGAGGAGGCGGGCTCGGGGAGGAGGGGTGCCAAGTTCGTGGAGGCGGCGGCTCATACTCAGGGAGGAGGCGGCGGCCTCGGGTGAGGAGGCGCGCTAGGCTTGAGGAGGAGGCAGCGTCGAGGACAGCAACGATGGGCTCGGGGGAGGAGGGAGAGTTAGAGAAACTTAATCGTTTGAGTGAGGGTCACGGGCAAACCCTAGAATCCGAATATAAATAGGGTTAGACATCACAGACGGTTCTAAAGTAGAACCGGTCCTAAAGTAGAACCGTCTGTGATAAATATACATCACAGATGGTTCCAATAAATAACTATCTGTGATAATATACATTTTCATATATATATATATAAATGCAAATTCACATATGACACATTCTCATATACATAAATACATATTCAGAACGTATGAAACATAAACATTTTATTCATCATTCTACTTGCTTATTTTCTTTAAAAATTAGCTCTTCACGATGATTGATGCGTATGTAGCTAGTTATATCACTACTACAGAACAGACTTTTGGTCCCGGGCCTAAAGGGCCTCTAGTCCCGGTTATAGAGCCGGGACTAGGAAATCGGGACTAAATGTCTCACCTTTAGTCCCGGTCCCAAGCCGGGACTAAAAACGACAACTAGTCGGTTGGTAATACCAACCGGGACTAAAATCCGCTGAGGCAGAGCCACGGGGCTGGCCCTTTTAATCGGTTGGTATTACCAACCGGGACTAAATGTTTTTTTTCTTTTGTTTCCATTTCAATTCATTATTGATTTTGGTTTTACAATTACATTAGGTTTTCAAATCGTATTCTTATTTGCTAATATATGTATCTGCGCACATATAATTTAGTTTGGAACATTATTACACACAAATAAAGTATGAAACTATATATATTATGGAGCTATATATATGTATAATATATATATATGCACAAAAATTTACAAAATTATTCATGCATCCTTGGTATTTACAACACAAATGTTGTCCTCCACTTAAATGTCATACAAATGTTAGTCTGGTTTGGCTTCAATGGTTCATCCAGGTTAAAGTAGAACTCGGTGCGGGCTTGAGGACATGCTCATTAAGAAATCTGCGATTGTCTCTTGAATTCCTTTGAGCGGTCCATATCCAACACTGTTCCTTCAACCATATCTCCTTCAATTTGCATTAAGCGAAAGAAGTATTAATATACATAAGATTTATTTAATAGCAACAAATAAATAAAATGGATTTATTATATATACTTATTCGTACTTTCTGCATCTGTAGATGGGTTCTTTTGCATACACCATGAGGAACTCGCATAAGCGTAGTATCCACACAAATTGTTGCACGGTGGCTGTAGTAGAACCAACATGCGATATAAAAGATTACTCGTCATCCGCGTGGTGAAGCATGATAAGGTAAAGGCGCGGGGAGCTAGTACAACTTACATCCGATCGGTGTGGATCGAAGTGGCGCTTTGGATCCGGACGGTGTAGTGAGCGAACCAAGCCCAAACCACGCCCAATAATTGGATCGTTAATTAACTATTGCGAGTTAAAGAGCAGGAATAAATATTTAAAGATCGAAGTTACCTGGATAATGTCTATCATATCTTGGTAATGTTCTGCGGTTTTCTCAACGAGTCATAGATTAGCAAATGACGTCGGAGAGATCGAAGACAATCGGTATCGATGAAAGCTTTGCATTTGTTTATAGAGTCAACATATATATCTTTATGTTGGATTGAGTAAGTAAAGTAAAATGTGCACCACGATAACAACACTCACCCAAAGTTGTAGGGAAGAGTATAAATCTTTTGTTCTTTTGGTTGATCAAGAACCTCAGAAAATTCCTCTCCATTTGAGGTCTCCATTGATCGTGGGGAGTGTTTGGGTCCTTGAATACGATATATGGATCAACGAAACCAATGTTCTTCTCATTTCTCGTGTGAGGTCTCTCATCATGTCTCTGCATATGTATAGACATGCTAGCTAGTATGAGGATAATTACTTATACATATACATATGCTAGAGTGAGATTATTAAAAGAAAGAATCACGTCTGAGACAAAAGCGGTGATGAGAGATTTGTCTAGAGCGTCCATGTGGCATAGTGGTGTAACTCATTAAAGCTGAACCATTATAATGTCATCGCCACGGAAGTAATGATGGTTTATAATTTTGAGCGCAAATAAAGTCATCCGCTTTTACTGCGACATGCGCCATGTACCACTTGTTTAACAAGTACATTTGCGTCTGAAGTTCCATGAGCTTCGGGGTTGTATAGACTCTTGCCATATACATATTCCTTCTTCCAATGATCAACTTCCGGAGCACTTTCGATGTGTGCTCTGCGAGCATTTGGGAAATGCTTAGACCGATTTCGCGAAAAATTCATCAAGTTGATCCAAATGCACGTTTCGGATATCTGTTCTAGCACGTTCGTGTTTGAACCATATTCATTCCCAATAACTAGTGGGGCACGATTCTTTGTGATTGTTCCCAGTGTGCAACACCCTTCCGTGCTCTCTTCTCTTCCTTCTTCGCCTCCTCAATTGACTTGGTGAGAGTGCGGTCATAGTCGATAGTGGCGAATCCTTACGAGCATGGCGTAACTTTTACGGTGGCGTCCACCCTTTGCCTTAGAACTTACGGGCGTGCGAAGAAGTCGGCTTCTCGAGGTTTCGCCGCTTCACTTTTAGCCTTGACTTTCGTGAAGAAACTGTCCACATCTGTTTCAACGAAGCATCTATTTCCTCGCGGTCTTCTCATAGGAAAGTTTAGTCGTCTTAGAAATAGCTGGTGTTCTCCTGAGGCTTTCTTCTTGGCGGCGGTGGGGCGCGCGCCGTTGTGGGGTGGGCCTCTTCTTTGGCGAGGCGGCGGTGTCGGCGTTGGAGCCCGCGTGGAGCGATGGGGCGATGGCGGCGTTGGAGCCCGCCGTGGAGGCGTCGATGGGCGGTGTCGGCGTTGGAGCCGCCGTGGAGGCGATGGAGCGGGCGGTGTCGGCGTTGGAGCCGCCGTGGAGGCGATGGGGCGATGGCGGCGTTGGAGCCCGCGTGGAGGCGATGGGCGACGGTGTCGGCGTTGGAGCCGCCGTGGAGGCGATGGGGCGGTGGCGGCATTGGATCCCGTCGTGGAGGAGATGGGGCGGTGGGGATGCGGCCGTGTCTTCCACTTCATTGTCATCGCGCGCAACACCGTGACCGGTGGTGAATGGATAATTGGACTTAGGTTGGGAGGTTACTGCACATGAAAACAACGTGGTATGAGTAAACCGTTATTTAAGCCAATACATAATTAGTGAAAAATGTTTCGTTCACTTTCATCCGCACCTAGGGTTAGGTTGTTGAGGAGGAGGAGGTGGCGCCCGGGAATAATGATATAGCGCTTGCGCCAACATATGAATGTCTTCTCCGCTTCTCCTAAAGTCTTCTCCCATCACCTCCTTCAATGTCAAGGCGCACATTGCTATAACCTTTCACAACTCTATCCACCGATCGCTAGCATATCCGGGAGGTATTAATGCCCCATGGCATCTTGGTGTCTTCGTAGGGTCGTCGAGATACAACACCGATAGCCACCATGGCGGTGGCATTCCCCTCTGGAATGTGCGGCTCACATGTCGTGAGAGGATCGGTGATGTCATCCACGGGAAGCGCACCTGCGTCATCTTGAATCACTTGGCACCTCGTGGAAGCGCAATCGCTTTTCAACCGATGAGGGGCTGATGTTGACTCCGGCTCGATGCGGTTGCCTTTGGATGGAACTTCTGCTATCTGCACTTGCCTTTTGATTTCCTCATTCATTTTGGCTTCAAGTGCTTTTTCTCATTGTCTTGCTTCACGAGCCACTTCCGTGACTCAAGAACCATTTCCTCCATCCTGCGCATCCGCTCTGCCTCCTCGTCCTTCTTTCTCTGCGGCTTCTATAGGTGGCTTTGTCTTTAGGAAGGCATGCTCCCGACACCTCCCCATAGCCTCTTGTTCGCCCACCGTGTTCGGTACTCTCCGGGCGTATGTCGGCTCATCCTTATCTCTGTTGGCCACCACTGCCACTCTCGGCCAAGCCTCGAGCATAAGCAAATCTTTCTGCTGCTCTTTGGAGTTTTGCGCCATACACTATCTTTCCGGTCTCTAGGTCGAGCTTCCCCATGACCGAAAAACCAATACTTAGCGCGCTCGGGCGGTTGATTGATTCTGGTTCGATCCCTTGGTAAGAATCTCTCGTTCCATTCTTTCCCACTTAGGAATGGCACTCCTGTAGCCACGATCCCAAGTGATGGTGGTATTGCTTTGTCGGGCATTCTGTTGGTTCCTTCTCACCCGTGCCTCACCCTCTTAGATGTCTTGAACTGTACAAACTCATCCCAAAACGGCCTCAACTTGCGTAGGCCTTAGTGTTGAAATCGGCGTCGAGTTCTTCTTGATAAATGTGTTGTACAATTTCTTCTTCCAACACTTGGAATTGTGTGGCCATCTTCTTCATAGCCCGTTCCTAACTCTCTCCTTCAAAGCTTCATCTTACGTATCGAGCGCGAAATGTTGAAGGACATCTTGCCAAACTAGTGCCTTGTCACGATCAGAGACAAAACTAATATGAGAGCCTCTTTCTTTTGCTTCCATTCACGAGCATTGATCGGGATCTGTCCTACAAGGCACCCACGATGGTGACAAATTTACGTGCATGTGGTCCAAGTACTTTGCTGTATCCTCCTCGAATTCGAGAGAATGAACCGACCCTCCAACGGCTTCTTGGACCTCGTACATTTCTACTCTTCCCGTTGTTGTCGTCGATCCAGAGGGCTACGAATGTAGAAACACAAAGATTGTAGATACATAAGAGATTGTAGATACATAAGAGATTGTAGATACATAAGAGATTGTAGATAGACCTCATCTTCATAATCGGCAAAATCATCGACTCCGTCATCTACTTCTTGATTGTTGTCATCACCTTCGACTTGGGCACCTTGTAAGGCGCCATTGTTGATAATATCCATGATGGCATCGTCCATGTTGTCATTCGGGTCGACCATTTACGCAAATATATCGGCGTAATATAAAACTTATCATTCGATAATATAAAATTGTTCTTACGAAGGAAGCACATATCCACAGCTGCGATAAATGTGATTTGGTGTTTTGCGACAGTGTATCGTCGGGTTTAGGAACCCACCTTGAGTTCAACAACGGCCTCACGGCGAAATAAGGCGACGTTATGGGCCACGATGGTGGGCCTCACGGCTCCTCATGAGTGGAGGCGGTGGGCGATTTGAGAGTCTTGCGAGAATTGGTCTACTACTCTCTGGACCCGCGGTGATCGCTCAAGGCTGTATTTTGTTTTGCATATTAGCAGTAAGCTTTGGGATAATTTGAACTCTACGAACCTTTCTTGCAAGGTGGACTTTTGGTGTCTAGCGGAAATACTCGTGATGGTGGATCTAGAAAATTTGTGTTAGTGGTGTATTTAAAGATAGGGTAAAAGAATGATTGTTAAGTTATTATTAGTTGATCAAATGTTAGCACTGAGTAAACCATGCATTATGAGTACTCAACGTTAGTATATAATTAGTTGGCCTTTCTTTCTAATTAATTGACTACTTTACACAATTATATGTGAAAACAACTTATTTTATGGAGTGATAAAGATAACAAACACTAACATTGATAAATAAATTTTAAATATGTGCTAACATATTATTGAAATGTATAGTCATTCCATAAATTTTTATTAGTATGCCATATGGCCCATACGATAATTTGCGTACCCTACCACCCGAGAAACATGCATGGTTTTAGTACATACATACTTAGTAGGCTAGTTGTTTATACAACCAATTTACCTTGAGTTGGTAACACCAACCGGGAGGCGCCGCGCGGCGAGACGCGGCGCGGCGCGAGAGAGAGCGGGTCGCGGCGGAGAAGGCGGCGGGAGCACGCCGCCGGCGACAGCGCGAGGTCGGCAGGCGGCCGCGCGAGAGGCAGCGAGAGAGGCGCGCGAGGAGCGGCGAGGAGAGGCGCGCGATGGGAAGTGGAGGAAGAATGGAAGACGAAATCGTTGCTTAAGTACTTGGGGACCTTTAGTCGGGCGGTTTTACTAGCCGGGACTAAAGACCTTAGTCCCGGGTGGTATCGGACCGGGACTAAAGGTGGACCTTTAGTCCCGGTGGTTCCACGGCCGGGACTAAAGGTGAATTTTCGCGAGGACATATTTTCGAGAGAACCTTTAGTCCGGGTGGTGCCACGGCCGGGACTAAAGGTGAATTTCTTGTGAGGACATATTTTCGAGAGAACCTTTAGTCCCGGGTGTGTTAGCAACCGGGACTAAAGGTCCCCACTATTCAATTACACACAGAGAACCTTTAGTCGGTGTGTTAGCAACCGGGACTAAAGGTCCCACTATTCGATTCCGCCACTATTTTCCAGAGAACCTTTAGTCCCGGGCTGGGTTTTGTATTAAGTTTATTTGTATAAATATGCTAATTCTTGTTAAATGCATAATAAATTAAATATTAGGCATAAATTTTTAAAAATAATAGTTTTTAAAAATAAAACTATTAGTTTCGATAGGAAATTTGTTTTGCATCATTTTAACGTTAATCTTTTGGTTTTCCATCATTCATTGTCCAAATGCGCGTGAGAAATCCACCATCAAATAGGAATTTCATTGGAACTATAGGTGAGATTGGAACTACTCTGCTACTAGTACTTTATTCGCGACTTTGCGGTTTTACTCTTCTTGTCTTCTTGATTAGCCTTTGTGCTACTTTGATCATCTTGTTTTAGGCTGTTTTAAAGTGCGATGAAATTCGACTAACCGTTTTAAAACCCCAAAAGCAATTTAATCCTTATGTAGCAATACCCCACTAAGGAGAAATTTCCATTTTTTCCTTTGCATAGTAGTTGCACTTTACCATTTCTGACATTATATGAGTTTACCCCCTTATGTTTGCAGATCATACCAAAAAATTTGCACTGCGTTTTGGAGACAAGATCCGGAAAGATAAAATTGAAAGCATGTAATGGAAGCATTTGCCTGATTGTAGTCACGGATATCCGAATAAGTTAGTCCTCGAAGCGGGTTGGGAGGCATTTGTCGGCACTAATGATATAAGGTGTGTGACTTCCTCGTATTCGAATACAATGGAAACTTTCAGTTTGAGGTTTTAATCTTGATCCAAGTTCTTTGTAAAAGAATCATCAAATGTTCTTGAGAACATTTGCGATCATGTCCCAGAAAGCACAGAGATCTTATTGACATTTCAAACGACTTTTATAGTGACCACAAGCTGGGAAGTGAAGAGCCAACTATAAACAAAATGAAGGGCTCAAACCACAAGTAGGAATTTCATTTGAAGGCATAAATACTTGCTAAAAAATTTCAAGTCATTTTTACACGATGGAGAAGACATGCTTCACAGAGGTACATGTGTCCTTTTATCGAATAGGAATTTCATTTGAAACGATAAAAACAAGAAAAATATGATAGAAACATCTGAAGTTACAATTATTACATAAAATCTCTAATACACACTATTTATTAAACATCACTATATATCAAGCGGGCACGATGGTGAACTTCTTCTTGACGTATGACCCTTGGTTATGATCATGCAGTAACCATGGAGTGTCCTCGGCATTTAGCGAGATGCTTGGGTCTTTGGTCACACCGAAGGGCGGGATTCGATCATCCCTTTCATAATCTTCGACATGTCGACTTGTCCTCAATTCCCACGATGTTTCTTTTCCCCTGAAAGAACTATGTGGCGTTTTAGCTCATTGGTTGATTTGTCGTCATTTTCCCTCTCTTGGGTTTTGTAGACATGTCTTTCACATAGAACACCGATTCACATCGACAGAAGGACGAATGGTTCGTCTTTGTACCCAATATTGTTGAGGTCCACCGTTGTCATTCCATACTCCTTGTCATTGTTACCCGCCTCCGGTCATCTTCACCCATTGGCACCGGAACAAAGGGACTTTAAAATTAGGTGCGTAGTCTAGTTCCCAAATCTCCTCTATCGGCCATAATATGTTTGCCTCTTTCCATTTGGGTGCTGTGGCATCTCGCGGACACCACTGTTTTGGTTCGTGCTCCTTTTATCTTGGGCTCACGGTGTAAAATGTATTTCCATTTATCTCGTACCCTTTGTGCGTGAGGATGTGCCACGACGGTTGCCTAACCAACAAATCTGATTGCTCATCAATATTGTCATCACTCGACATTCTTTTCGCAACCAACCGCTGAAAGTTTCCATGTGATGACGCCTAATCCAAGCTTCATTCTTCCACAGAAACGGGATCGTAGGAATTCCTTGTGTACCTCGACATACGGCTCCACCACGGAGGAGTTTTGAAGAAGCGTGTAGTGCGCTTTATTGAAATAATCGTCCCCGTGCATCGATATATGTTTTATTCCCTAGTGTTCCCTTTCCACTAAGTCTCCTCGTGTCGCGATTCGGGAACACCAATCGGGTCAAGGTCGGGAATGAAGTCAACACGAGAACTCAATGACCTCCTCTCGTCCCGTAGCCCTTGGCGATGCTTCCTTCCGGCCGAGCACGCTGGTGAACATATTTCTTGAGGACTCCCATGAACCTCTCAAAGGGAACATGTTGTGTAGGAACACGGGACCGAGAATATTAATCTCCTTGACCGGGTGAACTAGGAGGTGTGTCATGATATTAAAGAAGGATGGAGGAACACCAACTCAAAGTGACAAGACATTGAACCACATCATTCAGCAGAGTAGCTAGTTCCATTGGATTGATTGCCTTACGAGAAATTGCATTGAGGAATGCACATAGCTTCACGGTGGCGGACGTACATGTGGAGGTAGAATTCCTCTTAAAGCAACCGGAAGCAATTGCGTCATAAGCACGTGGCGATCATGGGACTTTAAGTGTAGGAATTTCTTCTCTGGCATTTTTATTATACGCTTTATATTGGAGGAGAATCCAGATGGGACCTTGATCTTTGTTTAGGCATTCAAACATGCTTTCCTTCTCTTCTTTGCTAAGAGTGAAGCTAGCGAGTCTTAAGTAATGGCGTCCATCGTCTGTCTTCTCTGGATGCGAGTTGTCTCGTTCTTTCATGTCTTGCAAGTCTGTCGTGCTTGAGTGAATCCTTAGACTTTCCATACACATCCATGAATCCTAGCAGTTCACACAAAGATTCTTTGTCGGTGCATCACGTCGATCGCGTTGCGGACCTCTAGGACTTGCCAATAGGGTAGCTCCCAAAATATGGACTTCTTCTTCCACATGGGTGCGTGTCCTTAGCATCTTTTGGAACAGGTTATTGCCTTGTCCCTTTCCAAAGACTACTTGCACATCCTTGACCATATCAAGTACATCCTCCCGATTCGGTTGCGAGGCTTGGTTCGGTGGTCCGCCTTACCTTTAAAATGCTTGCCTTTCTTTCTTAGTTGGTGATTCATAGGAAGAAAGCGGCGATGGCCAAGGTACACGACCTTTCGACATTTTTTCAAATATATCTTGTCAATGTCATCAAAACGATGTGTGCATGCATTGTATCCCTTGTTTGTCCGTCTGAAAGATTACTTAGAGCAGGCCAATCATTGATTATTACGAACAACAATGCTCGCAGTCGAAGTGTTCTGTTTGTACTCATCCCACACACGTACACTGGTTTGCTCCATAAGCGAGGAGTTCCTCAACTAATGGCCTCGGTAGACATCGATGTCGTTGCGGGTTGCCTCGGGCCTTGGATGAGCACCGCATCATAATGAACTTCCGCTTCATGCATAACCATGGAGGAAGGTTGTAGATACATAGAGTAACGGCCAAGTGCTATGACTAGTGCTCGGTCCCCAAAAGGATTCATACCATCCGTGCCAGCGAACCTTAGGTTTCTTGCGTCATCCGCAAACTCAGGAATTCTCTGTCTATTGCTCTCCACCGGGACCCATCGCCAGGTGTCTCAACATGTTGTCTACCTTACGGTCTTCTTTGTGCCATCGCAACAACTTTGCATGGTCCTTGTTTCGAGCAGACGTTTGAGCGTGGTATTATAGGAGCATACCACATAACCTTGGCAGGGATTTTCTTCCTGGGACGTTCTTCGCCCTCAACATCGCCAGGGTCATCTCGCCTGATCTTATATCGCGACGCTTTGCATACGGGGCATTCATCCAAATTCTCGTAGTCCTTGCCATGATACAGGATGCAGTCATTACGACATGCATGTATCTTCTGGATTTCTAATCCCAAAGGCCAGACGACCTGTTTTGCTTCGTACGTAGTGGCAGGCAATTCGTTAGGCTTTGGAAGCATCTTTTTTTGGATCTTGATAATTGCCCAAATGCCTTGTCGGATACACCATTCATGCCTTCCATTGTAGCAACTCGATGTTGTACCCAACTTTTTTTGCCCATCTTCGGCGGACGGGTATAGTAATTTCTTGTGATCGTCTAGCATGCGGTCAAACTTAGCCTTCTCCTTTTCACTTTCGCAATCTCTTTGTGCATCACGAATGACATCACCAAGAGCATCATCTTCAGCGAGTGTGTCTTCTGCCCCTGCCTCTTCTTCAGTTTCGCCCATTGCAGTATCATCGAAGTCACCGTATTGAACAATAATGTCGTCGGGGTCCAATTGTTCTTCTTCACCTTCTTCCATTATAACCCGGTTTCTCCGTGCTTGGTCCAACAAATATAGTTTGGCATGAAACCCGACTTCAACAAGTGTGAGTGAAGACTCCTTGAGCTAGAATATTCCTTCAAATTCTTACAGGGCACATGGACAACACATGAAACCATCCCGCTTGTTTGCCTCGGCCACTCTTAAGAAATAATGCACACCATCAATGAACTCTTTGGGCGCGATCGGCATTGTACATCCAATGGCGTGTCATCGTCGCATTATATGACATATCACATAATTAAATTTCTCATTTTGTAAACAAATGAAATTAAAAATACACCAAAATTCTCTATTTCTCTAATGAACTAATTGAGTAACATGCCATGGAACACCATCATGTGTCATGGCAAAACAATTTCAGAATTTTTGGATCATTAATTTAGCCTACAAAATTCATGGAATAATAATTAAATAAATAAGCATAAAATAGGTATAAATTCAACTTTGTCCAAATAGCCTCAAAATTTTTATATGGACTGTTCACAGTGTAACTTAGTGGAAAAACAAATTTCATGATTTTTGGAAATTTATTGTGGCCTACAAAAATCATGAAAGTTCCATTTATGAATTAATTGGCAATTTTATAACATATAAAAATTATTCAAATTTCACATTTCATATTTTTCATAGATAGTATACATGTCAGAGAGCATACACAAAAACTTTCAGAATTTTTGGAGCTCTAGATTTAATTATACAAAATCACAAATCTCTGTACTATTCAAAAATCGAAAATAAAAGAAAAATGGGCGGCGGTCGGTAGATGTCAAATGGGCGGCGGGGTTAGCATCGAGGAGCTTACGCGAACACGCCGGTGAATACGGTTGAGTGAATGAGCGGCTCGGCGGTGGTGACAAGAAGCGCGGCGTGTCCGGCGGCGACCACGGCGTTCCGGCTCTGTGACGAACGCGAAACAGAGTTTAAATAGAAGGACATTTAGTCGGTTGGTGTTACCAACGGGACTAAATGTCAACCTTTAGTCCAGGTTGGTACTACAATCCGGGACTAAAGATTTAGTCGGATTGTAGTACCAACCGGACTAAAGGTTGACATTTAGTCGGTTGGTAACACCAACCGACTAAAAGTCCCTCCCGCAAAAGCTCGCTACGAGCCGCCGGCGGGGACTTTTAGTCGGTTGGTGTTACCAACCGGGACTAAAGATATTTTGGTCGGGACGCAATTTTCTCCGAGACTATTGCCCATTTGGCAGTTCGACCAAAGGTCTGTTCTGTAGTAGTGTATCATGTTGTTTTTCTTTGACCCTTATGTTGTTTCTGAAATGAGACAAATCGTCAAATTGATTGTATTCTTCCTTATCCACTACATTCTCAACTCCGACAATTATTCTTTTTCCATGAAGAACTACGTGACACTTCTTATTTGCCTGGTCGATTACATAGAAGAACAACTTAGTTAGCGAGTATGAATGGTTCATCTTTGTATCTAACACGTTCGAGATCCATGGTAGTGACGTGGTACTTGTCGACCTTCACCTGTGGGAGATGGACCCAACAGAACCGAAACAGGGGGAGACTGGTCCAACGTGTATACCCCTTTTTAAAACTCATTCGAATCAAGTGTGCTTTGATCTGCGCTCGGTTCTTAAACATCTTCAGATTCTCGCAGTCAATACATGGACAATACATATATTCCACCCCCTTATTCAACATATCCTCCTCGGCAACTCTTGTAAAAGTAGACACGCCATTAATGTACTCTTCACCCACACGGTTCTCAGCATATATCCAGCTTCGGTATAACTACACTACACATATAATAATTTAGTGTTAAATATTGAATTAATTAATTAATATACTATATATGATCTAAAGTAGCTATATGTTGCAAGAATTAATTAGATTGAATTAAGTAGGAATGAACTATGAATTGGTTAAACCCTAAACCATGCTAGATGTAAATAATCATCTCTCTACATCAAACTAGATCTAAACACTACTACATAAAATGTCATCACAGACAGTTTAAAAACGTCATCACAGACAGTTTCGTGAACCGTTTGAGTTTATGGGTCAGTAATGATATGAGGTCATCACAGACGGTTATTAATTCAGAATTGTCTGTGATTCAAACTATCACAGACAGTTATCAACTCAGAATCGTCTGTGATAGCTAACTATCACAAACGGTTTATAGATGAAACCGTCTGTGATAGCTTATGTATAGCAAAAAAAAAAATTCATACATGCTACATATAAGAAGAGGATAAATTTGAAAAGTTATATAATTACTTATTATACTTGAAATAGAATACCTTAAATATAAGTATGCCATGTTTAGCAATTCAACATCCTAGGAAACTATTTCAAATGAGCAAATCAATATATACATATGTAATTTCTCTAAGTCATTTAAAATAAATAATATGCTCAACATATACCACATGTATACTAATAAAATCAGCATAAAACTCAGATATAGAATATTAATTATTTTACTCAGAAAACTAGTTGCATAAGATTTAACCTTGGACATCACAACACTTATGCCAATATTCATCATCAATTGAATATGATAACATTAAATCAGATTTTGAGCTCAAAATTTAATGCTTTACTAATATGTCAAGAACTATCTTAGGATAGCCAATTAACCTTTCAGTCAACAAAGGATCTTTTGATTAACAGCGCAAAAGAGACACTATCTCAGCATATTTAATTTCTGGCAAACAGATAATTGATCATCTAATAGTACACAGAAATTACTAACTCTGACAATTAAGACAATACAAAAACAGGGAATCAACAATATCAAAGAGCACAAAGATTCTCAAGTTCTATCTATATACTGCCGAAAACTAATAGTATCAGAACCAATGCTGACAGAAACCAAAATGACAACAGTAAGCAATTGAAATAAAGCTCAAGTCTGATTCTAGTTTCCATTCCAATTTCATAATATGACAATAATCATCATTGACCTAATGAAACGAACCCATAGAAACACTTGCTATATCCACCAGTACTAAATCAAACCAATTTCAGATTTTCTAAGCATCTATGCGGATACCTTGGTAGTGCTTGGGAGGCGCGCCGGGCTCGAGGAGGAGGCGACACGTGCTCGAGGAAGGGGAGGAAGCGTGCCGGGCTCGGGAGAGGAGGGGTGCTGGGTTCGGGGAGGCGGCGGCTCGTGCTCGGGGAGGAGGGGCCGCACTCAGGGGAGGAGGCGCGTCGGGCTCGGGGATGGAAGGGTGCCGGGTTTGGGGAGGCGGCGGCTCATGCTCTGGAAGGAGGCGGCGGGCTCGGGGAGGAGGCGCGCCGGGCTTGGGGAAGGAGGGGCACCGGGATCGGGGAGGAGACGGCTCGTACTCTGGGAAGAGGCGCCACACTCGGGGGAAGAGGCGCGCTGGGCTCAAGGAGGAGGCGACGCATGCTCGGGGGAGGGGAGGAGGCGCGCCAGGCTCGGGGAGGCGACGGCTCATGCTCATGGAGGAAACTTAATTGCTTGAGTGGGGGGTACGGGCAAACCCTAGAGTCCAAATATAAATAGTGTTGGACATCACAGACAATTCTAAAGTAGAACTGTCTGTGATAAATACACGTCACATATAGTTTTTGTTAATAACCATCTGTGATAATTATATATCACAGACTGTTATATTTTATAATCGTCTGTAATACATATCACAGACAGTTTGTTCCACTAAACCGCCTGTGATAGTTTCTTCTATAGCTAAAAAATATTCTATTTTTTGGCTAGCATCAGGAGTAAATATGTATGACTTATTTTTCACCATAGGCATAAAACACAGTAAGATAAACACGTTATTCAGTAAGCACATTCAACATATACAATAATTTAACTTAAAACTAGATTTTTAATCATTTTTTGTATTTACATAGGGCCAAACAGTGTGGCTAGTCACTTCTTACAGAAGATTTAAAAAAAAAGTAGCTAGAAATAATAAAAGATCAAGTTTTTCTAGCAACCCAAGTAGCCTGCTATCTCCATTATCAAAACTTTGTAGGCGATGCCGTCGACATCGGAGTGTTCAGGATCAGCGTAGGTAGCCTGAAACACTTTCAACCGTTGACGAGATCGTTCAATAGTCACCCAAAGACGCTCCGACTCAAGAACCAAGTAGAAATACGCCCATAGACTCTCTTCTCTTGTTTGAGGCGTCTCGGCTTGGTCGACTCGATCGCTCGCTGCCTCAATGTCGCATTCCAAGTTACGGTAATCCTCCTGGAGACATTCAATATCGTTGTGGAGGATTACGTCGATGGCGAGGTTAGCTCACCGGAAGATGCAGACCACCCGGATGATACGGCGAAGGAGATCATCAAGATGGCAGAACGTCGCCGTCATGTACACGGGCATAACCTCCGCCGAAGGAGAGAGGACACTGTTAGCACAGTGTCCTTCTGCAGTTTCTACCAGCGTACGGCCGGCGAGTAGATCGTACAGGATGGCCAGGTAAGCCATCAATACCATTGTCAGGGGGAAGAGTGGGGAGCCATTTTGTTTGTACTTGAGAGTAGAGCGATGTGTAAGGAATACGGTGGCAGATAATTATTCTTATAAAATAAGGAGTAACATTGGCGCGCGAGATGAAAAAACGCATCGTAACATCGGCACGTGTAGGAAATAAACTGTTTCTTTTGAAATTTCTGTATTCCAAACATACCCTGTATACATGCGCCAAACGTGAAGGTTTTCGAAAATCCCAAACTAAAGGTATTAACCGTACACCTCGTTCCTAATTTTTATAATGATTTTGAACAGTCAATTTGAAAAGTTTGATTTTGGGGATCTAATTTTAGATATCACTACTAGTATATATATGTCCATCCACACTCCAAGTAACAACCACACACGAACCAGCAAGCAGCCATACAAATTAAGCCCATAACAAGCTCATGGCCTCCCTGCCTTCCTTCCTCCTCGGCTCCGCCTTCCTCCTCGTAGCCGCCGCCTACTTCCACCGCTACGACACCGGCGGCAAAGGTGCCTCAGCCGCCACGCACCTCCACTTCTACATGCACGATGACTACACCGGCCCGCGCCCGACCGCCATGCGCGTCGTGTCCGGCCGGTCCCTGGCCACGCCGGCCAGCGACAACGCCACCGCGGGGAGCACGACGTCCTGGCCGCAGCCGCCGCCGCGGCAGTTCGGCGACATCGTGGTGCTCAACAACGCGCTGACGGAGGGGCCCAGCGGCGGCAGCACGCGCGTGGGCACGGCGCAGGGGTTCGCGGTGCGGGTGTCGGAGGGCGGCGTCGTGTCGGACCTCACGCTTCACCTGGTGCTGGAGGCCGGCGAGCACCGCGGCAGCTCGCTGACGGCTAAGGGCCGCATCGACATGGACGCGACGGTGCGCGAGTCGGTGATCCTCGGCGGCACCGGTCGGTTCCGGTTCGCGCGGGGGTACATGCTGACCAAGAACTACGACTACAGCCTCGCCACGGGCGGCGTCGTCGAGATCGACGTCTACGTGCAGCACTAGCCAATAGCCACCCAGGCGTGCACGCGCTTGTTTAATTTGCGCGCGGGAGAGATCATTCGTCGCATGCATACTCGCATCGCCTTATTTGTTTTGCTATGTTTTCTCCGTACGTATTTGTGGTTGTTACTACTTACTTGTGCATGCATGTATGGTGTGTTTCTTCTGTACAAGGTTCGACTGTTTTCTCAACCTAAAACAGTTAAATTTTAGTTTATTTATAACTTTATTATACATAAATTATAATAAATTATTTATGTAATTTTTGTTTTTGGTCGCTGTAATTATTCTCGATAGTCTTAATAACTCATATTTCCATCACGTGATTCAAAATTCAACATATACTTTCAGAGAGAGATTGTGCAAGACTAAAGACAAAAAAAAATGAAATTCTATACTAAAAAAATATGGCAATGTGGTGAACCTGCTATGTTCTAAAGAAAAAAATCATAATAAATTTGGACCTAATTCATCAGATGAGAAAAAAAATGCAAATCTCAAAGCATATCGGACGGATGAAAATTCATCTATTTTGACAAAAGAAAACAACTGAATGTTGTTTAACAAAACCGTTTTTGTTTATTCTCTACGAGTGGTATTGGAGTGTTGACCTGTTACGTCCTCGTTTGTATGGTTTTGCCCAGCTCTAATTTCCTCTTAGAGCGGTATTGGAAGATTGTGTTTTCTTTTAGTTTCCGGGAAGTGCCGCTCTAGATGTTGATTGTTGAAGCAGCAGAGAAAGACAGAGATGCTTATTGGAGAAGATGTCATCGAGAAGGAAATAAATTATACGGAGCAGGGCCTCCGTGAGCCCCCCCCCCCCCCGCATTAATTGTTTGGTCTCTGTGCATAGCCATACATGGCTGTTGAGTTACACGTAGTCCAGGCCAATTTGGCTCTGCCAGGATGAAGAGGCTTATATAAGTTGCCTTGGTACATCTCTGGAATTTTTTCTGCCACTCCTTAGCTTGAACTTTTTCTTTCAGTTGGCATAGATATGTATCTTATCTTCCATAATAGAATTAGACATTGTCTAGCATGTTTTGTCGTCGACTAAAACCCTCAACTCATCTGCCAAATCTTTCCCTGGGAACAACCAATGCATCGTAGTAGCCTTTGAGGTGTCTATTAATGCATCATAGTAGCCCTTGAGGTGTCTATTAATTTCTGCTAGGGACATCTTGTCACGTTCTATGTAAGAGATTCCTTCCGATCCAGTTGGCATAGATATGTCTAGCGGAGATTTCGGCGGAATTGTAAACCCTGTTGTGACTTGTGAGATGATACTACGGTAGCAGCTAAGAGAGCACAATTACATACACAAACGTTAGTGTGCCAGTTGATAAAGTCGATCACGCTGGATCAATCTCGTCTTCTAACCAATCAAATCTACTCAGGAAAAAGAAAAGAAACCTTTTTAGACGAGCCAACAACGTATAACCTGCATCAAGAAACAGTATCCAGAAACTGACACGAACCAAACCAAATTGGCTTTTCATGTTTGGCAAAAGGATCATTTTGGTCCTGGAGTTTCAAATGGCCATCGATCGACCACGTATTATATCTGCTGAACCGATTGCCAACCATGTTTAATTAGGTGTCTGCTTGAAAGATCACTTAGGCTGCTTCCAATGCGTAGTACCTTAGTACAGTTTCTTAGGGTGTGTTTGGTTCTCTGCATACCCTTAGCCTGGCCCGTACAGATCATCCAGGCTGAAACGAGCTAGGCTGTGTGGATGCAATATGGGTTGTTTGGTTGGCTGTTTCTGTTGGGCCAGACTGTGCTGAGATGTTTGGTTGGGTGCATAAGGACGTTGACCGCAAGCGTAGATGCAAGAGACGGTGGAAAGAAAATGTTAGCATGGCTTTAATTTTGTCTTAATATATACTAATAACCCTCATTTTACCTTAACCCACTTTAATCCACTCTAATACTACCTAATATGTACTAATCACCTCTTAATAATGTTATTAGCAGAGCCTGCATCTGGAGAAACAGAGAAATTGGACGTTTCTGCTCAACTTGGCCCGAAGGTAACTTTTGCATCTGCTCAGTCAGGTTGCTTTATGCATGCAGCCATCCAAACAAGCAAAACAAAAAAAAAAAAATCTGCATCTGGAGAGCCTAGCCCAAACTTATGCACCCAACCAAACACACCCTTAGTGCATGAGGAGTGTTAGGATACTATCTTCCCAATACATTGTTTCTTATGGTGTACTATCTTAGATCCTTTTAATTAATTAGATGTAGAATCTCAAGGAGATGATGTGTGCAAGATGAAAATAAGTTATTTTTTCTGTTTATGATTTCGAGCCAGAGCAGTCTCTTATTTAGATACTACAATAATCTCTCACCTCATTTAATCTACTGTTATCTCAGCACTTTGCCTATATAACACCTTTAAGATACTGGTTAGGGTGAAGCATTGGGAGCATTATATCGCATTATCACTTCTCTACGAAGAATTTTTGGGGGAGAGTGACCTTCCCGACAGGACGAACATGGCTGTGGGGCGCGGGCAGGCGTAGTACTTCGTCGTGCATGTAGAAGTGGAGGAGCGTGCTGGCGGCAGCGGCGCCGTTCACGCTGCCGGCGTCGTGGCTGAAGTAAGCCGCGGCCAGGAGAAAAGAGGAGAGGGTGGAGGAAGAGGCCATGATCGCCATACGCAGCTTGGGCTTGTTATGCACTAACTTGCATTAATTCTTTTGTCTCGGTGCATAGCTTTTCATGGGTGTTGAGTTATACGTAGTTCTGGCCAGGGAAATAATTTCGTTTTGAAATTTATTTTGGAGGGTAAAGAAATGAATGAAATTATTGAAATTTTGGTTATAATTTCAGTGAGTTTTCAAATAGGCGCTTGAAATTTGGACGAAATTTAATCAAATTTTGTCCAAATTCATATGCCGAATTTAGGACGTAATTTGTCTAAATTCAAATGTTTCTGAAATTTTTTGAATGAATTATATTTATTTCGGAGGGTAACGAAATCACCGACCGAAATTTCCAAAATTTTGCTGAAATTACGACGAAATTGTAAACCTAGGTTGTGACTTGTGAGATGATACTACGGTAGAGCTAAGAGAGCACAGTTACGTACACTTTAGTGTGCCAGTTGATAAAGTCGATCAAGCTGGATCAATCTCGTCTTCTAACCAATCAAATCTACTAAGGGAAAAAAAGAAACTTTTTCAGGACGAGCCAACAAGGTATTACCTGTTGGCCTAGCTCCCGGAGAGAACCCGTACATTGGTTTCTCTCTAGAACGCATGTACACAAGAAGATGAACCCAAAAGACAGAATTTTGGTGCTGCTCAAACACTACAGCTTTTCTTGTTTTTTCTCTCCTTTTATTCTGATCAAGACCCGCTCTAATGCGCCACTACTTTACATGCAACTAATAGCTCATAATGCTCCACTAATAACGCCAGCAACGTTTCTAGCCTGTACATGTTGTTACTTGCACGTTCTAGCCACTAGCTCATAATGTTGCAGTTACGTGTGAAATAAACACTAAAGTTGAACAAATGTGACTGGATCAGGAGAAAGAATATGATGTGGATAAAACATATGGAGAAACTTTACTCTTGATATTAGTAACTAACAATTTTACAAAAGTAAATTGGCAATCTAAAAACAACAATCTTTTGGTGTTACTAAATGAGCCAATTTGTGAAGATCTAGGTGAGAGCTTACTGGTTTTCAATAGAGCTGAACCCTTTCCAGTAGTCATCCCCAAGTTGATTTTTTCATAGTTCAAGCTCCAAGGAAGCCCATTTGTAACGCAAACACAAGTCAGCATCCACATAGTGTGGCAATGCAGGCTGTGAACTCTATAGTCTCTGCAATCAAATAAATATATTCATGGTACTTGATTCCTCATAGGATACTGTATCACTATTCCAGCCATTGAACTGCTCCTCTTCCATGTCAAAAGGAAGCTTGAGAACCCTACACACAAGGTCAACTACAAAAGAATAAGTCCTTCTATATTAAAACTTGCTTTTATAAAGAAGACAGTTGTAGACAATGTACAAAAATACTTTTTTTGAGAAGAAACGGTAGCAGAACATTCACATAATCATGGAAACAGTATAATGAAACTAATCATACTAATATTTCTAGCAAGAAATCTCATAGGAACAACAAAAAACTGTTTTTTACTCATTGCCTGCTTATGAAGATGGATTGTCGATGAATTAAATGGTCAAATAATGGATCTACCATTGAATCAATGTATGGAATCTAATCAATGGTGTTAACTGTAGGAATTTTAATCCAAAACCACGGCAAGACACAACAAGACCTAAAGAAAGGAGCTTTCTTCCAACTACCTGGACTGCTCAATTCAAGCATAAAACTCTTGCTACTACTCTTACTTTCTACCTGAATACGAGTATTGAAGCAGCTGTTTAATTTTTTTTGCACCATAACTGAGGGCAGCATCTGTATTGAATAATGAATATAAAGTTGTGTATCTGAGCTTTCCAGGGTAGCAAGATTTGATCAAACCCTAATTGGTGAAAGATCTGTGATGTCAATTGATCAAAGAGATGGCTCATTCAGTATCTGAGCTAGTTGTGAGGTCAACAACAGTAGTGTCTTTGTTACTGATTTTCTCTGAAATAGCCCCCTCGCGCTTCTTAAATAAAGCAACATGCTTCTGGTAATCTTCAAGCTCCTTCTCCAGCTTCTCAATAAATTGGTTGGTATGTTCAAGAGATTGTTCTTATCTATATTTCTCCAATGCCTATGGAGTATGGATATGTAATGTCAGTCAGCTGAAATGATTACAAGATAGTATGCTCGTATAGAAAGGAAAATAAATAAAGTAGCATGAGAACAAACAGGTACATTACAAAACAACATGGTTGTAGAGAAAAGAAAATAAAAGAAAGTAGCATGAGAACAAACAGGTATATTTGGAATTCGAATTGCATAGGTTGGTATAGCACAAAATTAGCTTTAGTAGTTATGATTATCTTCTGCTTAGAAAGAGTGTCAGGAGGTGACATAACCTTTGGCTGCACATAGTTCTTTCCACGATAAAAGATAATGGTAGTATTGGGTTTAATATCAAATGACCGTGCCTTCGCTGAGCCTCACCAGCTCCTAGGCGTACTCATAAACTTGGCCAGGCTAACAAGGCTTACATACCACCTTCATAGTCTCATGCTTCTTCCAATGGAGGTGCATGTTGAGAATCACACCACCAAACACCCCTCTCCTCCCAACAGGAACATAATTATTCTTCTTCTCCCCAGTTCGTTTGAGGTCAAACTTCTCTTCAGTCAGAATCTCAGGGTTGTGAACCAGCTCCGGAGCACTTGGAACCTCGTACTTCCTAAGTTTCTCAATCAGCCACTCTTCTTTCCGCTTAGCCCGAATCCACATGACAAATTTACAATGCAGCATTTCTCCTCAATCAGATATAGTAAACGGCAATAACAACGAAACAATGTAGTAACATGCAAAACATTAAGCGACCTTTTCGAGCTTGTATCTTATCCTGACTTCAGGATTGGGCGACTTCATTTTCTTCTTGGCCTTGAGGCGGTACCACGTACCGCAACCCACACGAAGAACCAACGAATGAACTGGAAGCAACAAAACACAAACATAGCAACAATGAGAAGGAAGAGCGCGAGGCATCACCGGAGATGGCCATGGTGAAGCCGCACACGTCCCTCCACCCATCGCCGGTGGCGACGCGGGGCACCTCACGCACAGTTCGAGCAAAGAAGGAAGCGGCCAGCGGCGAGACGCCGGGGAGGTACCCCCACATCAGCACCACCCGATCCTTCCCCAACCCCCGCACACGGCCGGCGCCGTCCTCCTCCATCTCCTCCTCCACCACTGCGGCCGTTCACCTCCTCAGAAATCCTCGGCCTCTCCGTATCAACCGCCGATTTCCCCACTATTTTCTCCGCCTTGCTCGTTCTCGCTCGTCTCGCTCACGGCCACGGGAGGAAGATGGCATTGGTTTGGCAAAATGGGAAGCGTCGGCCACTTGCTTTCCAAGTGTGAGGCTGTGAGCAGAGATTTGGGCGTATCAGTTTCTTCGGGGGCGAGGCGAGGAGCAGCGTTGCAGGAGGAAGGAGGCGGGAGGGGGGTGACGACGAAGGAGGAGGAGGGAAGCTGAGCCAGCTGGGACGAGGATGAAGCAGTGGGGGTCGGGGAGGGAGAGGGGGAAGCGGCGGAGGGAACAAAGATCTAGACGACTTCCTTTTGCCTGTACACGTGAGCACACGTGGAAGACCGAGGCCACGCGTCCTTATTTTGCCCTACGTCTCCGGGCGCGTGGCCAGCTATATACTGAACATTTAAAAAAGGGCACAGCAGCCGAGAAAGCCAAACGCAGTGCCAACTCGCGAGAGCATCGTGTGGCTCGATCGTACGGTGCACAGCAATCAAACGGCGGCAGCTTGCGACAGCGACACGCGAGAACGCGAAAAAAATCGAACGTCGCGCAAGAAACGAAGACAAGATCAAACGAACCAAACAAAAAAAGGTGACGTAGCCACCCTGAGAGGCCCCCATCCCAGCCACCTTTTATATAGAGAGATGCTACATGCAAAACTCAAATAAGTCAAGATTATAGTTAACATAACCTGCATCAAGAAACAGTGTCCAGAAACTGACACAAACCAAACAGTCGTTGAATTACCGAAACAATCCAAACAGTAGTATTTTGGGTTAATTAACTACCAAAATGGCTTTTCATGTTTGGTCCTGGAGTTTCAAATGGGCCATCGATCGACCACGTATTTTTTTTGATGTAAAAGGTAGAGAATTCTCCACTTTATGACCATTGTATTAAAGTGGTTGTCAATGTATTACAAAAAGACGATAAAAAGGAAACAAAAGGAGAGGATAATAAAAATAGAAAGCTATTTACATAAAGAGCTGACACCACTGTCTTAGGGAATCATGATGTTCGGACTTAGACCTATAGGACTAAAGATTAATGTATTCTCGAATCTGACGCTGCATTGTAGTGTTTCCACTTTCAGTACTTTGGAATATCCTTTTACTTCTTTTTTTTAGGAAACGGCAAGAGTGCCGTTATTGCATTAAAGATTGGAGAAAGTCAAAGAAACAGGGTAAAAAGAGAAAACAACCAAAAGAAAACATACACTACTTACAGAAAAGGCGGAAAAGAAAGAGAGAAGAAAGACAACGGGAAAACAAAACGCAAAGACAAGGCATCCTGACTAAACGAGCAGTAAGGCGGGATCCCCCTCCCTATCCTACAGAAAGGCCTGCAACTTGGTCACACCGCTTTGAGTCCAAGCCCAGGCCTCCTCCTTAATTATTTCTGTCAGTCTCGCCGGGATCTGTCGCAGATGCTGAAATATCCGCCTGCTTCTCTCCTTCCAAATGTGCCAAAGAGTGAGAATTAATAGCGAGGCTTGGCCCTTCCGGGTAGGGCCACGTACAGAGTGGAAAACGTCAATCCACCAGTCAGCCATTCTTTGCCGAGGCGCCCAGTTGATGGGGTTTCGATTCGGATGCTTTACCCAAGTAGCCACTAGAGACCAAGTATGTCGGGCGTAGGGGCATTCAACGAACAAATGCATGGTCGATTCCAAATTATTTGTGCATAAAGGGCACCAATGGTCATTCTACATGTGGCGGTGGGCAAGGACGTCCGGTGTCAGCAAACGGTGCTGAATAAGAAGCTAGGCGAAAATTTTGCACTTTTGTGGCACCCAGGTGTTCCAAATTAGCTTTTGGAATGGTGTGTCCATTGTTCCCATGAATTGCGCGTAGTATGTCGATTTCACTGAGTAGCTGCCTGAGACTGTCCAATTCCAAGATATGTCATCCTTGATTTGAGATAACGTGACCTGGCGAACCATGGTAAAATTTTTAACGAAGGCTGGTATTAGATGTACTGTGATTTTCCTCCTCAAATCTGCTATCTATTTTCCTTATTGCACCGCATCCTGCACCGTTCGGTTTTTCCTCGCCGTGATGTGGAAAAGCCCTGGAGCTAGATTCTTCAGTTGTGTTGTACCTAGCCATTTATCCTTCCAAAAACATGCTTTGTCACCACTGCCAATATGAATTGTTGTGGATGCCCGAAAGAGGTCGTGGTCCATCTGAGTTAGCGGCAATGGCATGCCATTCCATTGCTTTTCAGGTGCCTTCCATTGGTACCAGATCCAATGTAGACGAAGCGCGCGACTGAATTGTTCCAACACAAGGACCCCTAGTCCACCAAATTTTTTTGGGCGACATATCGTGCTCCAGGATACCCAGCAGTTCCCACCATAGCAGGTGTCCTCTCCAGTCCAGAACCAAGCTCTGCAACGCCTATCTATTTGCTTCCTGACCCAGGACGGTATTTCCATGGATGTTTGTAGGTATGTCGGTATGGTTGTGATAACCGCATTTAAAACCACCTGCCTCCCTGCTCTAGAAAGCATGCTCTTATTGTAACCACCTAATCTAGCTTGGATCTTGTCTAATAAAGGTTGAAACAGAGTCTTCGCCGGTTTGCGACGTGAGAGCGGCAAGCCTAGATAATTGCAGGGAAGCTGCAAGAGGTTGGCCGGAAGATTTTCACGTATCTCATCCAGATGAGGAGATTGGCAGTGGATTGGGATGATAGCGCTTTTGGAGATATTTATGTTGAGTCCTGTTACCTCTCCAAAAACCTGCAAGATCTCTCTTATGTTCTCAACGTCTTCCTTAGTAGGCGACAGGAAGATCATTGCATCATCAGCATACATAGACAGTCTCGCCTTTGTGAACTTTCCACGCAGTGGCGTTAGCCATTGCTATCGATCTGCCAACTGCAGGATACATTGTAGGACGTCAATAGCCAAAATAAAGAGGAAAGGTGAAAGGCAATCCCCCTGCCGCACCCCACATTGATGCCTAATGCTTGGTCCTTGAATGCCATTGAGCATGATCCTTGAAGTGGATGTGGCAAGCAGCATTGCAATCCAAGCCCTCCATTTGTGGCCAAACCCCCTGTATTTGAGCATGTCAAGCAGATAAGGCCATGAGATGGAGTGATGAGGACATCAAACCTAAGGATGCAACCACTGCTTCGGCTTGCTGCACTGCATCCTCTACTTCAACAACATCTTCGTCAATAGGACTTTCGGCTAATGCAAGACCATATTACCCAATTGGATCGAGCTAAGTCTACATGCCATGGTACTACGTCTACATGCCATGGTATTATGTCTACAAGCCATGGTGCTACTGCATGTGCCAAGCTGGATACGTTTTGGTCAGATCAGTTCGGAATCAGCCTGACAACACCAACTTCAAATGGGCATAACTTTCACATACAGAGTCCGTTGGAGGTCCACGAGTACTTGATTGAAATCTTATTTCGTCTTCTTTCCAACGGATCCGGCCTCATCTTCAAATTCCTTCTGGACTGATCGCAATCATCAAAAGAAGGCGTCATATCACTTGTTTGGGCCAATCTCGGGCCTTGTAATCATACTGAACTTGGCCCATCTGCCGGCGGCCCACCTGGGGGCATGTTACTGTTCATGTGAACAGTAATCCACAAATATTAGTCCCGCCCTGCTGTTTCTATTAGATGTGTGGCTCCTCATCCCCTATTTAAGGAGGTCGCACCCTCTCTAGTCTACTTGGATTTTGTTTATGTTTAGTTTGCCTTCGTTGCAACTTGTATCTTTTGCGTGTGTCGACTAGACCACCCAATTAAGATCCTTATTCAGAATCCCAACTCAATTCAAATATTTCAATTCATATTTGCAATTTTAGATTGCTTATTTATCTTGTTCTTGCGTGCTTCTTCGATGTATGCGAGAATCGACTCGTGGTCGTCAACCGTATTCGTGCGGTTGATAACGACTTGTCGGCGCTCAACGATTGCGTGGTTTCGAGCCTTGCGTGTTCGTAGCCAGGATCGTGAGAGTTGAGCGACGCCTACCGAACTTATCATTCTCATCGAAAGATCGGGCCAACAATCGGACCTTCGGGTTCATCAGGTGGTATCAGAGCTACAGTTCATCGGTGAGAATTTTTTTTCCTACAGTCCACTAAGCCACAATTTTTTTATTAGGGTTAGTCTTTGTCCAAGCCAATTTGTGCAACGCTTTGTTCTTTTCAGTTTTTGCATCTTTGAATTGTAGATTGCATCGTCGAGTCATCGTGCTGGTTTCCTGTCTAGATTGGTCTCGTTTCAGGGTTTCTTATCGATCGCCTAGTCTATCTCCCTCCTGCCGCACATATCAGTTGGTATCGTGTGAAGAAAAAAAACAGCAGATTCGTTTCGGCTGCCTCCATCGCGCAGCTACTTTGGAGGCAGGAGACAGCGTGTGCGCTCTTGCATATCGTCTAGCCTGTTGTCAGCCGTCGACATCAAAGTTTGGTGCACCTCGTCGTTTCGGCTACAACCGCGCGCACGTTCCAGGCTACCGCCGCTGCCAACGACGTTCCTCGGCATTTCATCCCACAACCGAAGGCAGCACACACACACAAAAACCGCCCCCGCTGTGCTGCCAGGCCGCTCTCGCCGCCATCTCCACTGGGCGGCGCCTCCTCGGAATTGGCTCGGGTCGCCGCACATGCCAACCGCCGCCACCGCTCGGTTCTAATCGGACCGCCGTCGCGCTACGGGCCGCCGCCGCCGCTCGGGGAGTTGAACGGCCGCCGCTCGAGCCGAACAGCCGCCGCCGCCGCCGACTCCATCCGGCTGTGTCACCCGATCCGCTCCTCCGTGCCGCCAAAGCCGCCGCACGCTGCAGCGACGACGCCGCTCGAGAGCCGCGCCACCGAAGCGCCGCGAGCCGCTATCGCTGCGCGCCCGGCCGCAGCCAGGCTCCACTGCTCCGCGCCGCTTCCACAAGCCGCGCCCTTGCGCCACCGGACCGCGCCACGGACGCCACCTCAAGCCCCTCCGCGCCGCCGCCGCCTCAAGCCCGACGCATCAACCGTCGCCATTGAAGGCGCCGACCGCGCCGCCGCTGCTGCTCGTAGCGGCGCCGCCCCGCCGCTGGCCCCGCGCAAGAAAGAACCGCCGCTGCTCGGGGAAGCCGCCACCGCCGTCGGCCGAGCCGCCTCCGCTGCCGAGCGCCGTTGCCACCTAGAGCAGAGCTCTCGTGGAGAACAAGTGTTCCTTTGGCTTTTGGAGTCCAGCAGTTTGAGTGTTGTGGTATAAAAGGGAAAGCGAAAAAAAAAAAAAAAGAAAGAAGAGAAGACCCGGGGGATTTTTGGGTTACTGTAGCAACCTGAAAATTTCAGGTTTTCAGGCCCCGTGGTGTTCTGAGGTTAAAAAAAAGAAAGCGAAAAAAAAGTGAAGAAGAAAAAAATACAGAGCTGCCTCCTTTTTCTTGACATTATTTCCTTGTTCAGTTGGGCATCATTCATCCATTGCTCGCTTCTATTGATAGTTCTTGTGCTAGCCCGCCGTTGTTGCTACTAGTCGTTCTTCTGAGTTGCTCTAGCTAGGCTTGGTTTAGACTAGGACCAGTACTTTGTGACTAGTACTTTGAACTGCTTTTCAACTTTGCATACTGAATTGAATAATTGCTATTCCTTTGCTACATATTAGCCTTCCGAGCTCCACTCCCTACTAACTCAGCAGGTGCCATTCCTCGCAATCGTTGAGCTCGTCGCAAGTGAGAGTATCACGAACCAGCCACCGGTTGTACCACTTTCTTGCTACATTGGTAAGATCTTGTAAGAACTCGGTAAAAGCTTGAGTGTGAGTGACCTTTGAGCCCCAGATCCTAGTAGTTCATAGGGACATATACACTGTGATTTGTTCTTTGCTTTGATACTAACGATGGCAGGATCAGGGTCACATGGGGAGCATAGCAGGACCAATGTTGAGGATAATGCACCCCTCACGCCTCGCACGGAAGACATCATGCAACGTTTTTCACGCTTATTGAATCAACATTCGGAACGTATTGAGGGCGTTCTCGATCGCACCAATATCGATCTTGTGGCGCTTGCTACACGTGTGGAGTAGCTTGAGAGAGCGCCACCTCCTGCTGCCGCCCCCGTTGCTGTCGGTATTGCACAATCGCGTCGTAACCCATCTGTTCATAGCTCATGGGCCGAGGAGGTAGAAGATGAAGCGAACCCATATGTTACTGATACGGGGTCTCATGGTGGTTTCAATCCCATCAATGATCGTGATCACCGGCAACGACGCTTCAATCGACAAGGTATGAGAAGAGATCCACCACGTGAGGTACGAGACTGTAATGATTCACTTGGTAAAATTAAATTCACTATGCCTCCTTTTGCTGGTAAATATGATCCTGATGCTTATCTCACATGGGAGTTAGTCGTAGACCAAAAATTTGCATGCCATGAATTTCCTGACAATAAAAGGGTTAGGGCTGCTACTAGTGAGTTCACAGATTTTGCTTCTATTTGGTGGAATGAATTGTGTCGTAATGAGCGAAACATCCCTAGAACTTGGGATGCTATGAAGAGAGCTATGAGAGCTAGATTTGTGCCTTCATATTATTCTCGTGATTTGCTTAATAAATTACAACGCTTAAGACAATGTAGTAGTTCTGTAGAGGATTATTATCAAGAATTGCAAACTGGTTTGTTGCGTTGTGGATTAGAAGAAACTGAAAATGCTAAGATGGCTAGATTTTTGGGCGGGTTAAATCGAGAAATTCAGGACATACTTGATTATAAAGAATACAATTCTATCACTCATTTATTCCATCTTGCTTGCAAAGCTGAAAGAGAAGTGCATGGTCGACAATCTCGCTCTAGGGGCAATTTTGGAGGTTCTTTTGCAGATCGGCCAAGTCAACAACAACATGTTGCACCTTCCTCAAGCCGTGCGCCCTTTGTTGCTCCTTCCACTCCTGCGTATGTCCCTGATGCAAGCAAATCTACAAAGGTACAAGCCCCTACAAAAAGTACTTCTTCTGTTGCTTCTACAGGTCGATCTAGGGATGTACAATGCCACCGTTGCAAAGGATTTGGGCACTTGATGCGTGATTGCCCAAGTCAGCGAGCTTTACTTATCAAGGATAATGGTGAGTACACTTCAGCTAGCGATGTCACAGCCCCAACAATTAAAATGGATTAATATGTATTTCATTAGCATGCATTATTGATTTCAAAACATTTCCATAATATTTTGTACTTGGAAAATCTAAATTGAGGTGAACATACACATCAAAATTCACATTTCACTTCAAATCAGTGATAAAAAGTTGTGATCATCATCTGGAACCAATGTATTTAAATACTACATTAATTATCATGAATTAATATTAATTTTCCAAAAATTTTTAGACTAGTTTGAACCTAATTAAAATTCAAACAATATACATAGACATACAACATGTTTGAATTTAAATGTCACAAATTTCAATATGAACATTGGGGTTTCATAATTTTTATGGGAACTATATACTCCCAGGAACCCCCAAAAATTATTTCATAATTTTTGGAAATTTATTTCTATTTCTAAGCCTCGGTCAAAGTAGGGAGAAATAAATTAAATTGCAGTCAAAACCCTGGACTCAAACGTGTGCACTGTTCCTTGGGTTCAAGCCCGACCCAGGCGAGCTGGCGCGGTCGAGTCCACTAAGTGCACCGCACGTGAGCCGCCCGATGGGAAATCAACGGCCCAAATCGCATAACCCTTTCAGATCGTCCGAACACCTCCTTTAATCTGAGCCATCCCTCTGAGATCCAACGGTGCGCGCCAATTCACTTAAACCCCGTCCGCTCGCGCTTACCGAGTCGCTGCCATGTCGGACCCACCTGTCGGAGTCGCCTTCCCCCTCTCGCCGACGCCACGCAGAGCTGAGCTCCACGCGCCGGCGCGATCGCTCGAGCCGTTGCGGGATTCCGACGTCGTCAATCCACCGCCCTCATCCACCACTCCGGAGCGTTCCCCACTTCACGCCGCCTTCACTCCGTCGTCTTCCCGGGCATAATACCCCTCCAGCATCCCCTTTCTTCCTCACTTTCCCTCTCGGTGGCTGAGGGAAGGGTAGCTCTCCCGTGCTCATCTCTTGGGTAAGCCCCCTTCGCGTGATTCCTCTGTGTTCTACCTTCCATGCCTTCTCCATTTTTGCTAACCCTAGCTCTTGCGATGACTTGTAGCTTTGGTTCCACCTTGGTGCCATTCGGCCGCTCTGGAGCACGCACCGAGTGACACCTCGTGCCATTTCTCACTTATAGAAGGTATTATCCTCAATTCTCCGCGTCACCGTACGTGCTTTAGTCCACTGATCTAAACCCCTCAATCAATTTCGTGATTGCATGACAGGCTTCTATTGAATTGAGGATTGTCTCATTTTCGGCCGTAACCCAACCTCTTCATCTCCCACTTCATTTTGGTAAGCTATCCTTCGATTCTTTGCTCTTATAGCTTGACCTTGAGTCCCTGGAGCTGATCCAAGCACTCACTGGTCTTGGTTTTGCTCAGGGTTTTCTCTCTCGCAAAGCCGCATCGCCGCCACTCTTCTTCTCCTGGCCATGCCATCGCTCCAACCACCTCACTTCCCCAAGCTTCTCACGGCTCCAGTGACCTCCTAAACCTGTAGGTAGCATAAGCAACCACGAGATTGTACTTGAGAAACTTCGGTTTAGCCGCATGCACCTTTGCCGTATAACCCACCGCTTGCCGTCGGCTAGCGCGGTGTGGTCCACCACGCACTCTAACTACGCCCTTAGTTGCGCATTGCTATTGCGCAGCTATCCTACCCTTGGATGGCGTCGCGTGACTGGTTCGCCGCGCAGCCGCGGCAAGCAAGCAAAGAGCCACTGTTGCCGTGTCGTCACGCGACCAACATCGTAGCATGTCATTTGACGCTTAACTCCAATCATTAGCGTTAAATGATGTCTTAACGAGTTAAACACCGCTTACATGTGGGCCTTTGGACCGTTAAGTGGTTGCGTAGTTGCTAGTTTATGTTTTCCTAATGGAACACGACTGGGTAGTTCAAATACGAGTTTACGCTTTTGTGTTTAGGAGACATATTTTCCGAATACGCTTCCTCCGAGATTCGCCGAGCTAACCTTGGTGTGGATCGGTCAAAACTTTGACTGACCCGCAAGTCGCTGACTTTGGTGGGAAGCGCTCGGTGGGAAAAGTAATAATCACTTTAGTAAATTCGAGATCAGTTATTTATACACTCAAAAATATGAATAACTTCTAAAATACATAACTAAATCATTTTAACTCCAAATCGCATGAAACCACTTCTGGAAATTTTCACTTTTAGTAGACTTTATATTAAAAATTAGTTTCAAACCTGTCTCTGTAGCAGAGAGCTTTATTTGGAGAGTAATCCTTTAAAACCATTATTTGTACAATAGAAAATGACCGATAACTTCAAAATGAATAAGTAATTATTGGAAGCTCCAAAACAGTGAGACCACTTTTGATAATTTTCATTTTCAGTGAACTTAATTCTAAAATGGTCTCCATGTTACCTCTGTCACAGAAACTACTTTGGGAGAATATAATCTTTAATTCCATTATTGTTATACTATAAAAGGTTGATAACTTTGAAAATCAATAACTAAATCATAAGAACTCCAAATGGGACAAACTCAACTATTCTGAACTTGTATTAATATTACCTATTTACCTATGTAATCCTTTACCCCACCACTGTTCTACAAATTTTAGCCAAATAATTAAATTACATAACTTGGGGTTAATGAAACCTGAAATTCAAAATAGCATAACTTCCAATTCATAACTCCAAATGGAATAATTCTTTGACCTAAATCCATCTAAAATCATAACCTAACTACTGTAGAAAAATCATGCATTTTTGAGCATTTTGGTTTTTGAGTTATTTTCTCGGTATTTATTTGATGTTATAATTATATAGATTCCGAGCATATTGATATCGACACTTACGCTACCGAGAGTGAGAAGCTACTGTACCAGCAAGGCAAGCATCATTTGAACTTTCTTTTGCATCATATTTGATCCCAGTTTTGGTTAAGATAGTGCAATGATAATTGCTTGCATGCTATTTTGATTATATCAATATTTTTGTGATGTGTAGTTTAGTTATGTCCTATGCTTGAGGTTAATCTTGAATTATGCCAACTCCTATATGCTTAAGATAGGATGTGTGAATTATGGGTTATAGAATTGCTTAGCCATGCAAGTCTAGATACGGTAGTTCGATCGTCGGAATAACCCTGCGGTTTTGGGATAAACACAACTCTCATTTTATGATTTATACTTCAGATCTTTGTAGCTGTTTTATGAGTTAAATTTTGTCATTTTTAAATGAGATCTAGTCTGGACAAGTGATGGTTAGTGATGGTGCTTTGTGCACGAGCATTGGGTAAGTGGAAGGACTTGTCTGGACAATTAAGGACCGAACTTTGGGTACTTTGTTCAAGCAACACTCGTGCCGCCACACGCGTATATGGGTGCCGTATGGTTAAGTAGGGGGAGGGTTTTATTGTGTTAAGTCCTTGGTGGTGTAAGGGGCATAGCGACCGTGAAATCCTATGTTCCTTAGGAGCCGATGTAATCCTTTATAGTGTGCAAGAGAGCACCAATTCTATTTCTTTTGATTGCATCGGTATGTCCAATATAACTTGTGAGCCCCTAGGAAGTGCTATCGACGCTTGTACTAGGCAAGGAACCATCTCACAAGGGGGACTTAGCTCAATAGGGCTTTCTTGTTTAAATGATCAGATCTTGATTTACCCGGTCGGCATACCATAGGAAGTGTGCTATTCTGCAGGCCTCCGGAGGCTTACGGGCTAATCAAGTCGTGTGGGTAAAGTAGTACACCCCCGCAGGTATAGATCTATTCGAATAGCCGTGTCCACGGTTATGGACGCACCGCTTGAAATTTGTGGTCGCTTATTGTTAGACTTTTAATTAAAATTGTGGTTGAACTTGGTATTCGTCATGAACGGGATGTTCATGTGTTTAGTACATCAAAGTGGGCTGCCACTTTGGTCCTTGTATGATTAAATTGTTTATTACGGAAATGCTTTACCATATGTTTTACTTCTACTTCAAATCTGATTTTTCAAATGGGCACATGAAAAACTAGTATGTGTAGGATGTTAATTGTTGCGTCTCTTTCGCAAAACTAAACCAATATGAGCCATCCTTTGAATGACCCTTATGCATAACTAATTTTATTTGTGTAAGACTTGCGAGTACACTTGTACTCAGCCAGATGTTTGCTGGCCTTTTCAGGTGAGGAAGATTATGAGTATGATGATCTCGCTAGTGTTGACCTGGGTGACACTAATGAGTAGTGTGCTATCATTTAACCCCCAATCGGTTGCCGATGGGTGATGGGCATACCACTGCTGGTCTTTTGCCTTATCTATTTACTTCCGCTGCTACTTAATACTTTACTTGAATTTGGCCGGTCGGCCGTATGTAATAAACTGTAAACTTGACTACTATGCAGTATGTCTTTTTATCTCTTGTTGTATGCGTTGTATGGATGTAACCAACGTTGGATGAGGGTATGAGTATATTGGTCATTGATCTTGGGAGCCAATATAAGTCATACTCGTTGTTAATGGATAAGTGTAGTGCTTCGAATCGGAAGAGAATCGACAATCATGTAGCGTTCGCAAAGGAGCAGCGCGCATGATCGTTGAGGCTCTAGTATTCGGCTAAGCCCCTCACTTGGCTAGAGTTAAATTGGAATTCATTTACCGGAGACTCGTAATTATGTCCCTAAGACCTTGTCTAATCTCGGTCTTATGGAGATAATTACCGGGGTCCCCACAATTGGTATCGAGCCATACCGATCAGAGGTTAGAGATAGCATGGGCGTTAAGTTTAGCCATCCTGGGTCTAAAATTATTTTCAAAGTATCAAACTGATTTGAGAAAAACTAAGTTAGGAATTTTTTTTATTCCTTACCCATCTTAGTATCTTTTCTCACCTTATTCTTGTTTCGATTTACGAAACTAACTCATCTTGCCATTCTGTCCTTGGTTAAGTCCTCAATACCTTGTTCGGGAGACCCAAGCTGAAGATATGGATGGATATCCAGCGCTTCTAGAGATATATTGTGAAGAGCAAACTTCATTTATCAATACCAATGCTCCATCTATCATCGGAATCAAGGACCAAGGATGGAGGAGTATTTGGCGGTGATCAATATCGTTGCCAAACACGTGACAAGGAGTATCCCATACGGATTCCAGGCACGTGGCACCTCTGGGGCCATGGCATTGCAGGAAGTGGCTTGTGTGGCACTGAGCCATCCTCGTCATGACTTGACGAAGTTAGCTCAGCCGTCATACTACCACTTTCCTATGCAAGCACGTGGCGCAGAAGTGAACATTGTTGCTAGGATCCGGTCTGGGAAAGACACTCAAGTCCGGCAGATGGCAAGATTGATTCACATCATGGATCAAATCCATTTTTGCACTATGCATGAGTTATGGGAGACGCGGCATCGTCACATCGATCCAGATAACCCCGAAGACACGGTGTCACCTAGCTATTTTGGTTAGATCGGTTTCTAGAAGGATTTAATCGGGACCTTTAGGATTGAAGCTTAGTAAGCTCGCTGTTCAGCTATGAGTTCAGTGAGCATATGTCCTTAGGTCCTTGTAAAGGGTCTATAGTTGTTGAACTTTTTCAATGTTGTTTTGCAAGAGCTTTGGTTTCGGGCAATTACTCTTGGTCTACGGGCCTATATGGATGTAATTGTAACCGGAAAACTTCTTATCATTTCTATGGATCTTATGTTGGCCTTTGTGTTTTCGTGTCTTTTCTTGGTGTTAATTTGTATGCATTCATTGTCATATCGCATGATAGTTTTAGATCTTCTCCTTGCTGTCCAAAATATCTTTCGCACTCTTTCGAGTGTATTCTTAGGCTATGTCCTAACCTTCTTTGTGACAACAGGATGGCAGGACCTAGTATTCAGTCTAGCATTCAACAAAGGGAAAAGTCACCATCCCCTGGGATTCAACACACCGTCACATGTCTTGGATGCAGCAAGGTGGGGCACTTTGCCCACCAATGCGAACTAA
Source organism: Ampelocalamus luodianensis (assembly GCA_036346255.1). Classification (NCBI taxonomy): domain Eukaryota; kingdom Viridiplantae; phylum Streptophyta; class Magnoliopsida; order Poales; family Poaceae; genus Ampelocalamus; species Ampelocalamus luodianensis. The sequence goes on along the minus strand of CM070638.1, from coordinate 43,850,228 downwards.
GGGTGTTAGAAAGGACCTTGGTGGAGGTCGCGGTCTGTCGACGTTGTGGTGAGGAAGGACACTACATTGATCAGTGCATAACAAGTTGTCCCAACTGCGATGGAGACCACCCATCGGAAGTCATCGACTACCAAGGTCACTGCTTTTCTCGCGAGGACACGATCACTATCCCAAGGAGTGTCATCTACACAAGATGATCACAAAGTCGGTCGAACTTCAACGAAGAATTTTTCACGCAGCTGTCACCAAGGCAAACTCTGGCCAAAAAGTTGCACCAGGGCCACCCAAAAAGAAGTGTCGAAACCGATCCTGTAAAGACATGCAACTTATTTGTTTCATTTGCAACACTCCGGGACATTTTGCGATGTCTTGCCCAGCGAAGCACCAAGCTTTTGCCATCCGTGATCCAGATCTCCAAGAATCCATCGATAAGGGACCCAATGTCCCTTCTCAGCATACCAGTCCATTCCAACTGCCTCGTTCTCAAGCACCGGTGCCACCTAGGCCTCTAACAACGACTACACACCCTTCTCAGTGTGAGGTACAACAGCTTAATGGGGGCAAAGGTTCTCAGGATTACAGCTCGTTCAGGCCCAATGTCACTTGTTTTTACTTTGGTTGCATCGGTCACTATGCGCATGAATGCCTTGCTAGGAAGCAAGGGATGCCCCGGACTTATCCAGCTTCAGCACCACCGAGGTCTCTTGTGGCACCTCCACGACCTTCTCCACCGGCACTCGGACAATAGCGGGGCAGAGACCACAGATCGGGGGCATACAAGCCCGTTATTTGTTTCCATCGGGCTGTCGGGGCCACTATGCCAGCAGTTGCCTCGCCAAGCAAATGAGGATGCCCTGACGATTTTCTTCTCCACCACCACCCTGGGCCCCAATGAGGCCACCGCCACCACCACAGAGCAGCACTGCTCCACCCCAAAGATGCACGTGGTCGCGTCAACCACGCCTCAAAGAGAGGAGGCGACCGACGACTCCGACGTCGTGCTAGGTACACTACTTGTTAATTCATGTCCCGCATCGCTTTATTTGATTCTAGAGCATCTCATTCATTTATTAAACGAGTATGCTGCAGCTTAACAATTCGAGATACATACACTTCACCCGCCTTATCATATTCGGTCCCTGTGGTCGGTTTTCTACACCGATCAAGTCTCAGGACGTAAAATTGAAATACAAAATGTTAACTTTTCAGCAAACCTAATAGTGATAAGTTCAGTGGGCATTGATGTTATCTTAGGGATGGATTGGTTATCTAAGAATCAGGGGAAGATTGATTGTGCCCAGTGGTCTATTTCAGTGACTAGCGAGGACGGCATCCAGGTCGTCTTTGCACCTTTAGTGGGTAGTTCTCACCTATATGCTTTAGAGGCGAGTACCTCTCTCAAGCTAGGGAATGTACCAACAGTGAGTGAGTATCCTGATGTATTCCCCGAAGAACTCTCAGGCGTGCCTCCTTATCGAAAGGTTAAGTTCGTCATTAAGCTTGCACCCGGTACTGCGCCAATCTCAAAACGGCCATATCGGATGCCCCCCCCCCCCAATGAGTTAGAAGGATTGAAGAAGCAACTCCAAGGACTTCAATACAAGGGATTTATTAGGCCAAGCTCCTCACCTTGGGGATGTCCAGCCATCTTTATCAAAAAAAAAAGACAAGAGTTTGTGGATGTGTGTTGACTACCGTTCGTTGAACGAGGTCACTTTCAAGAACGAGTATCCAATTCCGCGGATAGATGAATTGTTCGATCAATTGAATGGAACCTAGGTTTTCTCCAAGGTTGACTTGAGATTAGGCTACCATCAAATTAAAGTTCGAACTGAAGACATTCTGAAGACGGCATTCTCTACTCGTTACGGGTTGTACGAGTACACTGTCATGTCTTTTGGTCTGACGAAGGCACCAACTTACTTCATGAACATTATGAATTCAGTTTTCATGGAGTATTTGGATAAATTTGTCGCGGTATTCATCGATGACATCCTTATTCATTCTAAAACTGATGGAGAACACGAGCAGCGCTTACGACTTGTGTTAGAGAAGCTTCGTCAGCATCAGCCTTATGCTAAATTTAGCAAATGTGAATTTTGGCTACGAGAAGTTAGTTTCTTGGGCCATGTTACATCTAAGGGCATCACAGACCTGCTAATGTCTCAAAATTTTCGTGGCCTAAGCGGCCATAATTCCACTAAGAAAATAGCTACGGAGGGATGACTCCGTATAGCTAGTTAACATGGCTAAGATTTCGTTCGTTAGTAGAGTAACCAGACAATTTGCTCCACCGACTAAGAAAGGCCTTGTTCCTCTAAGATAGCTAGTCATGGAGGGATGACTCCATAAAGCTAGTTAGCAGATCGAGATCCTCGTTGTTAATGGAACTGACCAGACAAATCGCTCCGGAATTAACCAGACAAGTTGTTCCGGAATTAACCAGACAAATCGTTCCATCAATTGACAACGGACTTGCACCACCACCCAAAGCACCAAGAAAGAGCTCTCAGTCTATCAATCCTTGTTATATCTAGACCTAGTGAGTCTTCCCCGTGTCGACTAAAGTGACACCTTTTTCTGTCGGTCGAAACCAAGATTCGTGCCGGTCACTTGGCTGAGTTTTATGTCCCAAGGATCGTAAGCTTGCATGATGTATCGAAAACGATCGTTTCAGATCGTGGGTCTCTGCTTACTCGCAATTTTGGCATAGTCTGTAGGAGGTTATGGGAACCCGTCTTTCTTTCATCTCAGCTTATCATCTACAAGACTGATGGCCTAACGAAGCGAGTCAACCAAGTTTTGGAAGACGTGCTCCGTGCTTGTTTTCTTTCCTATGGGAAGCATTAGGAGAAGTGCTTCTCATTCACCGAGTTTCGTACAACGATAGCTTTCGAGCCCGTCTCGGCTGGGCACCTTTCGAGGCTCTATACGGGAGAAGGTGTAGAATCCCGCTGAATTGGTCTGAGACCGGCGAAAGACTTTTCCTTGGTCCGGACTAAATATTTGAGGCCGAGAGTCAAGTCCAGCTTATTCGAGATCGATTGCGCATAGCTCAACCAGACCAAAGGAGCTATGCGGATCGTTGTCATTGTGATTTGAGCTTTGAGGTAGATGATCATGTCTATCTTAAGGTTTCTCCAATGAAAGGAACACATCGTTTCCAAGTCAAAGGCAATTGGCACCTCGCTACATCGGACCATTCCGAATTCTAGCAAAGTTGGGATTGGTGGCCTACCAGTTGGAGTTGCCACCATCACTTTCAGACGTACATAACGTCTTCCATGTCTCCCAACTCAAGAAATGTCTTCGAGTCCCAACGGAAGCAACCGAGTTGGACAAACTCGACTTGCAACCCGATCTATCTTATCGAGAGAGCCCGATTCGTATCCTCGAAGAAACCGAGCGCAAGACGAGGAATCGTGACATCAAGTTCGTCAAAGTCCAATGGAGCAACCACACGGAGGATGAAGCAACTTGGGAACGTGAAGATCGGATGCGAGCGGCATATCCAGACCTCTTCTCTACATGAAGTGCCTTCGTATCAAGAAAGGAAAGGTAAAACCTATCAATGTAAAAATTCATTCTTATAGTATAATTATAACATGTCAACACTATCTTTGAAGGAAATCAAGACAACCCAAATTATAACTTCTAATGAAAACTTTCTAATTCTTCTCCACCCAGATCTCGGGTCGAGATCTTTTGTAAGGGGGGAGGTTTGTCACAGCCCCAACAATTAAAATAGATTAATATGTATTTCATTAGCATGCATTATTGATTTCAAAACATTTCCATAATATTTTGTACTTGGAAAATCTATATTGAGGTGAACATACACATCAAAATTCACATTTCACTTCAAATCAGTGATAAAAAGTTGTGATCATCATCTGGAACCAATTTATTTAAATACTACATTAATTATCATGAATTAATATAAATTTTCCAAAATTTTTTAGACTAGTTTGAACCTAATTAAAATTCAAACAATATACATAGACATACAACATGTTTGAATTTAAATGTCACAAATTTCAATATGAACAGTGGGGTTTCATAATTTTTATGGGAACTATATACTCCCAGGAACCCCCACAAATTATTTCATAATTTTTGGAAATTTATTTCTATTTCTAAGCCTCGGTCAAAGTAGGGAGAAATAAATTAAATTGCAGTCAAAACCCTGGACTCAAACGTGTGCACTGTTCCTTGGGTTCAAGCCCGACCCAGGCGGGCTGGCGCGGTCGAGTCCACTAAGTGCACCGCACGTGAGCCGCCGATGGGAAATCAACGCCCAAATCGCATAACCCTTCGGATCGTCCAACACCTCCTTTAACTGAGCCATCCTCTCGAGATCCAACGGTGCGCGCCAATTCACTTAAACCGTCGCTCGCGCTTACCGAAGTCGCTGCCATGTCGGACCCACCTGCCGAGTCGCCTTCCCCTCTCGCCGACGCCACGCAGGAGCGAGCTCCATGCGCGGCGGCGATCGCTCCGAGCCGTTGCGGGATTCCGACGTCGTCAATCCACCGCCCTCATCCACCACTCCGGAGCGTTCCCCACTTCACGCCGCCTTCACTCCGTCGTCTTCCTGGGCATAATACCCCTCCAGCATCCCCTTTCTTCCTCACTTTCCCTCTCGGTGGCTGAGGGAAGGGAATCTCTCCCGTGCTCATCTCTTGGGTAAGCCCCCTTCGTGTGATTCCTCTGTGTTCTACCTTCTATGCCTTCTCCATTTTTGCTAACCCTAGCTCTTGCGATGACTTGTAGCTTTGGTTCCACCTTGGTGCCATTCGGCCGCTCTGGAGCACGCACCGAGTGACACCTCGTGCCATTTCTCACTTCTAGAAGGTATTATCCTCAATTCTCCGCGTCACCGTACGTGCTTTAGTCCACTGATCTAAACCCCTCAATCAATTTCGTGATTGCATGACAAAGCTTCTATTGAATTGAGGATTGTCTCATTTTCGTCCGTAGCCCAACCTCTTCATCTCCCACTTCATTTTGGTAAGCTATCCTTCGATTCTTTGCTCTTATAGCTTGACCTTGAGTCCTCGGAGCTGATCCAAGCACTCATCGGTCTTGGTTTTGCTCGTGTTTTCTCTCTCGCAGCCGCATCGCGCCACTCTTCTTCTCCGCGCACATCGCTCCACCCAGCCTCGGCTTCCCCAAGCTTCTCATAGCTCCAGTGACCTCCTAAACCTTTAGGTAGCATAAGCAACCACGAGATTGTACTTGAGAAACTCGGTTTAGCTGCATGCACCTTTGCCGATAACCCGCCGCCGCTTCGTCGGCTAGCGCGTGTAGTCCACCACGGGCACTCTAACTACCGCCTTAGTTGCGCATTGCTATTGCGCAGCTATCCCTACCCTTAGATGGCGTCGCCGTGACTGGTTCGCGCGAGCGCGGCAAGGCAAGCAAGGCGGCACTACCGTCGTCGTCGCACGCTGACCAACAACGTAGCATGTCATTTGACGCTTAACTCCAATCATTAGCGTTAAATGATGTCTTAACGAGTTAAACACCGCCACATGTGGGCCTTTTGGACCGTTAAGTGGTTGCGTAGTTGCTAGTTGATGTTTTCCTAATGGAACACGACTGGGTAGTTCAAATACGAGTTTACGCTTTTGTGTTTAGGAGACATATTTTTACGGAATACGCTTTCCTCCGAGATTCACTGAGCTAACCTTGGGTGGACTGGTCAAAACTTTGACTGGCCCGCAAGTCGATGACTTTGGCTGGGAAGCGCTCGGTGGGAAAAGTAATAATCACTTTAGTAAATTCGAGATCGATTATTTATACACTAAAAATATGAATAACTTCTAAAATACATAACTAAATCATTTTAACTCCAAATCGCATGAAACCACTTCTGGAAATTTTCACTTTTAGTAGACTTTATATTAAAATTATTTTCAAACCTGTCTCTATAGCAGAGAGCTTTATTTGGAGAGTAATCCTTTAAAACCATTATTTGTACAATAGAAAAATGACTGATAACTTCAAAAATGCATAAGTAATTATTGGAAGCTCCAAAAACAGTGAGACCACTTTTTATAATTTTCATTTTCAGTGAACTTAATTCTAAAAATGGTCTCCATGTTACCTCTGTCACAGAAACTACTTTGGGAGAATATAATCTTTAATTCCATTATTGTTATACTATAAAAGGTTGATAACTTTGAAAATCAATAACTAAATCATAAGAACTCCAAATGGGACAAACTCAACTATTCTGAACTTGTATTAATATTACCTATTTACCTATGTAATCCTTTACCCCACCACTGTTCTACAAATTTTAGCCAAATAATTAAATTACATAACTTGGGGTTAATGAAACCTGAAATTCAAAATAGCATAACTTCCAATTCATAACTCCAAATGGAATAATTCTTTGACCTAAATCCATCTAAAATCATAACCTAACTACTGTAGAAAATCATGCATTTTTGAGCATTTTGGTTTTGAGTTGTTTTCTGTATTTATTTGATGTTATAATTATATAGATTCGAGCATATTGATATCGACACTTACGCTACCGAGTGAGCAGCTACTGTACCAGCAAGGCAAGCATCATTTGAACTTTCTTTTGCATCATATTTGATCCCAGTTTTGGTTAAGATAGTGCAATGATAATTGCTTGCATGCTATTTTGATTATATCAATATTTTTGTGATGTGTAGTTTAGTTATGTCCTATGCTTGAGGTTAATCTTGAATTATGCCAACTCCTATATGCTTAAGATAGGATGTGTGAATTATGGGTTATAGAATTGCTTAGCCATGCAAGTCTAGATACGGTAGTTCGATCGTCGGGAATAACCCGGCGGTTTTGGGATAAACACAACTCTCATTTTATGATTTATACTTCAGATCTTTGTAGCTGTTTTATGAGTTAAATTTTGTCATTTTTAAATGAGATCTGGTCTGGACAAGTGATAGTTAGTGATGGTGCTTTGTGCACGAGCATTGGGTAAGTGGAAGGACTTGTCTGGACAATTAAGGACCGAACTTTGGGTACCTGCTGTGTTAAAGCAACACTCGTGCCGCCACACGCGTATATGGGTGCCGTATGGTTAAGTAGGGGGAGGGTTTTATTGTGTTAAGTCCTTGGTGGTGTAAGGGGCATAGCGACCGTGAAATCCTATGTTCCTTAGGAGCCGATGTAATCCTTTGTAGTGTGCAAGAGAGCACCAATTCTATTTGTTTTGATTGCATCGGTATGTCCAATATAACTTGTGAGCCCCCTAGAAAGTGCTATCAGACGCTTGTACTAGGCAAGGAACCATCTCACAAGGGGGACTTAGCTCAATAGGGCTTTCTTGTTGAAAATGATCAGATCTTGATTTACCCGCCGCATACCATAGGAAGTGTGCTATTCCAGAGGCCTCTGGAGGCTTACGGGCTAATCAAGTCGTGTGGGTAAAGTAGTACACCCCTGCAGGGTATAAATCTATTCGAATAGCCGTGTCCACGGTTATGGACGACCGCTTGAAATTTGTGGCTGCTTATTGTTAGACTGTTAATTAAAATTGTGGTTGAACTTGGTATTCGTCATGAACGGGATGTTCATGTGTTTAGTACATCAAAGTGGGCTGCCACTTTGGTCCTTGTATGATTAAATTGTTTATTACGGAAATGCTTTACCATATGCTTTACTTCTACTTCAAATCTGATTTTTAAAATGGGCACATGAAAAACTAGTATGTGTAGGATGTTAATTGTTGCGTCTCTTTCGCAAAACTAAACCAATATGAGCCATCCTTTGAATGACCCTTATGCATAACTAATTTTATTTGTGTAAGACTTGCGAGTACACTTGTACTCAGCCAAATGTTTGCTGGCCTTTTCAGGTGAGGAAGATTATGAGTATGATGATCTCGCTAGTGTTGACTTGGGTGACACTAATGAGTAGTGTGCTATCATTTAACCCCCAGTCGGTTGCCGATGGGTGATGGGCATACCACTGCTGGTCTTTTGCTTTATCTATTTACTTCCGCTGCTACTTAATACTTTACTTGAATTTGGCCGGTCGGCCGTATGTAATAAACTGTAAACTTGACTACTATGCAGTATGTCTTTTTATCTCTTGTTGTATGCGTTGTATGGATGTAACCAACGTTGGTTGAGGGTATGAGTATATTGGTCGTTGATCTTGGGAGCCAATATAAGTCATACTCGTTGTTAATGGATTCCCATTTAACTCACTAAGTGTAGTGCTTGAATCGGAAGAGAATCGACAATCATGTAGCGTTCGCAAAGGAGCAATAGCGCATGATCGTTGAGGCTCTAGTATTCGCTAAGCCCTCACTTGGCTAGAGTTAAATTGAATTCATTTATCGAGACTTCGTAATTATGTCCCTAAGACCTTGTCTAATCTCGGTCTTATGGAGATAATTACCGGGTCCCTACAAGCGATATCGAGGAAGAACATGTTTTGGTCGCAGCTAACAATACAGGTGATGAAACTGATGACGAACATATAAGCCATGAGACATCTGACAAGTACCAAAGCCTAGTTGTCCAGCGAGTGCTAAGTGCTCAAATGGAGTTTGCTGAACAAAATCAACGTCACACCTTGTTCCAATCAAAGTTCGTCATGAAGGAACGTTCCTGTAAAGTCATCATCGATGGTGGAAGTTGCAACAATCTTGCTAGCACAGACATGGTCGAGAAGCTTGGCTTGACCACAACTCAACACCCTCATCCTTACTACATTCAATGGTTGAATTCTTGTGGTAAGTTGAAGGTAACTAAGCTTGTGCGCGTACATTTTTCTATTGGATCATATCATGATTATGTTGATTGCGATGTCGTACCTATGCAAGCATGCTCATTATTGTTAGGTAGACCTTGGCAATATGATAGATATACTGAACATCATGGTAGATTTAATCATTATACTTTCACATATAGAGAAAAGAAAATCACTTTGCTTCCAATGTCCCCTTCTGCTATATTAAAAGATGAATTAGAAAGAACTGAGAGAACAAGTAAGGAGAAGATAAAAGATGATCATCAGATTAAAGCTCCAAGTGAAATTAAATTGAAAGCTCCTGTTATGTTAGCAACAACATCTGATTGCATTGGCATAGAAAAATATGAATCTGAATGCTATACTATGATTGGCAAAGAATCTTTATGTCCATTAGAAGAACTGCATGTTTCTTTGTCTCCTGTTGCTCCTAACATTTTGCAGGAAACTAATGATTTAACTACTACGATTGAGTCGAGGACGACTCCAATTCAAGAAAGGGAGGATGATGAGGACATCAAACCTAAGGATGCAACCACTGCTTTGGCTTGCTGCACTGCATCCTCTACTTCAACAACATCTTCGTCAATAGGACTTTCGGCTAATGCAAGACCATATTACCCAATTGGATCAAGCTACGTCTACATGCCATGGTACTACGTCTACATGCCATGGTATTATGTCTACAAGCCATGGTGCTACTGCATGTGCCAAGCTGGATACGTTTTGGTCAGATCAGTTCGGAATCAGCCTGACAACACCAACTTCAAATGGGCATAACTTTCACATACAGAGTCCGTTGGAGGTCCACGAGTACTTGATTGAAAGCTTATTTCGTCCTCTTTCCAACGGATCCGGCCTCATCTTCAAATTCCTTCTGGACTGATCGCAATCATCAAAAGAAGGCGTCATATCACTTGTTTGGGCCAATCTGGGCCTTGTAATCATACTGAACTTGGCCCATCTGCCGGCGGCCCATCTGGGGGCATGCTACTGTTCATGTGAACAGTATCTGCGAATATTAGTCTCGCCCCGCTGTTTCTATTAGATGTGTGGCTCCTCATCCTCTATTTAAGGAGGTCGCACCCCCTCTAGTCTACTTGGATTTTGTTTATGTTTAGTTTGCCTTCGTTGCAACTTGTATCTTTTGGGTGTGTCGACTAGACCACCCAATTAAGATCCTTATTCAGAATCCCAACTCAATTCAAATATTTCAATTCATATTTGCAATTTCAGATTGCTTATTTATCTTGTTCTTGCGTGCTTCTTGGTGTATGCAGAATCGACCTTAGTGGTCGTCAACCGGTATTTGTGCACGTTGATAACGACTGTCGAGCGGTTCAGCGATTGTGTGGTTTCGAGCCTTGCGTGTTCGTAGCCAGGATCGTGAGAGTTGAGCGACGCCTACCGAACTTATCATTCTCATCGAAAGATCGGGCCAACAATCGGACCTTCGGGGTCATCACGGAGTCAAAAGCCTTTGATATGTCCAGTTTTAGTAGGAACATCAGTGTCTTGGGTCGATGGTAGCTTCGGACAATGTTTTGCACATAAAGGAAGTTGTCTTGAATTGACCGCTGTTTTAAGAATGCACTTTGACTTATTGAAATGAGATCCTGCATGTATTTGGACAGCCTAAGGGAGATCAACTTTGATAGAATCTTTACAATGCTTGTGGATCAAACTGATTGGCTCAAATCGATATCTCCATTGCTGGCCCTTTTTGGAAGCAGATAATAATGGCCGTATTGAGCTTCTTGAGATGTACCATTGAGGTCGTGAATTTTCGGAACACCGATAGTACCATCTCCTTAATGATGTCCTAGCTTGCTCGGAAGAAACAATCGTTGTACACCGATAGTAGGCCTTTACATGCCCCAACTCGTCATCACGATCCTTGTCCGGTTATCATCATCACGCCTTGGGCCCAAACGAGAGGTGGCTTCACCGAGACCCTCTGCGATGGCCGCTCCACACCGCCGTGGACCCCACCGCCCGTAAGAAATGCTCTTGTTTGGGGTAATCTTCCCGTGCCCATCTCGAGCGGCGTTAGGTGTGACCGATGGTTGGAGTGCGGGCGTGTGGCGAAAGTCTTCAAGGATGCTCAAATGCATGAGCACACGGAACTTCGACCCTCCCTTGAATCTCCCGAGGTGGCGATCCGTCTCCAAGTCGGTTTCCACAGGAGGGTCAAGGAGTGTGAGATGGGTACTCTTTGGGAGTGCATCAGATCACGCACCCACACCCACACCGCCCAAATGGAGGCACTCCGCTCCCTCTCGAGGCGATCATCCACCGCCACCCTCTCGTCGCAAAGCATGGAAGACTACGCCCGGTCGGCGATCAATTGGCTGCGAGGGATTCGTGCTCACACCATCACTCGGACATAGAGGTGAGCTCTTGCGCCCGGGACACGACGGTCCTCGTCACGGTGGTGGGACCTCGCGAACCCACCGCTGGATCTGTGGCGCGTGCTCTTTAGGTGCGCCGCATTCCACTCACGAGACATCCGCGTCTCCGTAGCCTCCTGGAGGACTTCCTCGTCGAGTTCGGCACCCAGCGCAACATGATGCGCATTGGGTTTGGTGGCTGCTCTCTTGACGGCATCCAATTCAAGTTCGAAATGGGACTACAAAGCCGACTCCATCGCAACTTCGGAGGTATCACGCTCTCCTCTCGCTTGGAGGGCGTCCGCTCTTCGCTGGCGGCTGCTTTGGTGGACCGTGTGGTGGGGAACTATCATGCATTCCTTTTACTTCTTATGGTCCATAATGTATGGCGCAGCTACGAAGCAAATAGTCCAAACGTCATGGTGGCTCATCGATTGTCTTGATACTTTTCCACAAATTCTATCATGTCCTTGGAGGAAGTAACTTCGCAAATAACCCAAGTTTTGTCCATAGATAGTCTCTGACTTTACACCTCGAATCTTGTGATCAATTGTTTCTAAAGTGGGCAAATGTCACGATGAGGATTTGTCGTCCATTTCTTAACTATCATATTATCCTTGGTGTTAAGTTTTCCTCCGAAAGCTAGCCATAGGAAAATTTTATGCGTATGAGGATGGATCATGCTAGGTAAAATCGATCGCCTTCCATTTCAAGCCGTGATATGATAATATTTTGTATATTCCTGATGTAGTTACGTCAATCATGGTCGAAGCTATGACACGCCTATCCAGGATTCCCTGTGTGAGATGCTGCTCAGACAGAACTTGTAGTAAAGCCTGGTGCTCCAAAGTCACTTGCTGAGATAGAACCGGATGAAGCTCAACCACCCAGTTGTTATCCACTGACTGCAAGCTAGCTGTGTAATTCTGATTGATGGCAAATGTGAATAGAGTAGGAAAGCATATATATAGTCCTCCTATGTTCGTCCAATAGTCCTTCCAGAATGCAGTAGTCCGTCCATCTCCAATTATGACCTTAGTCATTTGCATAGTTGTCTCAATGGATGTTGATAATGTTCTCCATATTGCTGTGTCTCCCTGTCGAGACTATAACGGTATTTGGTTTTTAATATATTGACCTCTTAACCAATTGAAGCAAGGTTCAGTTGAATATGATAGTAACTTAGCAATGCACTTCATGATCAAAGCTTTGTTATGAATCCGAAGATCACGTATCCCTAAACCTCCTTGCTCTTTGGGTAGTATAACTGTGCTCCAAGCGACAAGGTAGTGTCCACCTTGAATCTCCTTAACTCCCTTCCAAAGAAAGGCTCTTCTGATTTTGTCGATTGCGTTTATGCTGCGCTCTGGCCACTGTATACAACTTATGTAATATGTAGGTATCACTGATAGAACTGAGTTGATCATTAATATTCCCCCCATGATAGCAGTCCAGGTATCCAACTTGCTAGTCTTTTGTCTATCTTGTCAATAATAGGTTGCAGCAAACTGTGAGGTATTTTGTTAGTGGATAAAGGCAGCCAAATAACTGCATGGAAGTGAGCTGAGTGGGCATTGAAGGGTGGTGGCTGCTAATGTGGCCTCTTGTTGAGACATGTGGATGGGTACTAATGTACTCTTATGGTAGTTAATCTTCAATCTTGAAAAGATTGCAAACGAGTCCAGTAGCTCTTTAATAACCATGGCTTGTTGGGCAGTTCCCTTGAGTAAGATTAAGGTGTCGTCTGCGTATTGTAGAATGGGTATGGTCTCTTGAATATCCAAGGGGTGTAGAATCAGTCCATTAGTATGGGCACGCTGTAATACTTTTTGAAGGACATCAGCTACTAGGATGAAAAGAAATGGAGAAAGCGGGTCTCCTTGTCGTACCCCGCGTTTGTATTTAATTTGATCGCCTACAACCCCATTGATAAGGATCTGTGTTTTTTCCTGAAGAGAGAATATTATATATCCAGTTTACCCATTTGTTGTCAAACCCTCTTTGTTGAAGTGTCAGCAGAATACATTCCCAATTAATTGTGTCAAAAGCTTTATGGAAATCTAATTTGAGAACTAACATAGGTTTTTTCCTCTTCATTGCACATTGGACTAGTTCTGAAGCTAGAGTGAAGTTTTCTGCGATTGATCTTCTTGTGATGAAGCCAGACTGCATATGACTAATCAGGTCTGGGATTCTTGGTTGCAGTCTATTTGCCAAGACTTTGCTAATGAGCTTGGGAATGCTATGTAGCAGCGATATGGGCCGGAAGTCCTTGATTTGCGTCGGCGTGTCAATCTTTGGAATCAAAGTAACATAAGAGTTGTTTACCCCTATTAAGTCTGTAATATTGGCATGTAGATCCGCAAACACCTGTAAAAGATCAGGCTTTAGAATGTTCAGGAACTTTTGTAAAACTCATTTATATATGCATCCGGTCCTGGGCTTTCGTTGTTCGGGGAGCGTAAAATTGCATTTGCTATCTCTTCCCAAGTAAAGTTGTCTGAGCGAACTTGTATGCTTTGTCTTATTGCTGATAGAGACGTGCAAGGTCTATTGTTGGAGACCATGGGATGTACATCTTGAATAGATCCACAAATGTCGATCGTGATTTGTAATTTGGAGGCATTGTCATAGCATTCAATTCCATCCTTAATGAGCACTTTGATGTTGTTCCGTTGGTTTCTTATGAATGATAAGACATGAAAGAAATGAGTATTTTCCTCTCCCAACTTGCACCATTTAATATTTGCCCGACGCTTCCATTTGAGCGTCCAAAACCAGTTTAGTTCCTGTTAATGTATTCTAACATTTTTCCTGAAAGTAAATTCAAGGGTTGTTAGAGGTCTCCACTCCTCCACACTTTCCAAGTCATCTAATGTGGTTCTTGAATTTTCAAGTTGAGTTGGTAGGCTACGGTTCCTTTTCGACCATGATCTTATTTTTGCCCGAATTTGTCTTAGCTTGCGTTGGCAATAGAGATACTAGCCAAATTTTCGTTCCTCGTGTCGGTTTTGTGTCACTAGGCTTACGAACTCTATCATATGAAGCTAGTAATTTTCTAGTCCAAGATCTTTGTGGTTGTAAATCTGTTTGACATCACCATAATTGGATTGTGAGTGCAAGTTCTTGATACTTGTGATCTTCTTTGAGATGCTAAAGAGTGTTTGAGTCCACTCTGTATCAATTAGAATCCTATCTAGCTTGGCCATTGTTGGAATTCTCCTCTTGTTCGTCCATGTAAATCTCTTGTTGGAATGTCCACATCCAAAGAAGCCATGGTTTTGTATCCAAGTATTGAATATGGACATGCTGTCCAGTTTATGTTATCATTGCTTTTCTCATATGCGTATCTATATATGTTAAAGTCTCAATGACCATCCATGGTCCATCTAAGTTTCTTTGAATATCCACGAGGTTGTCAAAGAAAGGTTGACGGGAGTTGTCTTCGAAAGGTGCATATACATTTGTGATGCGAACCGGATTTTGTAAGTTTTTATTGGAAGGCTATTGTTAACGACCAAACATCGCATGAATTAGTGACGCTCAAAATTAGTGTTGCACCAAGCCGTGAGTGTGCCCCATGAAGTCGGATAGATGAATGATATCGGTAATTTCTCAAATTCGGGGCATAAAACTTATTGCTTTGAATGTATCAATGTTTGCAGTTTAGGCTCTTGAAGGCAAATGATATCTGTTTTAAATCTATCAAAGTCCAGTAAACTAAGGTCCTTTTAGACATCCCCTAACCCTCTAACGTTCCATGTTAAAATCTTCATTTTTGTCTCTAACTATCTCCTTGTGCCACCTCCAAAACTCTTGTGTCTCCGTAACGGCAGAACCGCTCAAGGAGCAATCGTTTGGTGGCTGTTGATGAAGGATCGCGGCAAGGCTACGATAGCACAAACAAAAATTTTACCGCGCAACCAAGGAACCACCGCAAGTAATAGATCACGAGATTACCACTAGACGCGCCGACTCGTAGCGGAAGTAGAGTCGATGTAGCGAGTCGATGCAGTTGTAGTCGTACTTGCTGCGCGTCTTCTCCTCCTACTCGGACGAACGTCGCAAGTTCTCCTCCGGCTCCTGAGGTCGTCGTGAGTTTCGGATCGTCCTTAGTGCTGATGCTCGCAACAACACCTCCAAGGTATCCACACGTACGGGGCACGGACACCACGCGCAGGAGTGCTAGCGCCGGCGGCGTGGTTGAGGAGAGCGTGGCTATCAGGGTTTCGGGATTTCTTCCAAAAGGATTGATCGATCACCTTACGACCATGCCACCGCCCCTCTATATATAGGCATCCATAATGGGTCCCGAACAGGAGGCCCAATAGGAACTCGTGGCCTATAAGAATTCGGATCACCATCCAAATCAAATCCTAGCCCTTTAAGTATGTGACCCTATAGGTTCGTGTGTAATCGGTTGTGACTGGAAACTCTTTCCCGATCACGAGTCGTCGTGGTACCTAGCGACACATAACGATTCCCGAACACACAGAATATATCGGACTGAACCTTAATGCAATATGATCTACGACGAGTCCTTATCACTTACGACCAGCTCGTTTAGTCACGACCATTCATAATCGATTACAACGATTCGTAACTCCTTACGACCGATTAGTATCTAACTACGACGGTTTGCAACTCCTTACGACCGATTGGTGATTATGTTCGAGTAGTCTTCGACTAGGTCGTATCTCCATACGATTTAGACCAGTCTACGACCTCGGCAACTGAACGACCTGCTTGTGTATTCTCTCTTTGCCTCACGACATCTGGTTGAACTCCAGGTGAGATAATATGTCATCCATGGACTGTTCAATACTTTCTCGATCAAGTGTCGAATAACTTCATGTGGTCGACACTTCGACCACTAGTGGCATGGCCATGCACTTTCTTTATTCGACCACAACGAGGGGCCCAGAGACATCTCTCCCGTTATGTTAGGAGGGGCAAATCCCATATCCGACCAGTCACATTCCTCCGCATGTTTCATAGCATACCCGAAAGCTACCTTTATAACTACCCAGTTACGGAGTAGCGTTTGGCAACCCCTAAGAGTGCTATTACACATGTAGGAAACCATGCTGATCTCAGGTCTAAGGATTATACATCATCATTGCTTGAGACCAACTAACGACACATAGAATCATAACAATCTCAATAGTGTCTCAAGGTGGGTCTTATCCAACACTATGTTCTCTAACATGTGTCCACATTATTGATTCGATATCTCTATATACATGACCGGTGAAACATGATCATCAATCAATACATGTACTAGTCGTGGAGTCACTGGTATTCCGACCAGTGATATTCGACCAGGGATACTTTTAGAACGACATCATATAAGATAAAGAGTTTCACCAACAAGTCACATACTCATTGATCTATATAACTGATGATTCATTCGAGGAACAAGATAACATATTATCAAATGTTATGACATAATGAAATATAATCATCTCTATGATTGCCTTTAGGGCATATTTCCAACAGATTGGTCGTGAATCGAAGTGCGTCAGAGCGGGGTCTCGGTTAGTAGAACCATCTTGTCCGGCTGTCCAGTCTGAAGCACTTTCGTTCGGCGGCCATGTCTTCTGCACTTCCTCCCCAACTTTGCATCCCTCCTACCACCCCAAAGAGGAAAGGCGGTAAGGTTTTGACACCACATAACGCATAGCTTGCCCGGACATAAAGACCGGAGAAATGAAGAAGCACCCATAAAATCGGAACCAAGTGCTCTCTGAGCTGAATCGAAACAAGCGGTACGGACTCTAGCGCTGTGCGCCAAAAACCAAAATGAAAGAGACGATGCCGGGAAGTAACATTCGAGAAAGAGCGAGATAGTACCACAGAAGTACGAGTCTCAACATTGGCCATGAGTAAGCAAAGCACACAAGAACAACAATGAAAGCAAGGAACCGGTCTAAATAGATTAAGCGATAAACCAGTGTGCATCGCCAGCAGATACATTCGAAAATACATAAAGGATGCGGGACATAAAAACCATGATGCAAATGGTAGGAGTTGTGCATGCAGACGAAGTGCGCCTGATGCTTGAAATAAAAATGGATGCAGATACAAGGGAGGTAGTCTGAAGCGGCCACCTCCACTGGTAGGGCAACATCAACTTAGGCATTGCTGGGGTCCTGGCCACCTGATGCTGCCTTGTCTATTTCTGTTGCTTCTTTGATTGTCTCCTTTGCATTTAAACAACATAAGTCTGCTAACTCCCTGATCATCGCTTTTGAGGTCGGCTTTGGCTTTGTTTTGAGCGGTAGCTGTATTATGTCCCTACTCTTCCTTGTTCTGGACCGGGTTCTTCGACCGTCCCCAGCAGGTGACTGCGAACCTTCCAGGAAGGTTGATGTTGCCGCCGCTACACGTCAACTAGCTCATTCCATCGGTGTAACCCAGTCACCGTCATATGTCTTTTGTAGTCTCAGGCTCCTCTGGACATATACTTGTATATCTGTTCCCGTTGCTGTGCCCACCCGCAACCATCGGAGTAACATTGAGGTCTAGGATGGTATCGTTGAGGTCTAGAAAGATGTCTTCAGATCTTGACCTTAGTGGTATGAGCTGCAACTGTTAGAAATAATGCACGGATCAACAGGGACAAGAGACACGAATTTTACGTGGAAAACCCTTGCGGGAAAAAACCACGGGCGCCAACCGGCGATGATCACTATATGAGGAGCGATTACAAAACGCCGGGGATTACAATGAGGTGTGAGGCGTCAACCCTCCCCGTGCGGCTTACAAGAGGTATATAAAGGGGTAAAAGGACTTAGAGTCCAAGTATGAAACTAATCCGCTAATATGGTAACTAATCCGGACACTTCCATATTAGAAATTCGGATCACAATATATCCCTTATTTCAACAATCTCCACCTTGAGACGAATTTCCTCTTGCAGCATAATGAAGATTCATCAATCATCAAATATCTCCACAATAAGATAAAAATCACCGTGCGCCAACTAGTCTCTAGGACTAGATCATAATACCAACTAAACTTGAGCAAAGCTCAAACTTAATGTGAGAACGGCTTTGTCATCATATCAATTTGGATTATCATGAGTACTTATCTTGCACACTTTGACATCACCTTGAGCAATAACACCTCGAATAAAGTGATATCTCACATCAATGTGCTTTGTTCTCTCATGGAACATCGATCCTTTGTAAGGCATATAGCACTCGACTATCACAAAATATAGTAGTGCAAGAATTATCTCCACAAAGCTCGGTATACAAACATCTCAACCAAATAGCTTCTTTACAAGCTTGAAATAGCCATATATTACTGCTTGGTGGTGGATAAGGCAACATAGCTTGCAAACTTGCCTTCAACTAACGACACAACCACCAATGGTGAAAACATAACTGTGAGAGACCTCCTCTTGTCCAAATCACCAAGATAATCAGAATCAACATAACCAACAAGTCCATCTCTAGAATTCCCAAGCGCAAACAAGCATTAGAAGTGCCACGCAAATATCTGAATATCCACCGAATCGCTTTCCAATGCTCTTTTCAGGATTAGCCATGTATCTACGACAACACTCGATTGCATGAGATAAATCGGGACGAGAACAAATCATGGCATACATAAGAGAACTAAGCAGATTGGAATATGGAACTCTAGACATGTACTCAATATCATAATCGACTTAGGACATAAAGCGAAGATAATCAAAATCTGAAGCTAATGGAGTACTCATGGTTTTGCATCATGCATATTAAAGCGACGAAGGACTTTCTCAATATAACCTTTTTGACTAAGGTATAACTTGCCAGATTTCCTCTCTCTAATAATCTCCATGCCGAGAATTTTCTTTGCTGCACCTAGATCCTTCATCTCAAATTCATTACTCAATTGTGCTTTCAGTTTTGCTATTTCTGACTTATCTTTTGCAGCAATCAACATATCATCAACATAGAGAAGCAAATAAATGGTTGAACCATTAACAGTCTTTAAATAGACACAGCTATCATAATCAGACCGCTTAAAATTATGAGAGAGCATAAAGGAGTCAAATCTCTTGTACCATTGCCTAGGAGACTGCTTCAAACCATAAAGAGATTTCTTTAATCTACAAACAAGGTGTTCTTTTCCAGGAATAACAAAACCTTTAGGTTGGTCCATATAAATGTCTTCTTCCAACTCCCCATGTAAGAATGCAGTTTTAACATCTAATTGCTCAAGCTCATAATCATGCATAGCAACAATCTTGAGTAAAGTGCACGAATAGAACTATGCTTCACAACAGGGAAAAGACATCATTAAAATCAATACACGGAATTTGACTATAGCCTTTAGCAACCAATCTTGCTTTATGCCTTCTTTGGTTCGATGAAGAAATACCTTCCTTTCTTTTGAAAATCCACTTGCAATGAACAGGCTTTTTCTCCTTTGGCAATTTCACTAGTTCCCAAGTGCCATTCTTTTCAAGTGACTCCATCTCATCATGCATAGCAGTTATCCACTTATTACAATCAGTGGAACTAATAGCCTCAGAGTATGATGAAGGTTCGGTATTACCTTCAATTTCTTCTGCTACACTCAAAGCATAAGCAACAATGTTAGCTTCTTCAATCAACCTCCTGGGTGGATTAATCTCTCTCTAGATCATTAGCGCAATAGATATTGTGGTGGCTGCTCAACAATAGGTGCATCATGAGCAATGATATTTTCCTTATCTGATGTGTTTCCTGAACCAACAGAGTGCTCCACCTGAACACTTGAATTCTGCTCACTCTCAACAGGAACATTAGTGGACAGTTTATCAGGAAGCATAGCGATTCATTAAAGATAACATTTACGCTAATCACAACCTTCCTTGTTTCAGGATTCCACAACTTATATCCTTTAACACCAGATTTATAACCAAGAAAGATGCACTTAATAGCTCTAGGCTCTAATTTTCCATTATCAACATGAGCATAAGCAGTATAACCAAAAACTCTCAATTCTGAGTAATTTCTTGGGGAACGGACCATACCTCAATTGCGATCTTCTTTTCAATTGCAATATTGGGTGACCGATTAATGAGATAGCGAAGCGAAGCGGCTTCAAACTTCAAAACGCCTATGCAAACTGCATTAGACAACATGCAACGGGCCTTGGAAATGATGGTTCGTTCATACGCTCGGCTACACCGTTTTGTTGAGGAGTACCAGGCGGTGTAATGCCTAACAATGCCTTGACCTTGCAATATGATTCAAATTCATCGAATGAATTCCATCCCATTATCGGTCGAAGTTTCTTTACCTTCTTTTCGGTTTGTTTTCAATCATAGTCTTCCACTCTTTAAATCTTGAAAATGCTTGACTTATGCTTTAAGAAATAAGGCCACACTCTTCTAGAATTATCATCAATAATTGTTAACATATAACGAGCACCTCCTAGAGATGTCTTGCGAGATGGCCCCATAAATCGAAATGCACATAATCCAAAATACCTTACAGTAGTATGAACCGAGGTATTAAATCTCACCCTCTTGTGTTTGCCAAACACGCAATGCTCTAAAATTTCAGCTTCTCGATGCTATATCCATCAAGAAGTCCTCTCTTACTCAATTCTGTCAAACCAAGTTCACTCATATGCCCAAGACGCATATGCCAAAGATTAGTAGCATCAGAATCAGATAATGAACTTGAAATTACAGCAACATTACCTGATATTGTAGTACCTCGTAGATGGTACAAATTGGCAGCTTTAATATCAGTTTTCATCACAATAAGAGAGCCTTTTGATACCTTTAAAACTCCACCTTCACCAGAATACTTGTACCCTTTAGTATCAAGAGTACTCAAAGAGATGAGGTTTCTTTTTAAATCTGGAATGTGCCTCACATCTGTCAAAGTTCTGACAATATCATCAAACATCTTGATCTGAATTGAACCAATTCCTGCAACCTTACAAGATGAGTTATCACCCATCAACACATTACCACCTTCAATAGGTTCATAGGTAGCAAACCAATCCTTATTAGGGGACATATGAAAGGTACAGGCAGAATCAAGAATCCATTCATCATTGGTTTTAGCACATGCAGCAAAGGCAACAAGAATTTCTCCATTAGGACTATCATCAGCAGCAAGAGAAGCTTTACCTTCATCATCTGGTTTACCTTTTTGCTTATAATGACCAGTTCTCTTTTCTTTATTCTGGAGCTTCCAGCATTCAGAGATGTCGTGCCCACTTTTCTTGCAATATTTGCACGACTTGTACTTGCCTCTAGATTTATTTGGTTCTTGTAGCCGTTCGAACTTTTGTCTCGAGTCTATTATTTGAGGTCTTCTCCATTTGCTCGCCACGAATAAACAAGCCTTCTCCTTTCGAGCTTGAATTTTGGAAAGGTACCATCTGTTTCATCTTTTCCTTAGCATGCAAAGCTTCATAAACTTCATTAAGAGTGAGAGTGTCTCTACTATATAATATGGTATGTCTGAAATTTGAAAATGAACTAGGCGGTGAACACAAAGAATAAGACCCAAATCCTTATCCTCATATTTTACCTCCATCGACTCTAGGTGTACGATCTCCTTAAGCGTCGAAAGATGATCAAGCACAGATTCTCCTTCTTGCAATTTATGAGAGTACAACTTCTGCTTGAGATGCATCTTGCTGGTGAGATCCTTTGTCATGCAAATTTGTTCTAGCTTCAGCCATAATGCAGCAGCTGTCTTCTCGTTCAAAACATCCTGTAAAATATTATTTGATAGATGAAGGTGAATCTGAGATAAAGCCTTACGGTCTTTACGCTTGTCATCTGCGGTCCATGCAGTAGGTTGTTTAGCAAAACCTTCCAATGCATCATCCAAATCCATGTATGCCAACACAGCTCTCATCTTGACTTGCCACAGCGAAAATCTTGTGTCACGATCCAGGAGTGGAAGATCATACTTCAAAGTCGCCATGAGGAATAAAACCTGAAAATTGCTGGTACTGATATGTGTGAACCTAGCAAAAAATCACGACCTGTATGGTACACCTTCTGTGTACACGAATAAAAAAAAACTTTAACTCCTTGTACTGATCTCGTGTGGACGAAGCAATAATCACCGGAATTTGGAATCAACAGAACAAGCAAAGCTTGGAGATTCTCCACGTGATGCAACAGAACCTGTTTTAAAAGGACAAAGCTTGCTGTGAGATTGATTAAAGAAAGATTATTTCTTTGGGACCTGTGCCGGCTAGAGAGCTTTTGCTTTTCTTTTGGATTTTGGCTAGTGCTTCGTTCGCTCGGCACGCACGAACAGGGCCGCACGCGATGGTCTCGGTGCGGGCGTTCCTCGTCTGTTGGCGGCGCTAACCACACAACGGCCCGGCGAGGCGCGCGCTTTGAACGAGCGGCCGGGCCGCTCGGCGCGCGGGCCGGCGAGGAAAATAAAAGTGATGATGCGGCCCGGTTTCGCTGTGGAAGCGAGCGAGGCGAAGGCGAGGCGGCGAAGATGCTGGCCGATGCATGCGCGTGGAGCCCTCGGTGCGGCGCGAGAGGCGACGAGCGCGAGACGCCTTGCGCGACGGGAGCGGCGTGCGTGGCGGGCGGCGAACGGATCTGCTATTTTTTTCTGTGTCTCTCCTCAAACCCTAATCTCATGTGCTCTGATACCACTTGTTAGAAATAATGCACAGATCAACAGGGACAAGAGACACAAATTTTACGTGGAAAACCCTTGCGGGAAAAACAACGGGCGCCAACCGGCGATGATCACTATATGAGGAGCGATTACAAAACGCCAGGGATTACAATGAGGTGTGAGGTGTCAACCCTCCCCGTGCGGCTTACAAGAGGTATATAAAGGGGTAAAAGGACTTAGAGTCCAAGTATGAAACTAATCCGCTAATATGGTAACTAATCCGGACACTTCCATATTAGAAATTCGGATCACAATATATCCCTTATTTCAACAGCAACAATTTTGGAAATGAAGTAATTGGGGTTGCCGGCTCACTAGCATTGGTTCTGTTATCTCCCTTGCTGTTATCATTCTCTACTTCCTCTAAAGGCTGGGACACTAAGCCTCCCATTCGCACACACTACAATGACTCGGGGCACCCGGCTGCCGGGCTCCGCTTCGGGAGGAATTGGCAAACGGTTTGTAATTGTTGGCATCAAGAAAGGTGGCATGGTGCAAATGGGAGGTGATGGCATTACAATCGGGGCTTGCTGGTTAATCACCAATTGGAATGAGTTGTGTGGCAGAATGGCCGACTGTTGGGATAGCAGTGCAAGCGAAAGGGGAGAGACTTCAGTGATGATAGGCTTCAATTGTGTAACTGGTTTGATCTTGGAGCGGCAATCCACTGCCAGCAGCAAGGAGAGAACCGGCCCGTCTTCACTGCTTGGTAGCAAGGTGAACAAGAGTGACCGATATCCTTCCCTAGAGATGGAGCCTGTTTGAATGTTATAACAAGGGAAAGTGAGTTCATCTATACAGTCTACTAGAGCTACTAGGATCCAAGTTTCTACAATCCTACAAGGGCTAAGCTCCAGGCTGACATGGTAAGCTCCCCTCTCAAAAATGACTGAAGCATGCGGTGTATGGCTATGATAACCCTCTAGCTCAAGCCTAGCTATTTGGGCAAGAAAAGATAGGAGATCAAATAGATTGGGGTTTGCATTTTGTTGTAGGGTGCGTCTAGCCCGGTTGCCCAAGAGAAAAAGAGAAGCGATGGATTCAGAGGCCGTTCTGGAGGAGCTTGAGTTTGAAGAGTAGCTGAGATTGTTTGCCTAACCAGATGAAATGCTGCTGGTGTCAAGGCTAGGCACAATAGGTGGCCTGTTACTGTGACGATGGCTAAATGTAACACCCCAGCCCAATACGAGTCTAGAATGCTACTAAACTAACAACAAAGCGGAATAAAACCAAGACACTTTACTAAATTCCGGCAGAACCTTCTCTCTTTAGCTAACTTTACCAAGGATTCCAATAAATTCAATTATCCAAACTAAACAATCCAACATCCAGTATAATCAGTAGGCATTCATGTCATACTAAGTGACTAAAGCATAATCACAAATATCCTGATATGCTACTCTTTATTATTACAAACAATCCAACGCGAAAACATAATCATAACAAATCCTTTAAGCAACTCGCTCATTTATTAAGGCATGAACTGAAATATAATCAACTTTAGAAAGTGTGAACATAAAACTACTCCCTCCCATGCATGTTGTTTTTGGATTGGGTACCTAAAACAATAATAAAAGCAAGAGTAAGTCCACAGACTCAGCAAGTACATATAAAAGACATACAATACAAATTGTAACATCAGCATCCAATTCCAGAAGCACATCATTAAATCATTCACACTCCATAGATGTGGGGACCTCAAGCCCATCACATACATGACGGGGACCTCAAAAAAATGCATACTTGGTCACATGTGACCAAGCCTTAGCATGATCTCAATATGCACATGCACAGTCTCTATTCATCATCAATATACCAAAACAATAACATCGCACATAAATAGAGCATAAACATACTTTGAGCATTTGTCAACCTTAATACAAACATCATGCCAGCAATCTTGCATCGCTATCATGTATCAAAGCACGCATTCATGACCAAGCATCCTCAACCAAAGTAACAAACAAAGTACTTGCCTCAACCGTGCGACAACGAAGGACGCGAAGAGACTACTGCCTCCAGGACCAGTCCCCCACCTAAATTCATTAAAAGCATACTAAGATGACAGTGATGGATCAAACAAACTACAAAATCAAACACAAACTTGCAATAGTTCTTTTAACGCGACCCCAACTCCAATTTCCTAAATGCGGTTCTGTCCCCTCTGTGGATAGTCGCGTTCTAAAATTCATATCTTTTAGTACAGGAGTCCAAATGAGGTGATCTTGGACTTCCTTTAAAGGTTATCAATTTACCCAACTAAACCTAGTTGGTGGGCTTTCCTGGTTCGGTCACCTAATACCCCTACCAAGCTGTTTAACAGAGTATCGGTTTCACGTCAGGTTCTCTGGACAGTACACTAAATCTACCATAACTTTCAGCTTGGTTGTCCAAATTTTGCGTTCTTGGGCTTCCCTGAAAACTACGACAATTATCTACAACTTTCGTTATACTGAGCTCCTTTAATTTTCCCTTTAACTGATCGCTCAAGTCAGATTACTTAAACCTGTCACAATACCGACGGATTTGCAGAACAGTCACACTAAAAAATTCATAACTTCTGCTACAGAGGTTCAAATAATGCGATCTAGTACTTCGTCGAAAGCTAACAACATCCTCTACAAATAGCTAGGAGACATCCAGACCTGATTCTGCCATTGAACTACTCAAAAACGTTGGCCAACCCACTCGGCTCTAACAGATCTGATTACCGATAAAACTTAATAATCAAATAATCGACTAATCGGAAGAGGATCGGGTCTTACCCTTGAAGAACCACTGAAGACGACGTCAGAGGCGCAATCTCTCCCCTTCCTCTCTTCTCCCTCACTCCTTCTTCTCCCTTCTTCTTGATCGATGACCACATGGAGTCGGCCCTTCTCTTCTTGGACAGCACCAATGGAGGGAAAGGTAGGAAGGGATGGATGCTACAGTACCATGGCACTACAGTGCACGTGCTACAGGGGAGGAGGTGCAGGGAGGGAGAGGAGGGGGTGGCCAAAGGGGAGGAGGAGGGAGGAGTGGGGGCGGCTAGGGTTTGGGGGAGGGTGGCGCCTCCCCCCCTTAGGGCCGGCCACCTCTTGGGTCTAATGGGCCAAGGCTCAGGCCCAGGTTGCCAGGTTTTAGTAAAAACCCTCCTCTCTCAAAGCTGAACTAACTATTTTCTATTTGGTCCTTTTCTTAATACTGATAACTCCCTCCCGATAACCCTTCCTACTACTTTTGAGGTATTACACTAAATCTAAGGAAAATAGCAAGGATATGTCCCACCCCTCCGATAGCAAAACGGACTTGCGGACTGCCCAAGCGAGCGTGGAAGACTAGCCAGGGAACAAAAGAGGGGGTGGCGGGCTCAACGGTGACCGCCGTAACAAGGGAGTTGATGTCACTAGCTGGCGGGCAGTGAAAGTCAAAGGAAGTAGTACGACCTAAGATGGTAGGTTCCATGGGGAAGACTGGTTGTGGATGAGTCTTGAAAGATTGTTGTATTGAGCGGCAAAAGGACAAGTTCTTTTGATGTGACCACTAACTCTACGTAACCAGCACACCACCGGGTCCCAACAAGAAGCTATGAAATGGGAGAAGGAGAGGCATCAGAAGCATCGATTATGTAGGTCTTTAGGTCTATTTGGGAAGACGCGGTGCGAGAGTTTTGGTCTTGAAGGATCAGATGTCTTGGACAAAAGAGCTATTTTATAACGAGCTGGATAACAGGTTTTCGCAAGGCCACACTACAAGAGGGAAGGGTGTTTTCAGGGTTTGTATGTTGCCGATGTATGGTTTTTCAAGACGGGATTCTGATTCCTGGCAGAAGTTGGGTGGAGAGTAGGTTTTTTGTGGGAATATTGCTGTCCAAATTTGCTTTTCAGGCCAAATGCAATCTTCAGACTTATGGCGATTGGCTCCATATCCGCCTGCAGCCCCTGTGGAATCATACCAGCACTTTCCAGGCAAAACGCAATCTTGAGACCGTTGGCTATTGGCCTCGAATCCGCATACAGTCTTTGCCGAATTGGGAAGGTAACCAGGCAAGGTTGTCAGATGTGTTGTCTCACTAAGCTGCTTGCGATTTGAGATGTCATGAGTCCGCGCATCTGAGTTGGTAAGGTTGTTTTGTCGCCTCTGCTTGGGGCTTTTGCTTGGACACACTGTCTCAAATGCAGAATGCGCCGAAAAAGCTTCCCTGTTGCGCAGCTTTATACTGAGTGCAATCAGTATGCAACCTGACTTAATCCGAAATTTTTGCATATTTGACCCTGTAGCAAGTTTAAATTTTAAAATAGCCCCCTTCGAGCGAAAATTTCAAAAATAGCCCCGAAACAATGCCCCTACATGACCAGAGGCGGCGACCACACCTTCGAGCGCGGCCCCCATTTTCGGATTTTTTTTTTTAAAAAAAAGGAAGAAAAACTTAAAAAAATTTAAATTTTTTTTTAAAATTAAATAAAATTTGGAAAAAAAATATATTTTTTAAAAAAATATTAAATATTATTTAAAAATTATAAAAATTTAAAAATATTAAATATCTCCGTGCGGAGGATGCTTGCTTGCGTGGCTTTCAACTTGAAAGCAAAAGTGTTTTGGTTTTTTTCTCTTTAAATCACGTCGAAGTCACATCGCTTCACGCTGCCTCGTCTCGCGGCGCGTGCGTCATGCGGAGATCTGCGGCAGCAGCCCCTGCGTAGTCGCGGCGGTGGCGCCTCGTCTCGCGCGGCCACGTGTCGCATGCACGGAGCTTAGCAGCAACAGCCCCCCTTATTTCGCGGCAGCTGGCGCCTCGGCTCGCGTGGCCGCGTGTCGCATGCACAGAGCTGTGCGGAGCCCCGTAATTGCTGCGGTGGCGCCTCGGTTCGCCGCCGCGTCTTGCATGCAGCGAGGGGCCTTCAGCGTCGCGCGACTTTCCAAAAGCAAAAAGCGTTTTGTTTTTCTCTTTAAATCACGTCGAAGTCACATCGCGTCACATCGAGTCTTTCTTTGTGCATTTCGCTCGTATATATGAGCGAGCGCGCGGCTCGATCGTTATAGCCGCATCGCGCGTTCTCACATTGTAATTACATTAGGCAATGACATACCTAATTAATTTTCTTATTGCGATTTTGAGGTTACGTCGTGCCAGATCTCACTAACCATTTCTTGTTGTCTATTTACGACAATGGCCCGTCTTGTACCACCCCTTCTTGAGGAGACATGGGGCCTTGACATCGGTATCCACGCTTGGATCGATGGCAATGGACCGCCAACTCTGGTGACGCGGGGCCGAGGGAGACTTAGCCGTTGGACGAGCGGTATGTTCCAAGACCGTCAATCTGGGTGATTGCGTTCGCTCGCATCTTGAACATGGGCGAGAACCTCGATCGATGCTGCACTTTCCCTGGTTGATCGTTGGCGGCGGAGACCCACGTTCCACTTCGGTGGGAGATGACCGTGACAACGCAAGGCGTCGACTTCATTCACCGCTGCCGTTGCGGCCGTCTTTGTTGTTCCCTCCGAGTCCGTGGGTGGAAGGCGTCTCCATCATCGCCGGGCATCCTATCCCCGAGAGGTCTAAGGCGTTCGCGCGCTGGCTGCGTCATTTCATGCATTGCCCAAATGACGCAACAGAGGAGGTGGTTCGATGCCACCTAATTGCATACAATCTCCATGTGATGTGCCCACATGGCACTGCTGGTCACCTTCGCCAGGCCCCACACGGATTGCGTGTGGAGCGGCCGTGTTCGCGGTGATCGCCTCTATTACTATCTTATTCCTAGCGGCGTGCCTATTGAACAAGCTGCGAATGCGTCGTAGCTCGAGCAAATCGGCGTGTGCGGGTTGGGAATGTTAAGCAAGGCACGTTGGCGGTGGAGAAATCCACTCGTCTCGGACCGGGCGCACATTTCCGTGGAACACATCTGACGTCTCCATTTACGGCGAAAATATGACAATATTTCATCAAAACACACCGTAAAAACGTGCGGCGTGTTCTTTGAAATAAGCTTACCGTTCTGACGACTTTCGCAAATGGTGCGAACAACGGACACATAAAATTTTTAACCACGGGGCGGGGAGGCACCTCGAAAGAGGGAATGATCGGCCGGTGTGTGTCCATGCGTTTATATAGCGAGACACGGAGGCGCGAATGATAAGACCACGCGGCAGACTTTGCGCGGCGACAGACCACGGCTCGGCTTTGCGCGACAAGACCACACGAGCGGCTGCGTGGCGATAAGACCACACGGGCGACTTTACGCGGCGACAAGACCACGGGACCCGCTTTGCGCGGCTTTGCGCAGCGATAAGACCACATGGGGCACTTTGCGCGGCGACAAGACCACACGAGCGACTGCGCGGCAACGGCACCACCGCGGCTCGGCTTTCCGCGGCACTGCGCGGCGACAAGACCACACGAGCGGCTTTGCGCGGCGATAAGACCACCGCGGGGCGACTTTGCGCGGCGACAAGACCACGGGCGACTGCGCGTGCGGCGTTACGATGAGTCGACTTTGGAGCGGCGTGACCCGACGAATCGGCAACTTTTCAGAAATACAAGACAACACTCTGCCTCGCCAGAAACTTTTCAGAAATACAAGACAATACTCTGCGTCTCCAGAAACTTATCAAAAATACAAGACAACACTCCGCCTCGTCGAAACTTTTCACGAGACAAGACATCGCTCGCCTGCGAAACTTTGAGAAAGATAAAGCGACACTCTACCTCGTAGGCTACTCACTAGAATTTAACCATCTGTGACCACCCGGGTCTTATAAAAGGGTAACTTTGCTCACGGGAGAGAACACTACACAACCAAACCCAACACTACACAAGAGCTTCCTTACCACGTCGGGATGGACAAGAGACGAGAAGAAAGCAATGGGACAAGATGACAAAGCAATGGGAAGAGATCCGCGGACTAGCAAGAGTGGCGAGGAGCGGGACGACCAAGCAAGAACTGCTGCGGCGGGTCGGCAAGAGGCGCTTGCTAGGATGGCGACTCTCGTGGTGAGGCCCCGTAGCGACAACCCCATTCGAGCGTTCCAGCGGCGTTCGCGCGCGACACCGCCCGAGGAGGCGCCCCTCTCTGTGGTGCATGGACCCATGCAAGTTCTTCAAGTCTAAGCCCGCTAAGCACGGGCATGCGTTCATCGAGGTTGTGCGAACTACTCCTGTGACTATCCGAGCCGCGTTGGGACACCGCAGCTATCGGCGGTCGGTAGGTCCGATTCTGGTATGTTCTTATACCCTTTCTCTTTGAAGTATGCACTAACAACCTCTCTCATCTACCGTAGTCCCGGATCCGCTATGTGGCTACCGCAAGTGGATCGACCACGAATCCACCCATGATCGGTGAACTCTCGACTTGAGTGGGATATCAAAAGGGCCCGCGAGATCGGGAGGGCGAGCGCGCAACGGCGAGCAAAGCGGCGTATATGTCGGAGACAAAAGCTCATCTCGAGCGTGTGCACGCGAACAACGAGGCTCGCGAGAGAGCACGAGAAAGAGGAAATAGCAGCCAAGGCCAAAGAGGCCAGCGAGGAGTTCAACGCCGAGCTCACAAGGAAGGAAAATAGCCCGATTCTCGCGATGAGGTCGGGCCATTACGTAATAGTCCTTCGTCCTACCACGCCATGTTTTTACTATCCCTAAAGGCATGTATGTATACTTACATAGTCCGGATGCTTGTGTCGCTTTGTCGCAGTAGCGATAGCAAGGATGACTCAAGCAATTAGCCGAACTAGCATGCCATGTGACCACGTGTAATGTGCCTCTGTCTTGATTCCAATGTACTACGGTTCCGTGCAAGCGGCGTGACCCGGCGAGTCGACTTTGCGCGATGATGTGACCCGACGAGTCGGCTTTGCGTGATCATTGACCCGACGAGTCGGCTTTTATGCGATGATGTGACCCGACGAGTGGGACAAAATCTAAAGACATCACGCAACAACGCCAAATGATTCCTCCTCGAGGCGGCTACCTCGCGGACGCGAATATCATGAACAATTGCATTTTAGCCACGGGCTATATATGAATGCTTTGGCGATCATTCACCTCACTCTTCACTTCCTCTTCTCCTTTCTTCCATTCTATAACAACATGTCTTTGGCCTCATCTAACTTTTGTGTCGTGAGACAATTAGAATCGCTGCGGCGGCACCTCGTGTGCCCTCGTTGCGAGGATCGGCAAATGTTCACCTCGCATCGCCAGCGAATCCATCCCGAGTGTTCATGAAGTGTTCAAATCTTACGGTAAATCTTGCCTAATCATCCCAAATGAATTCCATTCGAAATAGCACGTTCTTTTTCACTTCAAGCTGCAATTCCTTTTGAACACAACATGCAGGTTTTGGCGGTGGTGATGAAGCTGCCTGATAGTTCGAGATATTGCAATGCAAATTGCTGCCTTACAAGAAGACACTCGTGGTGTTGCTTGCATTTAAATCGATGGCTCGACCCTCCGATCAACCAATGCAAAATGAAGCTATGGACTTAAAAGCGGATGAAAGGATGAAAAGGGTTGAGAGAATGCTTGAAATTACTTCACATAGTTAGTTTTGCGGTATTTCTTCTATTATTTCTTGTTCTTGCCAAGTAGAAGTCCGGTTGTAATAAGATTGTTATGTTCACTCTTTATCTATGTATCGTAGTCCTTCATAAATAGATCAAGCATGTTGTGTATCCACATTACATGACGTATGCTTTTGCGATATTGTTGTACTTTAGCGTCTGGCGTTAACAAAATATTATTCCAGTCTAACGGATAGTTTTGATGCAGAAAGTATAGCATATTTGGAATATCAGACAACCTCCTCTAGACCGCAAATATACCTTACTATCAAGGCGCAAACCCTACTTTTTTCATTTCTGCAAACCCTAATCGAAATGATGAAGAAAATTGTGCGATGCATATAGAGTGTGGAACCACAACATTTACGCTAACATTTCAATGTCTTGTTTTAGGCCATCTTCATAATCACAACGGCGTTCTCGGCCTTTAATTGTATTTTGTACAAGCTCCATAAAGTAATATGCTTTAACTCGTCATTTTTAACAAGCATAAAGTAATATCACTTACCTTCCTCCTTACGACTCATTACTATCTTAATCGTCTCGTAAAATTTCTCGAAATTTAGCGCTTCTACAACAATATCTGACGATCACAAAATGTTATTGCAGTCGACAAATTTTGTGCCCTTCATATTCTACAAAATAACAAACGACCAACCAACGTTGTCACCACACTTTTATTTTGAAAAATAATAACATCATACAATAGATATTTAATATTTTTAAATTTTTATAATTTTTAATAATATCTAATATTTTTTAAAAATTCTAAATTTTCCCAAATTTTATTTAATTATTTAATTTTTAAGCTGTTCTTCCTTTAAAAAAGCTGAAGGGCGCTCTGCGCTGGCGTGTAGCGGTGGCTGCGCGCCGGAAGAAGGCGAAGCACCAGTGTCGTGCCAGTAGGGTAGGTGGCTGCCGCCCTCGGTGTATGATGAGAACCTTTGTTTGAGGCTATTTTGAAATTTTCGTTCGAAGAGCTTTGTTTTAAAATTTAAACTTGCTACAGGGCCATATATGCAAAAATTTCACTTAATCCAACCACGCAAAGAAATCTCAGATGCTACATCAGCCGAGGCTACTTTGAATTCAAAGGATCCCACTCCGAGCTATCGGACTGCGAATCCAGAAGGCGAGTCATCGAACCGGGAAGATAGTAGGGTTGCCAATCGCTCTGGTGAGATGTGGATGCCAGGAGAGATAACCGATGCAAGTAGGAAAGCTGGGTGACACCTTTTTGGGTTTATGGGATCACAGGTTGCAGAAAAGTATTTGGTAAGCATCAATGATTCAAAAGAGGTACCACGGATTGTGGGTTTCCCCTTCAAAAGTGAAGAATCCATTGGAAGCAAGGTTGAATTGCAAGGAAACATGATCAAGGTTTGAAAGCAGTATGTAATCACGATTCGAAGCTAAAACGAAGTGAAACAAGAACCAACAAGAAAACACTACAAAAAAGAGCTCCAAAATGCAACCCTGAAGAAAATACTACTGAAATAACCCAATGGCAACCTGAATTAGCCTCTGTACCCCTGCACTAAGGAGATGGGTGGTGAACTTAGCTGGGCGGCGTCATCTTCGTCGTCAACGATTATTGGGGAGTTTTTTCCTTTTCCTCGAAACAAGGTTGGCCCCTTGTATCCCCAACTTCCCATGGCTAGAAGTCCACTTCCTCAAGCTATCCGGTGTCCGGCCACTACATCCTCGGAGCAGTGAAAGACAAAGAGCGATGTGCTAGGTGTCTACTTCCGAATGCGAGCTGGGCTCCTCAAGGTCAACACCTTAGCGATTAGCAAATATTTTCGGGACTGTCTGCAGATGAGCAGAACCTAAGAGACGGAGTCCATGGGTGGGAACTGGGGGAAGCGGTGGCGGGGAGGGAGTGGAGTGACGGGAAGGGACGGGAGGGACGGGAGGAGAGGAGATGGCGGCGCGGCCGACACGGGCGCAGGGCAGCAGGAGCGGCGTGCAAAGGGTAGGAGGGGAGCTGCGAGTGCTGATGGAGAGGAAGAGACGGGAGGAAAGTAACCGAGCCTCCAGGTCGATCGACCACGTATTATATCTGTTGAACCGATTGCCGACCATGTTTAATTAGGTGTCTACTTGAAAGATCAACTATATCGCGTTATCGCTTCTCTACGAAGGGTGCACACTTGGTGACGTAGATGTGCTTCATGATTTTCAAGCAATTCGACAAAGAGAAGATCAATTAACAAGCCGGGTACATTTGGATATAGCCTTCACTTCAATCGTCAAATAGAATTGTATATTAGAAAAAAAGTAGAGAGGAAGATGGGGTTGATCTGTCAAATATAACTGTATATTCTTAGTGCGACGAGAAATAGAAGCAAGAAAGTAGAACTATTTGATGGCATATGTGCTTCTTCTCATCAGGTACATCTTGATATATCCTTCACTGCAATCGTCTACATGTAAGACTCACATCGATCAATCAACATCGTATTGTGATCCAATTTTCCATCTCTTGTTGATCTGATCTCCATCAATATCCTTGTGATTAACAACCCATTCCGTATACTAATCATATTTATTTTGCCTTTAATTGTTGATTATCTTTTATTTATTTATTTTAGAACAGGCCAAGCAAAACTTTATTATGTATTCAAAGTCGAATTACAATCATTAGGGATATAAGAAGAAAGAAAACTGCCCATTGAAACTCACATTAAGCTGATATTTGTGAAAACCCTAAGCAACCAAAATCTTTGTCAACTCTGTCCTCCTGCGAGGCTTCGATTCATCGATCAATCACCCAGGAGGGAGGAAAAGAAAGAAAGGGATGTCTAGTTGTAACATCCCAATTTTCTGAAGTTTAAAAACCTTTTTATTAGTTTAGTATTTGGAAAATTCACCCAAGAGATTTTATTTGAATTTTAATAAAACTTAATATGGACTTTCAGCATCAAAACAATTTAAAATGAATAATCTCAATACCAACAATTGTCAAAACTATTTTATTTAGATTCTATGGACTTGGATATATTTTCTAGAATTTTCCAAGTTTATTTGCTATTTTCTAATTGCCATTTGCATTACTGTATTTTCTAAATTAGAAAATGTATTTAAATTCTCAGAAAAGCTCTTGGGCCAAATATCCTTGGATCCGGCCCATTTTCCCTTGTTTCTTGGCCCAACTCCATGCGCAGCCCAGTCCACATGTGCGCGTCGCTCCGTCTCGCTACCAGGTGGGCCCCACCGCCTTCGTCCTCCTCGAGTCGTCTTCTCTGCGTGAGCTTCGGCCGTGTCCACCATGGTCATTCTTGACCGTCGACAAAGGGCAAACCAACCCCAATTCTCCATGTGGACCCTATATTCTAGAAGCCCTATCTATCCCGTAACCGAAACTAGATCGTATCCCTCCCGAATCCCTTTCTATCTTCGAGTTCTTCGC
Organism: Ampelocalamus luodianensis; assembly: GCA_036346255.1. Classification (NCBI taxonomy): domain Eukaryota; kingdom Viridiplantae; phylum Streptophyta; class Magnoliopsida; order Poales; family Poaceae; genus Ampelocalamus; species Ampelocalamus luodianensis. The sequence continues at coordinate 43,815,471 of CM070638.1, read as the reverse complement.
TTATTCGTCTCGGACTGTTTTAGGGTTCCACCGCTGATATGCCATCCCGTGCACGCCCGACCCCCTATAAAAGGCCCACTAATATCACCTTCGACCCCACACCAAAACCCCCAACTCTCCCCACCCGTAGAACCCTAGCGCAGCCGCAATTCAAAGATTAAGGTTTCGGCCGAGTTTTCGTCTTCTTCGAATTGCACCGCTGTCTTCATCGCCTCGTCATTGTTGACCGCACCGTCATATTCCCTACCACTTGGGCTACCTCCAGGACCCTTCACCATCACCAGTACCCCACCAGAGCACAAATCCGACAACACCAGTATCCCTTCTCCGCTTGAAGCTCACCACCGGCCACCCTTGTCCACCCCGACCACCAGTAAGTGTATCGATGAGTGTGCAATAGCGTCCTCTACATGTTGGTATCACTCACCGCCAGTGAGACGTTGTCAATCGCTGACGACCATAGGAACCCAAGCCATCACCGGTTTTGTTGACATGGTAGTCCATGCTTGCAGCCACCTCAACACTAGCGTTGACATGTCAGCCTAGTTGGTGCCAGCGTGTCATCCCAAGCGGCAGCATCAACTCACACTTGTGGTTGTCCACATCACCACCAGCTCACCAGCCACGTTAGCACTTTAGTCTACGTGTCGCCCACGTGTCCGCCTCGTCAGCGCGTACGTGGTGCATCAGATCCGAACCCTAAAACCCATCCCAAATAGATCTAGTTCACCATGCATCGTGTCTATGATACGTAGGGCCCACATGTCAGCCTCAACTCCTTTTCTTTGGATTTATTTTAATTTGGAAAACCCCAGGGCTAACGTCAGCATGCGTCTTTATCCGATTTTCCAGTAGAAAAATAAATCTAGAAATTCCAGAAATCCCAAATTTTCCTTTTTCTTTAGATTAGATATTCCAAAAGCTATATCTTCTTCATCTGAACTCCGATTGAGCTCATTCAAATTTTTAAATTCATATAAATTAGATATATATTTAATTAAGATTTTTATTTAATTTTTGGAGTTTTTTTTCTTCTCTATTTTTTTTATTTTTTTTTATTTATTTCGTTTGCGAGTAGACGTTGATACTTCGAGAAATTTTGAAGAAGAAAGAGTTCACCATGATCAGGACCAATACCAAGAGCTATTTCAAGGCAAGTTATATCTTTGATCATGGTGAACCCTGTTTTCAAAAATTACTTTGATTCAATTATTGCATTTATTTTAAATATTTATTTAAATGACTTGGGATTAGTTATTTATCCTAATTGTTTATATCCACCTTGTCTATTGTTATGTCATGATCTTTTGTCACCCTAGATTGGTTTATTATTTAGTTGGTATTATCATAGCGCCAACGTGGGATGGTTAAATACGATTAGTCTGCTTAGCCATGCAACGAGTCATCATTTCATATGATTTGCAAGTATAAATCTAACTAAGTGAATATGAAACTTAGTGATAAAACTGTTTGCTATTACTTATTGATGGCATGAGTTGAACTTAACCAACTGGGTGGGAAAAAGTTTTAGATTGAGGCAAGTGGTGAAAACTGTGTGACATGGTGGAGCTTTGTGATTGGGAATGATAATCTTTGTGGCATAGTTAGAAATTGAAAGTCTTACTTTGGTCAATTAAGGACTTAACTTTGTGCGTCATTGAACTGAGTCTTATTGTACGACCACATGCCTGGTATGGGACGGACCTAACTTAGTAAGTTATGGAATCTCGGCATTGACTACTCAGGTAGTAGGTTAAGCTCTGTGCTAGGGTGGAGGTGTGTTTTTGTCTTTGTGGCGAATCACATCTATGAGCGGTTCACCGTCTTCAGGTCCAACAATGTGTGATGGACTAATTTCCTGTGTGGGCGTTAGTGTTGTCAGTAAAACACATCGTGTCAATGTTTGAGATGAAGTTTCAGAAATTTTTTGTTATTATTAGTGCTAGCTACACTGATTATATCATGTAGATAAAGTGTACAACCTCTGCAGAGTGTTAAAATAATCTATTCGAATAGCCGCGTCCACGGTCATAGACATGCTCGAGGATTTCACACGAGGGTTAGTTTTTCATAAAACATTTGGGAAGGGCCAACTGTGTGAATAAATCCATATGGCTGTGTGAAATAATTTGATCAGTCTTTGTGTACTTTGTGAAAATAGTTGTTAAATTATTATTATTTATTTGTTTTGAATTACGTTTTCAATTTATTATTTGTATTCAATTACAAATGTTGCTTTTATTTACTATAAAAGGGAGAGGTGTAGGATTTGTGCCTTTTGAGCCTTCCCAAGTAGAAACTCTAATTTGTGATTTGAGAAAAGTGGAGTAGAGGAGGCTATGGTATGAGGGAGATGGATTGAATAAGTGCTCAAGTGTCGAGCTTTTGTCCTCCATGGTGGAGTTGCTATAAACCAACATTCTCTTAAATCAATCCAAGTAATATTTCCTCCAAGATGAGTTCTATCTTGCTCTTGCTGCTCTCTTAGATGCATTTTGGGATTTTGTGTGTTCCTTTGGTTTTCTTAGTGTTCATGCTGTGATCTAGCTTGCTAGGATATGTGGGAATCCATCTACGGTCATCTTGATCATCATCCACCCACGAGCAAGTTTGTGGATCAAAGTTTGAATTTTCTCAGTTCTTGTACCTCCTTGACCTGATCTAAGAAATTCATAGAACCTTAGCCTCAATCGACCTGATCGTTGATGGGAATAGGTTTTTGACCTTCTTGATGAGCTATGGTTAAGTTTAAGAGGATTTGGATCACCGAAGTAGAAGTTAGGTCATTTTGTGATCATCTCAGGATGCTCCCAGGCCACAGGTGGTCGGACCGACCAAAACCCGGTTAGACCGGCCCTATGCCCTTCTGAGGTGATTTTGTGTTCTTATCTCGGGGTTTGTCGATTTCAATGCAAGACTTCCCTGTGCTTGTGTTATCTGATCTTCATAGCTTCCCTAGCTACTGAGGAGAAGAAGAAGTTGAAATTGGCTGGAGTTGAAAAAGAGTAGTGCTCCTATTTAACCCCTCTAGTCATCATTCTGGTCCAACATACACAGAAGATTCTGGACGGTAAATCTGAGTCCCGACATAAAAGCTCATTTCCATGTCTCCTCTTGTTGCACGCTGTCCAGACTAACCACAAACTGCAAATTATGACCGCCCACTAACTCGGTTGGGCAAAAATCTTCTAAGGGCATGTATAATGATATAGACAACTATTGTCTATAATACCCCTCTATATCATTTATAGACAGTGCTAAAGACAGCTCCTGCAATGGGTTGCCTTTTTACATGTCTCTATGGACAAATCACCCATGCACAATGTGTCTTTTTTGTCGTATTACAGTCGACTACTTCATGAGAAATGATCCAATTCTCTATACCCCCTCTCATCCATATCATCTCGTATCCTACGTGGCAAGACTTATAGACAGCTGATGCCATACTATTGTGCATGCTCTAACAGTAGGTCTATAGGCCTAAGTATCAGGATGGAGCTGAGAAATTTAATTGTAATTAGTTTGCACCACCTAAACTGACTAGTATATATAGTTTCACAGAACACCAAGATTAAGAGTTATGTGCACATTACACCGGGTAAATTGACATCACATTCCTTGCACTTTGCACCACCCCTTTAGTACAACCGGGCTGAACCAGATCCGAATCCTCTGCAATACTATAGAGAACATTGTGTGCCTCTGCTGTTGCTAGTTGCAACGGTACAGGATCTCGATCCTAACCTAGCTAGAATCCTGACATGCCAGAAGACACACGCACATGTGACACACTGACTAACCATCTGCCCTAGTAAAGTAGAAGGCAACACGTTGTATGATCGATCCACATCATTTAGATTGAGATCCATCTACCAAACCACCGTTCACCCTCTACAGTCTGTACTTGCTGCTTGCATGGACAAACCAGTGTTGGTGATATGCCCTAGAGGCAATTATAGAGATTATTGTATCACATCTACGTTTATGAGTTATAGAATAAATGTTATTACGTTCCTTTGATGAATTATCATTTAAAGATTAACAAATATGTGAATTATTGGTGAAGCACTTTAAGTTATATGATGTCATTCTAAATGTATCCCTGGTCGGATGTCACTGGTCGGGATACTAGTGACTTATCTACTAGCACATGTATTGATTGATGACCACGTTTCAACGGTCATGGATATGGGGATATCGAATCAATAATACGAACACATGTTAGAGAATATGGTGTTGGATTGACCCACCTTGAGACACTATTGAGATTGTTATGATTTTATGTGTCATCAGTTGGTCTCAAGTAATGATGATATATAATCCTTAGACTTGAGATTATCATGGTTTTCTACATGTGTAATAGTACACTTAGGGGTTGCCAAACGCTACTCTCTAACTGAAGGGATATGAGTAGGCTACGATAGCAACAATTCAAAATTTCTACCACGTAAATCAGGAAGCCAAACAAGTAGATGATCATAGATCGTTACCACCAGACGCGCAATGCAGTGGAAGAAGAGTCGGAGCAGCCTAGTCCAACAAAGAGCGCGTCGATGAAGTGGTCGTAGTCGATCGTCCAACGTCCTCGTAGCCGATCGTCTCCTCCAGCGACCTCTAAAGTTCCGTGTGAAGATCATGGATTGTCCTCAAACACAACAGCAACTGCAGTAGCACCTCTACGATATCCACACGTCTAGGGAAGGAACAACCGTATGCCGGTGTGCTAGCACCAAGTCACACGATGGGGCTCTCAGGGAGATGGTGGCTAGGGTTTTAGTGAAGCAACTCACGTCTCGCGCATCTTTCCCAATAGCCTCAAGCATCTTCTTATATAGTGCTCATGGCGGATCTTATCCGAACAAGTTTTATGAATCGTATCAGTACTGGTTTGTTCCAACCCGTTAAGTGTGTGACCCGTTAGGTTTATGCGTAATCGGTTGTGACTCGGAAATTCTTTCCGACCACGAGTCATTAGCGGTTCCAAGAAGGACATAACGATTCCCGAATATGCACAAATTATATCAGACGAACCTAATGCAATATGATCTACGACCAGATCCTCATCACTTACGACCAGGTCCTATCTTTATACGACCAGTTCGTATTTGGTCATGACCAGTTCGTAACTCCTTAGGACCAGGTTTCGACCACTCTGTGATTACGTTCGATCAGTCTACGATCAGCTCATATCTCTATACGACTAGTCTGTAACTCATCGAACTAAGCAACCTACTCGTGTATTCTCTATTTGCCTCACGATATCTAGTTTGAACTCCAGGTGAGATATTTGTCATCCATGGACTGTTCAATACTTTCTCGATCGAGTGTTGGATAACCTTATGTGGTCGAACTCTTCGACCACCAGTGGCATGGCCATGCACTTTCTTTATCTAACCATTTCGAGTGGCCCAGAGATATCTCTTCTATTATGTTAGAAGGGACAAATCTCATATTCGACCAGTCACATCCATCGGCATGTTTCATGGCATACCCGAAAGCTACCTTTATAACTACCCAGTTACGAGTAGCATTTAGCAACCCCTAAGCGTGCTATTACACATGTAGGAAACCATGCTGATCTCAGGTCTAAGGATTATACATCATCATTGCCTGAGACCAACTAATGACACATAAAATCATAACAATCTCAATAGTATCTCAAGGTGGGTCTATCCACCCCATGTTCTCTAACATGCGTTCACATTATTGATTCGATATCCCCATATCCATGACCGGTGAAACATGGTCATCAAGCAATACATGTGCTGGTCGTAGAGTCACTGGTGTTCTGACCAGTGACATCCGACCAGGGATACCATTCAATGGCATCATGTAAGTTAAAGAGTTTCACTAACAAGTCACATACTTGTTGATCTATACAACTGATGATTCATTCAAGGAACAGAATGATATTTATTTAATAACTCATAAACATAGATGTGATACAATCATTTCTATGATTGCCTCTAGCACATATCATCAACAGTCTCCCACTTGCACTAAAGTCAATTATATAGGTATCGAATACCCATAGCTCTTGTGTGCGCCTCATGATTAGGTTACGGGAGAGGCTTTGTCAACGGATTAGCAATATTTAAATCTGTGTGCACTTTACATATTTTCACATCACCTCTATCTACGATCTCATGAAAAATGTGATATCGTCGTAGTATGTGCTTGGACTTTTGATGTGATCTAGGCCCCTTTACTTGTGCAATGGCTCCACTATTATCACAATAGAGATCCATTGGACTGAAAGCACTAGAAACAATACCCAGTTCACAAATGAACTTCCTTATCCATACAACCTCTTTTGCAGCTTCCGAAGCAGCAATGTACTCAGCCTCTATTGTAGAATCTACAACCGTTCCTTGCTTGGAGCTTTTTCAACTTACTACTCCTCCATTCAAACAAAACACAAACTCTATTTGCGATCTAAAATCATCCTTGTCGTTTTGGAAACTAGCATCGGTGTAACCATTTATGATCAGCTCTTCCTCACCGCCATACACAAGGAATGCATCCTTAGTCCTTCTCTAGTACTTAAGGATATTCTTGACTGCTATCCAGTGACCTTCACCTGGATCTGACTGATATCTGCTCGTAACACTTAGAGCATACGACACATCTGAACGTGTACACAGCATGGCATACATGATAGATCCTCTAGGCAAAGCATATAGGATTTTACTCATTTTGTCTTACTCAACAGTAGTCGTAGGACACTAAGTCTTGCTAAAATTAATACCATGTGATATGGGCAAGAAACCTTTCTTGGAATCTTGCAAGTTGAACCGTTTCAACACCTTATCAATGTATACATCCTGGCTTAATTCAATTAGCCTCTTAGATCTATCTCTATAGATCCTTATACCAAGAATATATGCTGCATCTCTTAAATCTTTCATCGAGAAAATGTTTCTTAATGAAGTTTTAACAGATTCAAGCATAGGAATATCGTTTCCGACTAGTAGTATGTCATCCACATACAATATCAGAAACACAAGTTTGCTCGCACTAACCTTCTTGTAAACACAATGTTTTTTTCGTTCTTGATGAAGTCAAACCCTTTGACTACTTCATCAAAACGAATGTTCTAACTACAAGATACTTGCTTTAATCCATAGATGGATTTCTTAAGTTTGCATACCTTTCTAGCTTCCTTTGGATCGACAAAACCCTCAGGTTGTGTCATGTACACATTCTCATTTAGGTTTCCATTTAGGAAAGCCGTTTTGACATCCATTTGCCATACCTCATAGTCGAAATATGCAACAATAGCTAGAATGATCCGGATAAACTTAAACATAGCAACAGGTGAGAAGGTTTCATCTTAATCAACACCTTGAATTTGTTTGAAAACATTCGCAGCTAGTCATGCCTTATGAATGTGAATATTTCCATCTATATCTATCTTTTTCTTAAAAAAATCTACTTGCACTCAATGGTCGTAACACCATCAGGTGCATCAACCAAGTTCCAAACTTGATTGTTATGCATGGACTTTATTTTGGATCTCATGGCCTCAAGCTATAACTCAGAGTCTGGATCCACCATCGCTTCCGAATAAGTTTTAGGCTCATCATTATTCAACACGTCATGCCCATACCTTATAGGCAATTGACGTGGCATTTTAGATCTTCGTGGGGTTGATGCTTCATCTACAAGCTCAACAACATTTTGTCCATCCTGTAGAGGTTCAGCAGGAGTTGAAACATTATCAGATAGTTCCCGGATTTCTTTGAGTTGCACCTTGCTCCCACTGACTTCTTTGGAAAGAAACTCTTTCTCCAAGAAGACAGAAAAATTCCCCGATCCATGATGACTGAAAGCAATTCATTCTTTCACTGCAGCCTCCTTTGCATTGTTTGCACACCGCTAGTTTCTTGCAATCACGGTCGCCCTGATTCTTTGTGTACACAACGAGCACGGCGGTGAAGAGGACAAACGATTGAAGTAAATGTGGAATTAGCAAATATCTTTGGATAATTCCAAAAATAAATAATGATAGAAAATCATGACACCAACAAGCTTTATATAATATAAACAATAGGGATGTCTTTAACATCATAAAATTATGGAATATGTCTATTTTAGCCTCTCAAACTTTCCAAAAAGTCCACTTAACCCCCTCAACTATAAAACCAGTTTTTTAGCCCCTTAATCTTTCAAAACTAGGTCATATAACACCCTGAGGTGGTTTGGTTGGGTGGTTTTGCATACGTGGCAGGAATAAGTCTATTTTACCCCCTCAAACTTTCCAAAAAGTCCACTTAAGCCCTTGAACTACAAAATCGGTTTTTTACCCCTCTAGTATTTCAAAACTAGGTCAAATAATACCATCAGGTGGTTTGGCTGATGTGGTTCCTAGGGCTCACCTGTCATATATATATATAGAGAGAGAGAGAGAGAGAGAGAGAGAGAGAGAGAGAGAGAGAGAGAGAGAGAGAGAGAGAGAGAGAGAGAGAGAGAGAGAGAGAGAGAGAGAGAGAGAGAGAAGAGAGAGAGAGAGAGAGCAATGGAGAGGATGTGCAAAGGGATCAAGATGCAAAATGCCGGTGGTGCTTCTAGAGATGGCCCATGGTGGCGGGGGTACAAGGCTGAGTAGCGGCCGGTGCTAGGGAATTAGAGGGACGACGGCGGCAGTGGAGAGGGACAAAAAGGAGGTGTGGGCCTTAGGAACCACGTGAGCCAAACAACCTCAGGGTGTTATTTGACCCGATTTTAAAATACTAGGGGTAAAACCCGGTTTTGTAGTTCAGAGAGTTAAGTGGACTTTTTGGAAAATTTGAGGGGGGTGTAAAATTGACTTATTCCTACCATGTATGCAAAACCACATAGCCAAACCACCTCAGGGTGTTATTTGACCCGGTTTTGAAATATCAGGGGAGGGGCGTAAAAAACCGGTTTTATAATTGAGGGGGTTAAGTAGACTTTTTCGACAAGTTCAATGAGGTAATGGACTATTCCTAAAATTATTTCTTATAATATATAAATAGGAAAACATGCTCAAGAATTTAAAACTATGGATAATATTAATTAACATAATGCACATATTGATATTTAATCCTTTGCTCTCGGATGTCGGGTGCTCAAGTGATGAACTAGACCTTCTCGACATCATTCGACTGTTTCTCAAAAAACAATTAGAGTGATAATTACTTGATAATAGACTAGATTTTGAGCTTTGCTTTTTTGTCAATATAAAAGTAAAGACTGCTTAAGCAACTCAAATAGAAAACGAAAAGTGACTTTCAGTAAGCGAACAAAGCTAGTAACACTACTGCTAACAACATGTTTTCTAAATTTAAGTTTAAATGCTATCGACTAAAAATTGAATCACTAAACCAGATGAGATTGACTCAATGGTATCATTCTAAGATTAACAAATCAGTACTTCAGTAATCAATGATATTACCGCATGGTTAACAAATCAGTATTGCAACAATCAATGATATTACTATAAGATCAAAAAATCAATATTGCGACAGTCAAAGAAATTGTGCAAGTACTTAATGATGATATTACTGCAAATACTCAATGATATTACTGCAAGTACTCAATGATATTACTGATGGTGCTCAACGATATTACTACACGCTTAACTAATCAGTTCTTCGGCAATAATTTAGTTCTAGCTCAAAGCCTAATTGATGATTCCAAATTAACACAATAATTTACAAGTCCAAAAATATAACTACGTATTCACAAGGAGCCCACAATCTATCATGCAAGTCTACCAGTACTAGTATAAGCAAATCACAGAAATGAACAATTGCAAGAACACTAGTACAACACACTATACAAGATAGATGAATTGAAACCCAGAGATACTCATAGAACCGATGGCAATCAAAGCCACCGAGAAGGCATGGCATGTTGATAGAACGCTGACCCAGAAAACCTATTGTCGTCGTTACTCGGTTTTCCCGGCGAGGTCGTCGGAGATACATTGCCACCACTGTGAATCCAAGTGTACAGAAGCACGTGATCGAGGTTGAGGAGTTGCCGCCGCAAAAAGAAACAGAAGAATCGCACACTAGTAAGCACACGAACCAACATCCAATAACCCAGTAGTCATCGGATCAAGTGTAAGACTCGCTGTGAGGCAAATGCTAGAAATCAGTCGGGTTGAGGTGATTTTTTTTATCTCAGAGAGAAGAGAAGAAAGATAAATATATAAGGTGGAGGACGAGATGACGTCTCTAAAATGGTTGCCCGAGCTTCTCGCGGAAGCCATGGCGTAGGGATTGGATCTATCCCCATGACCTCTTCTCCAGTTTCTCTCTCAGCATGATAAGGCCACATGACTCGATTACATCCTTCTCTCTACTCGACATATGTGCCCTACGGGAATAATAGGAAATTCCCAAAATACCCCTGGTATGCAACATAAACACATGCGGGAGAAAATAGATTGTGAGCATGATCGATGGCGTGCGCCCATAAGCAAGGCCGTGTGTCAGGATTCCGGGTCCAACCCGCTTAACTAGATTGAAGGGGTGGTGCAAACTGCAACACGATGTCAATTTACCCGGTGTTATGCGCGCCTAACCCTGGTATTTCGTGCAATTAAAATCAATTTAATTAAATAGTGCAAAGTGCAATTTACTTGTAAAGAAATCAAGCAACATGCAAATAGCAGAACCCGAAACTAAACTAGAAAGATCACACATGAGCAGTGAACTCACCTACCTGTAACACCCTCTTCCTCCCCTCTTCTCTCTCCCCCTCCCCGACCGGCGCTGACGCCGTCCCGACCGCGTCGTGTGGCGCCGTCGCCTCCCTCCATCTTCTCGTCCTCGCTGGGACCCACTCACTAGTGCGCGTCTCGTCTCGCCCGTCGCCGTCGTCTGTCACGCTGTCAGCTCCGCACGCCCGCTGCTCCCGCGGACACCCCGTCGTGCGCACTGAGCCTCCACGACCCCTTTGTCCCCCACCTCCTTTCTTGCGGCTATAAGAGCCCTCGAGCCCCCCTTCCCGGTGCCCTCCCTTCCTCTCCCCCACCCCCTTTCTTCCCCAAGCAAGAAGCGAGGAAGAAGATAGGCCGAAGGACTTACCTCCCGGTGAGCCCCGTCGCCGCCGCCTCGGGCCTTGTCGTCGTCGCGTGCTCCCGAGCTCCCGCGCGCGTCACCGTCGCCCCGAGCCTTCTCCTCCATCGTCGACGCCGCCGCCGTCGCTTTCCCTCCCGGGTCTCCCCCTTCCTCGCCGTGTGCCGCCGCCCTCTCTCCCTTCTTCTCCCGTGCGCCGCCGCTCCCACCGGCCGTCGCTGCCGCCGAGCCCCGAGCCTCCCTTCCCTTCCTCCCCCGCGGGACGCCGCCGCCCTTTCTTCTCCCCCTCCTCGCGTCGCCCGAGCCGCCGCCTCCCCTCTGCCTCGCCCCCCTCCTTTAGGGCAGTGCCGCGCCCGTGGGCGCGCTCGCGCCGTGGGCGCGCGCTGCGTGAACGTCCGTTCGGCCGCGCGCTGGGCTGGGCCGAAAGTGGTGCCGTGGGCCGCTGGACTTTTTCATTTCATTGGTTTTTCGTTTTCCTTTTTTCTATTTTAATTCAAAAGTTAGTTTTAAAAATTAGTATCTCCCTCATTTTAGCTCCAAAAATTGTAAAGTAAATTTCCAAAAATTTGTTAATTCAAGATCTTGCTAATGGCATAGGTCTTGTTCAATTTGGAGTTTATTTGCGTATTCCTGTGTACTTATTTGCTCCCTTTGCCGTTGTGCCTTTTTCTGGTATTTTTCGCCCGGTTAGGATTTGAAGACGCCGGAGATGCTCAAGTCGATCAAGACCAAGTGTATCAAGATCCTCTTACCTATATCCCAGGCGAGTCAATACTTTGATCATATTGAGCCTACATTTTATGCAAATTATATTCTTTTAAAATAGCAAATTGCATGCTTTAGTTCTTTAATCAAATGTATGTTAAAGCTTAAGGTAGTTAAATACCCATTTGATGATTAATTAATTATTACGCCATCCTTGACAACTTGAATCCCTTAAACATTGTCACCCTAGTAACTATGTGGTAATACTAGTTATAGGTTGTACTTAAGCGACATGCTAGTCTTGCTTAAGTACCGGGACATTAAACTGTCCCAATCATCATCTCTTCAAACATGAAAATATTTTGGGCAGTCATTGGTGGTCCATGACTGAGATGAATGTGGTAAATTGGTTTTTACTCCTCAAAACCCTAAATTGCTTTTACCCTGTCTGGGTGGACGGTAAGATGGATGGTATGACAGTGGGTGCTAATGTAGCCCAAGGACTGTTGTTTGTGGTTTGGAATGTGGAATGAGCCGCTGTAGGATCAAGGATAACCGACTAGAGGGGGGTGAATAGGAGGTTTTTAAACTTTTAAACAAATTAACGAGATAAGCTAATTAATAACTTAGTCTAAACAAGTTATACTTCTAGCTAAGCAATACAATCACAAAGATCAAACTAGAAATATAAATGCGGAAGAGTAAAGACTAGAAATAACCACAATGAGACAACGATGTTTTCCCGTGGTATCGAAGACTTGCCGGTCTTCACTAGTCCACGTTGAGGGAGCTTGAACCAATCAAGCCGGCTCCACGTATTAAGCCTTTCCTCGATCACTATTGGTTGTTCTTCCTCCACTCCGGAGATGGTGAACACCAAACCACTCACAATATGGGCACCGGGCCTCTTCACAATCTTCTTGAAGAGATCACCGTGCAATCACCGCCAAGCCGTCTAGGAGTTCGGCAAAACTCCAAGAGTAACAAACTAAGACCTTCGCTTGACGACACTCAAGTGCAATAGGATCAACTAGAATGATGAATGCACTTTGAATGAGCTCAACAACCTCTCAAAGAGTGAACAAATGAGTTTGAGGAGTTGAATGAATGCACAAGGCTCAAAAGATGTTAAATGTGGTCTAGCACACTGTCCTTGAGCAGGTGGGGAAGTATTTATACCCTCCAACAACAATTATAACCGTTGGAGATGAAAACCCAACTTTTCAGCCACATGCGGTACTACCGCCATGTAATGGGCGGTACTACCGCACTTCTCCAACCACTACTGCAACGGCTATAACAGAGGCATTAAATGACCTGACATAGCCGTTTTATCTCATGACGGTACTACCGCCAACTAACCAAAGGTACTACGCAGAGCGGTCATACATAAGGAGAGTGCGGTACTACCGTTTTCGAGAGAAACAAAAGGTGCGCCTTGGAAAAAACATACCGCTTCTCATTCGAATAACGGCATGCGGTAGTTCCGCTTAACAACTAACGGTACTACCTTAGTCGGTCATACCGCATGAACACTTGCGGTACTACCGTGGCTGAGGTTTTAGCACCTAAACCAAAAAGAGACTCTCTGTAAAAACATACCGCCAACAATTGAGCAATTTTAACCGAGTGCGGTAATACCTGCAGAGACAACGTCGGTACTACCGATTGTCACGACAAAGCATATATGGCTGAGAAAAGGAAATCCATATGCATGCATGATCCTAAGTTGATCCATAAAGCACAAGACATGCCATCAAGCTACTGGACATGATCCCTCTTAATAGTATGGCATTTAACCTATAACCCGGTCTTCCACCTATTTCTCCTAAGACCGGTAAAAGAAAATACTTTCAAAACCACTTGTACCTTATTCTTGAGCTGTACTTGATCTTCATAAAACTTTTAGCATGCATCTTCAAGATCATATTTTCCAATGGGACTAGTCCTTGTAAAAACTCAACAAACCAATAAGTCTCATTCTCACATATTATCATAAATTACCAAAATATATTTTTAGGGGCCTAGATGCTTTTCAATCTCCCCCTTTTTGGTAATTGATGACAACCTAGTTAATATGTGTGAAGAAGAGTTTTGAATATACCCAAGGTTGTGAAATAAGTGTATATTCTTTTGATGACTTAACACAAACTTATATGAAGTGTTTGAAAGAAAAGAGTTATTGTTAAGCCGAAACAAAAGAAAGCTCCCCCTAAACATGTGCATTAAATAGATAGAACATTTTGAGAGCACATGTAGAGAATTGTGACAAATTTTTGGCAGAGTTTCTTTTAACTTGTTGGAACTAAGGAAGGCTTGCAATGATAAGGAATTGTGTTAAATGAAATTGCAGTAGAGATAATATCACATTTGATAATTAAGACAACCACAAGTTCTGAACAAGCAATATAATGTCAAAAGACTATAATGTCTGACACCCCCAGTCCTTAGAACTACTTAGAACTACTTCTCCCCCTTTGGCATCAAAGTACCAAAAACAAACATCAAGAGGCTAGATCCTGATGGGGAAGATGCGCGGGATCCTGAGAGGCAGGAGCCAGAGGAGGTGAAGCAACTGGAGCCTGAGACACTGGGACCGCACTGGAGTGAGAAGTCCCTGCTGCAGGAGTTGTGCGACGCCGAGTGAAACGCTGAGGAGTCGATAACAGTTGTTCCATAGAATCAACTGTTTCTGTCAGGACTGCCAGTCTATTTTGTGTCTCAGTCTGGAATTGATTCTGTTCTGATCTCATTTCCTGCTGGGTGACTTTAAGTTGCAGGAGGTTGTTTAGGATCAAAGTCTGATTTCTGATTATCTGAGCTAAAGATTCTTAACTTTGAGTAACATTTGCAGCTGCAACCTCTGGAGCAATTTCTTCTTGCTGTGCTTGAAAGCGAATGGGGGGATTTTCTCTGGGTTTGTAATACTTATGGGGTGATCTCAAACCACCCTGATACTCAATCTTACTAAGAATTAGGGCCATGATGTAAGGAGCATGATAAATCCTCTTTACCCTGTCATTCTTAGAAGAGACAATCCCCCTGATGATGACATCCACAACACAAATTTTCTCCCATGTGAGATATTGTCAATGATGTTCCATACATGTCCTCGAATAGCATCAAAGTTACCACTCTTGGGAAGAAAAGTATGATTAATAATCCTATTAATCAAACTGGGAATAGGTAGCAAGCCATGAATTTTCCCTGGAGTGTACCTGACATTCTGATCATAAAACTCTGTCCAGGCAGGAACAAGCAGAGCAGGGTTGTCAAAAAGCTTATCCCAATTTCCAGAGTTTATCCTCAGTACACGCTTAAAATCAGTCTTAGTGCACTCCACATAACGTGTAACTGTCATCCACTTCATTTTCTTGAAATCAGGAGATACATACAAAGTGGCATAGAACTGTCTTATGATCTCTTCATCATAGTCATTTCGAGGCCACAAAATTATGAAGACCAACTTCTTTGAAGCAGACGATACACACCATCATATTTTTCTAGGAGTTTATGTGTGACCACTTTATGCATTTATGATGTGCAAACTTCCTGTGATGATCATAAATTTGCTCATAGACTTGCTCCTGGAACTTGGTGTGGAATCTGGGATTGATTGAGTTTGAGGGCAGAAGATATTGATCTTTGTGTCTCAAAATTGCATAATCATCAGCTGATATGAGCCTGAGATCAATCTGAGGTTCTTCTGGATCTTCCATCTCCTCATCTGATTGAGCCTGGACTTCTTCTTCTGTGTCAGGCTCAGAATCAGAACCTGACTCATGAGGAAGAGATCCTTCCTCACTCTCAGAGCCATCTGCTGCAGGCCCTTTTCCCTTGCCTGATGGATCATCAATAGGGTCGGCAGGAGGTTGAGTGGAAGATTGCCCTCGGCGAGTTCCAAATCTGGTTCTTGGCATCTTTACAAAGAGAGGATAAGTTACAAGAAGTTGAAAAGATAAAGAAATCTAGAAATAATTTGAATGGAATGATTATACATTGCATCGATAAAATCGGTAGTACCGCAAGTTCTCACCAGGTAGTGCAGAGGTGCGATAATCCGCCATTTTCTGGCGGTATTACGTATCCCTGAGTTCCGCACTAAGAACGCGGTAGTACCGCTTTTACAGACTGCAACCTAGGGCAAACGATTTAACCAAAAATTGATGTTTCTATTGGATTTGAATCCAAGAAATGGATGTAATATCATCATTAAACATCAATAATGTTGTTTTGCCCAAAAGGATTCGCATAAATCACCAACATTTCAAATTTTCTAGAAAGAACGACCTAGGGTTTGATTCGGTGGTAAAACAAGGAAATGAGAGTGTTTTACCTTGAGGATTGAAGGAGATAAGCCCTAGAGATGCAAGGAACTTGCAAAGATTTGCGATTCAGCCGAGTAAGGGAGGGATTTGGCCGAGAGGTATTTCGGGAGAGAGAGAGAGAGAGAGAGAGAGAAAGAAGAGAGGCTCGGGAGAAAAGTGACCTCTGGGGGTTACTTTTCTTTCGAAACTGATGCGGTAGTTCCGCCCTTTGGCTGCCGGTAATACCGCAAAGCGGTAGTACCGTGGTTTTTGTGCCGGTAGTACCTCACTGCGGTCATACCGCACTTAACACGCTGGTCATACCGATTATCCTGGAACTTCAAAAAACAGTTCTGGATAAAGATTGGATGAGATTATTTGCAAATGATCCTTAGTTGAGCAATCAAATAAGAGTTATTAGGGATCATTATGCATAGAATAGACTAATGTCTATATGAAAACATAATTTTTATGAACATAGATAATTGTTATAACACTTTTGAAAATAATTTTCTTACAAAAGCTTTTGAAGAACACCAAAATAAAAAGAGGCAAAAGTTTCAACCAACATTTGAATAGTCTATGACATTTAATTCATTCCTCAATTTGCAAAAATGGCTTTCATCTAATGGCTTGATGAAAATATCCGCTAATTGATCTTCGGTTCGGATGTGGCTAATTTCAATATCTCCCTTGCCCACATGATCTCTCAAGAAATGGTGGCGAATGTCGATATGCTTGGTTCTTGAGTGTTGGACAGGATTATTTGCTATTTTCACTGCACTATCATTATCACACAAAAGAGACATTTTATCAATTTTAATTCCATAATCCATCAAGATTTGCCTCATCCATAGCAATTGAGCACAACAACTTCCCGCGAAAACATATTCAGCTTCGGCGGTGGACAAAGCTACGGAATTTTGTTTCTTGGATGACTATGATACTGAGGATCTTCCTAAGAACTGACAACCACCCGAGGTGCTTTTTCTATCCACTTTACAACCCGCATAATTGGAATCTGAATATCCAATTAAATCAAACTTAGCACCTTTAGGAAACCATAGGCCAATGCTAGAGGAATGCTTTAAATATCTTAGTATTCTTTTTACGGCCATCAAGTGGCATTCTTTTGGAGATGCTTGAAACCGTGCACACATGCAAACACTAAACATAATATCAGGCCTAAATGCGGTGAGATAGAGCAAACTACCAATCATAGATCTATAAAGCTTTAAATCTACTGATTTACCTCCCTCATTTAGGTCGAGGTGACCGTTGGTTGCCATGGGAGTTTTGATAGGTTTTGCATCCTCCATGCCAAATCTCTTGATCAAGTCCTTTGCATACTTTATTTGGCTTACGAATGTTCCATCTTTGAGTTGCTTGATTTGAAGTCCAAGAAAATAGCTAAGTTCTCCAATCATGGACATTTCAAATTCCCTACACATCATATCACCAAATTCTTTGCAAAAGTCTTGATTAGTAGAACCAAATATGATATCATCAACATAAATTTGACATACAAAGAAATCATCATCTAACACTTTAGTGAACAGTGTTGAATCAATTTTTCCGATTTTAAATCCTTTTGAAACTAGAAAGTCTCGAAGGCGTTCATACCATGCTCTAGGAGCTTGTTTAAGACCATAGAGCGCCTTAGAGAGTTTATAGACATGATTAGCATTCTTAGGATCTTCAAAACCGGGTGGTTGTTCAACAAAAACTAGTTCGGATATTTCTCCATTTAAGAAAGCACTTTTGACATCCATTTGAAATAATTTAATATCAAAGCATGATCCAAAAGCAAGTAATATACGAATTGACTCAAGTCTAGCTACGGGAGCAAAAGTTTCACCGAAATCCAAACCTTCGACTTGAGAGAAACCTTATGCAACCAATCTTGCTTTGTTTCTTATAACTATATCATTTCCGTCTTGCTTGTTTCTAAACACCCATTTTGTACCGATGACATTGTGTTCTTTGGGTCGATCCACCAATGTCCAAACTTCGTTTCAGATGAAATTATTTAGTTCTTCATGCATTGCAATCATCCAATCTGGATCTTCAAGTGCTTCATCTATATTCTTTGGCTCAAGAGAAGAGACAAAAGAGTAATGTTCACAAAACGAAGCAACACGAGATCGAGTTTGAACACCCTTACTTACATCACCCAATATTTGATCTATTGGATGATCTTTTGCAATCGCATTGTGGATTCTTGGTGTTAGGTTGGATGGTTGATTATCTTCATTATTGTTTTCTTCCACTTGAATTTGACTCGTTGTGGAAGAGTTAGGAGGTTCAACTTGAGTAGAAGATGACGGTTCATCTTTAGGTTTGATGTCGCCAATTTGCATATTTTCCATAGCATTTCTTAACATTTCATCACCTACATCATCCAAATTGTCATGCCCTTCTTGAGAGCCGTTAGTTTCAACAAATTGAACATCGTGTCTTTCTTCAACTAAACCGGAGTTTTGATTGAAGACACGATAAGCATTACTATTTGAAGAGTAACCAAGCAAGAAACCAACATCACAACGACTTGCAAATTTTGAAAGACGAACTCCCTTTTTCAAAATATAACACTTGCAACCAAAGACACGAAAATAAGAAATGTTAGGTTTTCTTCCAACAAGGAGTTCATAGGAAGTCTTTTTCAAAAGGCGATGCAAATAGAGACGATTTATGGCATGACAAGCGGTGTTAATTGCTTCCGCCCAAAAGCTATCGGAAGTATTATATTCATCAAGCATTGTCCTAGCCATTTCAATTAATGTACGATTTTTCCTTTCTACAACTCCATTTTGCTCCGGAGTGTAGGTTGCAGAAAGTTTGTGCTTTATTCCAAGTTCATCACAAAAGTATTCAACTTTAGTATTTTTGAACTCGGAACCATTATCACTACGGATTTTCTTTATTTTGAAATCAAATTCATTTTGAGCCCGTTTTGCAAAGCTTTTGAAAATTCCGGAGGTTTCGCTCTTGTCATCTAGAAAGAACACCCATGAATATCTAGAGTGATCATCCACGATAACTAAACAATAGCTATTTCCCCCGATACTCTTATAGGTTGTTGGCCCAAACAAATCCATATGTAAGAGTTCCAATGGTCTAGAGGTTGACATGATACTCTTGGAAGGGTGAGAGCTTGCGACTTGTTTACCGGCTTGACAAGCACTACAAAGTCGATTTTTCTCAAACTTCACATCTTTCAAACCAACAACTAGATCATGTTTGAAAAGCTTTTTAAGTTGAATTATCCCAACATGAGCTAGCCTTCTATGCCAAAGCCAACCCAAAGAAGTTTTTGCAATTAAACAAGTTTGTAAGCAAGAAGCATTTGAGGAAAAATCAACCAAGTAAAGATTTCCAAATCTAAAGCCTTTGAAAACTAAAGCATTATCCTTTACACTTGAAATTGACACACCTTCATTTGAGAAATAGCAAATTAAATCAAGATCACATATTTGAGCAACGGATAATAAATTGAAGTTAAGTGATTCAACTAAAGATACATTTGAAATGGAAAGGTCATTTGAGATAGCAATTTTACCCAATCCTATTACCTTTCCTTTACTATTATCTCCAAAGGTGATCTTGTCACTTCCTTTTACGTTCTCGAATGTGGTGAACATTTTTCTATCGCCGGTCATGTGTTCAGTGCATCCACTATCAAGCACCTAATGTTTTCCACCGGTCTTGTAGTTCACCTACAAAATAAGAATCAAGTTCTTTTAGGTACCCAAATTTGTTTGGGTCCTTGGAGGTTAGTGACCAAGGCTTTAGGCACCCAAATAGCATTCTTTTTAGCGCCTAAAATCGAAGTGCCAATAAATCTTGCAATTATTTTACTATCAATGGATTTCTTAAGCATGTAGCAAGAATCATAAATGCCATAGGATTTAACATTGATATTTAAACAAGTATTTGACATGTGTCCTACCTTACCACACTTATTGCAATATTTACCATTTTGCTTAATAAAACTTGGAGGCTTGTTTACCGGTTTCTTACCTTTCTTGGGCACATACCCAAGTCCTTCCTTATTGAATGAGCACATTTGCTCACTTAATAACTTGTCAAGGGTTGATTTACCCTTGAAACATCTTTCCAAGCTCTTACTTAGCTTGGTGACTTGCTCTTTTAACATCATGATTTTCAATAATTAGCAAAGGGTCACAAGTATTAGCAACAAGGTATGGATAGCAAGTCATCACAAGAGGTAGAAATACTAGACATGGTTTTAGCATTTGACATATTTTCTACCCTTAGCATCTCATTCATTAAATCACAAGTAATACCAATATTTGAATGAGATTTTTCTATATCTTTTAAGAGAAAAGAATCATGAGCTTCATTTAGCTCCTCATAAGAGTCTTTTAGAGAGATATACTCTTTCTTTAAAACTTTAAATTTTGATTTCTCTTTTCCAATATATTCATTTAAATCTTCAACCATGTCCATTAATTCATCATATGAAGGAGCATCATTATCAATAGATTTTACCTTATCTCCTTTTGCCATAAGGCATGTAGGAGACGTGAAGAGTGAAGGAGCTTCCTTTATGGCGATGCCGACAAGTCCTCTTTTCTTAGGAGACTCTTCATCACTTGATTCGGAGTCGGAATCCGAATATTCTTCGTCGGAATCCCACTCTCCAATGTGAGCTTCATTTTTGCCCTTTTTGTGTAGCCTTTTGAAAAGCTTCTTCTTTCCATCAAATTCCTTCTTCTTTGATGATTGATCTTTGTCATCCTTCTTGTAACACCCTGGCTATTCGGAAGCCAAGATGTCACCTAAAACATCTAACATACATCCATAATGCGGAAAAATTTGAATAAAATCAACTAATGATAGTATCAAAACAACCAAGACATGATGAAGGTATCCGTCCTTCACCATCTAATCTATTTATTTCAGTTCATTGATAATGAAAGTTCACATGCAGTAATAATTCAACATCAATGTGGAGAAGGTATCCTTCCTTCACCAATTATAAATTTATTATTACAGTTCATCATTTACGAATATAAGATAGAACTAAATTTAATCTTGAACATGAATTGGATGATGTGAACAAGTAGTGCGTGTCTACTCCCTCCCAAGTGAGCCAACATCAGGGGTTACCTAAAATAAACAAACAACGCAAGAGTGAGTCCACGACTCAGCAAGTACAGTAAAAGGGACATAACACACATATGAACAAGTCATCATCATAAGAGAATATGAGCATACATCGAATGAAAACTTAGGACTGCATGGCATTAATGAATGTACTCAAGGATGGACTGCACACATGCTTATACCGGTATAGCGAGTGACACACCCGTCGGTGTTCACTTAAGCCCGCACCTTAACAAAAGTGCGGGGATCCAAGTCCTATATGAAGAACGTTTCATATAGGTGTCCAAAGCTGCCCATACTGGAATTGATGGGTCTTACGTGCCCATACTGGAATTGATGGGTCTTTCAATCCACTCCCGTGGACGGGACATGACAATGTCCAAACCTACCCACATTGGAATGGTGGGACTTACAGTCCACTCCCGTGGACATAGCATGAATAAAAGGATGCATGATATGAACATGAACAATGCTAATATCATCTTTCGCATTTACTCCACATATTGATAGAACATACCCAATTCAGCATTTCGGTATCACAAGATGTCACATCATATTCATGTAAACATTCACAATTACAAACACTTAAAACCAACAAAGTACTTGCCTTCCGCGTTGCGACGCGTTAGCAGGCAACGATGGCGCTCCCAAACCCGTAGACTCGCGGCCTAAACAATTAAATAACCGAAATAAGAACAACATAGAGCCCATCATGAATTAATATTCTACACTACCCTCTTGCACACCCAAAACATAGTCATAACCCGAAGCTGAAATTCCAGCAGCAACATGGAATCCCATCAGGACAGCAGCACGGTAAAGACCAAAACTAATGATCTGGGACTCCAAAATAGATGAGCCCAGATCCTACACGAGCTTAACAAATATATCTACAACTTTGTAGTTGACGAGATAACCCAATTCGGCCAAACTAAATTGCTAACTGTCAAACGAAACAGCAGAACAGAATCTGATTGAGCAATTAGAACAGCAGAACTAAAACGTCCATAACTTTTAAACTACAACTCCGAATTGAGTGTTCTTTAACAATCTGAAAAGGTTATGAAATTACCTACAATAACCTAGTTGGCACGACATTCATATTTTGCCTTTAACAAAAAGTGGCACACGGGTCAAAACTAAAGATAGAAACTGACATACAATCTGGACAGACTGACCTACAATCTGGACAGTCACAATGAAAAGTGCATAACTTTTGATCTATAAATCCAAATGAGGTGTTCTTTATCAATTATGAAAGCTAGTGATATCACCTTCAAAATTTGTTATGGGCAAGACCTCTGAATCACCCTCTAACTAGGCCATATATCAACCTATACAGAGACTGCTAATTCTCGTCAGGAATCTGGACAGCAGATAATAAATCTATCATAACTTTTGACTCGAAAGTCGGAATTTAGTGTTCTTGGCGGCCACCGAAAGCTAAGAACAAAACCTACAATACTCTAGGAGATGGGATCCTCTGATTCGGCCTCTAAGGTTGTGAAAACAGCCGCGCAAACTACTGGACAGAATTGAATTTCCAACAGACAGACTTTGATCTAATCAAATTTAATCGGTTTCACTTCTACGACTAATCAAACAACAACAACCGCAATCATTACCCTTGGAGACACGCGTGCCCGCTGAAATACCCCGCTAGATGCTCATCTCCTCTTCTTCTCCTCTCTCCTCCACCTTTCTCCTTGGCCGGACAATGGGAGAGCACCACCAGAGAGAGCAACGGAGTGCAAGGAGGGCGCGCATCGTAGTGGCATCGAAGGCGGCGGAACACTGTAGCAATGCGTGCTACGGTGGTGGGCTAGGGTTTCCCCCTCCTTTTATTAGTGGCCGGCCCTCATGGGCCTCCTAGGCCAAAGTCCAAGCCCAGTTGTCAAAGAATTGCAGATTTTCCCCGTCTAAAGTTTAATTTCTCTTTCACTGCTTCCTTCATTACAATAAGTTGGAGTATTACAGAAAAACCCCTTTTTCGTTTACTCTCCTTCCGTAGAAACATTCGGGGTATTACATTCTACCTCCCTTAACAGGATTCGACCCCGAATCTAAACACACTTAAGCGAAAGAACAATCACGACTGAGAACGAACAACGGTAACCACGTACCCGTTGTGAACAACCCCGGCTAAAGCTCATGCACGCGAAACTCCAACTTCCCCAGTAGCCTCTCCCTCGGACTGAAAATACCACAACACAACGACGTAACACGACGTCTGATCTAACACTCAACCCGGTACTTTCAGGTACACTCATCGGACAAAACTCGAAGGTAAGATCTCACTCGATGGTCAGCGGCGCAAACGAAACCTCAAACTCGGATCTCGGTACTCACTCAACACGAGAACATACAAGGCGTTACGTACTCGCGTAAGGACTCGAGACGATCCTAGCGATCGCCAACTAGCGAAAACAACCCAATATATCTTGGGTTAACCTTCCTAATGATACCGAACCACACGACAAGCACAAAGAACACGGAACTCGTGTTCTACCTCTCAATCGAACTCTTCACTAAAGCAAGGATCACCTCCTTTAACGAAACATACGACAAAACTCTCTTTAAGCAAACTCTTTTACCAACAAAACCCATCTGAAAACGAAAGATTCACATCGCAACTAAGCGTTACCATTTCGGTACTAAAGAGTCAAATCCAAATCGAATTTCATCACTAAAACCTTTCCACCTTCCAAGTGGCGGTTTGCGAATAAACATCACGAAAACTAAAGGAGGAATAATTTTAAATGCCCAAATCAAAACTTCCTTTATTCTTCCTGAACCGATAAGAACCACACATACCAAAATTGAGTCAAACTCAACTTACGAAAGACATTGGTCAACAAAGACAAAGCTCATGCGAGAATAAAGAAAATGCTTCACTAATCAAGAAGACATCTTTTCCTTGGTTTCACTTTTTGGAATAAAATATCTCTCCAACCTTAGAATTGAATTCATCGCATACCACACGGTCTCAAACCTCTTAATTTAACATCCTCAAATTAGGCTTAAACCGAAATACATCATCACCTCCAACTTTCAAGAATAACACGTCGAATCCTCGTATACCCGCTCATGAACTACATCGAAGGGTTCTATCGACAATCATTCCACTACTCGAATACTCCAGTTTTCTATCTCCTCTACACACAAATCTTTGGCGACCAAAAGTCTAGCATGAAAATGGAAAGCCCAAATTTAACCTCCAAGACCCCTACAACGAATTCCTCTTATAACACATGGTGAAATCATCGGATTAAATCTTTAACATCCCCACAATTCCGACATAATCACTCATTAACATCATCAGAATCACTCACACAACATCGCAATACTTTCCAATTGTGTTACTCTATAAAATTAATTAAGGTTTCCATACATTTGATAATCCCCAACATTTCAACATGAACCAAAGTTCTGGAACTACACTATACCATAGGTCCTACTTAGTCGAACACTATACAGTTTTACTTCGAAGCCATACATTCCATCTGAATCAACTTCCCTCCAAGAGGTTCAGTCAAAACCAACTCATCTTCTATTACTCCTCCAATAGCTTGGTAGCAAAAATCTCACCCCTACAATCACTTAACCACCACCAAACAATTGACAACTTACGCTTTGTAAAACTTTGCAACACAAAATTGTTGATCCTTTCTCAAAAGAAAGAGGCGAACAAGGGCAAGTTTCACCACACAGAAAATGTTCTTGCTCACAGTGAGCACGAAACCAAAAGAAATAATCGATAATGAAGATATGGAAAACGAAGTTGAGTTCACAATGGAGGGTACGCATCCTCAAAAAGGGAATATCAAATAACCACCAATAAGAGAAAAAATGACATTGCGATTGAAACTCGACAACTCTTGAGTGAAAAGAGCAAAAAGTTTATGAACAATTCGAATAACTACAAGTTACAAACGGACTCAAATTCTCAAATATTCCTCTGCACTCTTTCCTTTAACACTGAAATTAATTTTTGACTAACATCGTTTTGCCACAACGTACAAGATAAGATCTTTAGTCCAAACCACAAGGACTAATTAAGAACTAATGAAATTCTTCAATACGTCATATTTGTTCGAACTGTTCAACTACACAAGAAACATAAGATCCAAATAATCTCAATCACCAAACTCAAAACTTTTCCAATTACGGATTTCATGAAAAGCAAGCGATTAATCTCCTTTTAAGGAACCAACATAATTTTCTTTAATTGCGACTTCACGTTGCCAACTCAAACCAGAATCGTTAAGATTCAATCACATGAATCTCTTAAGAAGCAACAAGACAATTCAATACCCCAATTTATTTAAAATAATTTCAGCTACGGTGATTCAATAGCTCAAAGAAAATATCACAAAGCTAAACTTGAAATATTCTCATCGAACGATATCACCAAAGGCGATCAAATTACTATGGGTATTAACATCAATTTCACAACAACAATTAGAAAACACTTGAAAGACCCACGTGAAAAGAATGGGTTGATTCTTTCTCAAAAGAAGAGACAAATGGAAACGACTTTCACCAACTAGAAAACTCATCTACCACTTGGCACCGAACACGGACCGGGAAGAAACCAATTAAGCAATGAACTTATAGAACATAAGTGAAGTCCACAGTTGAAAGCATAAGCCTCACAAGAAGAGAATATCGAATCTTAACAGATAAGAACAAATAAGTATTCAAAATCGAAGTACTTGCATCACTGAAGAACCATTATAACTTTGCAACATATCGTTACTCGATAAACTTCATTTACCTCATAAAAGCCTGAACCCTCAAAAGATCATGAACATAAAACTTAAAATTTGATCATTTAGAGAATACCACCATAGGTGATCAAATTACTACGATAATTAACCTCATTCTCACAATTTTGACGATTTAATAACATCGACAACATACACTAGTACTGAGAATCATCAAACTTTATTACTCCATCCTAAAACTTCCCAAAGGAAATACAAACCACAAGGTTGAAACAAATTTATTATAACAAGATTATGCTAAGCAATATCAATATCACAAGGCACGATAGCAAAGACTACTTACGAAATTAATCTACTCAACTATTGGTGTTGCTTAACACCTTCTTCAGCGCTCATTAACAATCGATGATGGTATTAATCATGTGTGTACATATAGTACTAATTCCATTTGTAATCATATAACCATATGTAAACATAGATTCACATTTCACCTTTGTTCAGAAATCATTTCAAAACATGATTAAATATTCACTAACATAATTTTCTATAAACAAGGTTTCACGAATCGATACACCAGCACCCATCTGGTCCTTTATGCAAGTTTCAACAATTTTAGCATACCAAGAAATAGACAAATCTAGCTCTTACGTAAGATCTATAGGTTCTGAACGGATATGGACAGTCTTTATTTAACCTACACCATGTATCAAATACAAGGACATTTCAAATTAATCAATTTCACTTTCATGGATGGTAGTTAAGAATAATTGATTTGCACCATGCTAATAACCCAACTTGGTAACTCATATCGTAACAATTTATTCGTTTAGTTATAACTTCTCATTTTAATCATGGCGGACATCACAAAAGGATTCTAACACCTTACTACAGAAAAGAGAGACTTCAAACCTCAACGCTCAAGTAATCCAAAAGAAACGATAAAGCCAAAGCTTTCCCATGCAAACGAACTTACAATGAAAACTCTCACTAACCAAGCTATCAAACGAGTAAATGAGTCATTCTTTTCAATGAGAAAGAAGGAGCAACCATGAAAACATCAATCTTGTCAATTGACAACGACCACAAGTGGTAAAAGCAACTCAACAGGTTGAAAAGCAATATTTGTTTGAGAGAACCAAGAGGATCTATTGAAAACCATAAACTATCATGAACCACAAACCCGGAGAAATTCATCAACCACCATAGGACAAGAATTGCCAAATTCAGAAATCAAGAAAGAGAACAACTTTCTAAAGCAACTCACGCTTAACACTGAAACTATAGTACTGGGTAACTACTCCTCTAACCACGTTCTGCGAACAGTGGTGTAACCTAGTGAATCCCAGAGTAACAACCACGACCCCCACTTCTTATCATCCATTTATAACACGCTTCACCAAAATACTCCATTATGAATATACAGGATCATCTCATGACAATCATAGAATTAGTTCATAGATATTGAATATCACAGCAGATCATAAATTAACCACAAGAATGATAGTACGGAAGCAATTCAAGAACAGTTCAACATGATGAATCACATCACTAGAAATACGGATATGCTGGATTACCCAAACCCCACCCATCAGGTACACGTGTGTCATTTTAATATCTTAATTACCACGGACCTAAAGTCCGCTCTGATACCAACTGTAACACCCTGGCTATTCGGAAGCCAAGATGTCACCTAAAACATCTAACATACATCCATAATGCGGAAGAATTTGAATAAAATCAACTAATGATAGTATCAAAACAACCAAGACATGATGAAGGTATCCTTCCTTCACCATCTAATCTATTTATTTCAGTTCATTGATAATGAAAGTTCACATGCGATAATAATTCAACATCAATGTGGAGAAGGTATCCTTCCTTCACCAATTATAAATTTATTATTACAGTTCATCATTTACGAATATAAGATAGAACTAAATTTAATCTTGAACATGAATTGGATGATGTGAACAAGTAGTGCGTGTCTACTCCCTCCCAAGTGAGCCAACATCAGGGGTTACCTAAAATAAACAAACAACGCAAGAGTGAGTCCACGACTCAGCAAATACGATAAAGGGACATAACACACATATGAACAAGTCATCATCATAAGAGAATATGAGCATACATCGAATGAAAACTTAGGACTACATGGCATTAATGAATGTACTCAAGGATGGACTGCATACATGCTTATACTGGGGTATAGCGAGTGACACACCCGTCGGTGTTCACTTAAGCCCGCACCTTAACAAAAGTGCGGGGATCCAAGTCCTATATGAAGAACGTTTCATATAGGTGTCCAAAGCTGCCCATACTGGAATTGATGGGTCTTACGTGCCCATACTGGAATTGATGGGTCTTTCAATCCACTCCGTGGACGGGACATGACAATGTCCAAACCCCTTACATTGGAATGGTGGGACTTACGATCCACTCCCGTGGACATAGCATGAATAAAAGGATGCATGATATGAACATGAACAATGCTAATATCATCTTTCGGCATTTACTCCACATATTGATAGAACATACCCAATTCAGCATTTGGGTATCACAAGATGTCACATCATATTCATGTAAACATTCACAATCACAGACTTAAAACCAACAAAGTACTTGCCTTCAAGGTTGCGGCGCGCGTTAGCGAGCAACGATGGCGCTCCCAAACCCGTAGACTCGCGGCCTAAACAATTAAATAACCGAAATAAGAACAACATAGAGCCCATCATGAATTAATATTCTACACTACCCTCTTGCACACCCAAAACATAGTCATAACCCGAAACTGAAATTCCAGCAGCAACATGGAATCCCATCAGGAAGCAGCACGGTAAAGACCAAAACTAATGATCTGGGACTCCAAAATAGATGAGCCCAGATCCTACACGAGCTTAACAAATATATCTACAACTTTGTAGTTGACGAGATAACCCAATTCGGCCAAACTAAATTGCTAACTGTCAAACGAAACAGCAGAACAGAATCTGATTGAGCAATTAGAACAGCAGAACTAAAACGTCCATAACTTTTAAACTACAACTCCGAATTGAGTGTTCTTTAACAATCTGAAAAGGTTATGAAATTACCTACAATAACCTAGTTGGCACGACATTCATATTTTGCCTTTAACAAAAAGTGGCACACGGGTCAAAACTAAAGATAGAAACTGACATACAATCTGGACATACTGACCTACAATCTGGACAGTCACAATGAAAAGTGCATAACTTTTGATCTATAAATCCAAATGAGGTGTTCTTTATCAATTCTGAAAGCTAGTGATATCACCTTCAAAATTTGTTATGGGCAAGACCTCTGAATCACCCTCTAACTAGGCCATATATCAACCTATACAGAGACTGCTAATTCTCGCCAGGAATCTGGACAGCAGATAATAAATCTATCATAACTTTTGACTCGAAAGTCGGAATTTAGTGTTCTTGGCGGCCACCGAAAGCTAAGAACAAAACCTACAATACTCTAGGAGATGGGATCCTCTGATTCGGCCTCTAAGATTGCGAAAACAGCCGCGCAAACTACTGGACAGAATTGAATTTCCAACAGACAGACTTTGATCTAATCAAATTTAATCGGTTTCACTTCTACGACTAATCAAACAACAACAACCGGCAATCGTTACCCTTGGAGACACGCGTGCCCGCTGAAATACCCCCGCTAGATGCTCATCTCCTCTTCTTCTCCTCTCTCCCTCCACCTTTCTCCTTGGCCAACAGCAATGGGAGAGCACCACCAAGAGAGAGCAACGGAGTGCAAGGAGGGCGCGCACTGTAGCGGCGGCGGAACACTGTAGCAATGCGTGCTACAGTGGTGGGCTAGGGTTTCCCCCTCCTTTTATTAGTGGCCGGCCCCTCATGGGCCTCCTAGGCCAAAGCCCGAAGCCCAGGTTGTCAAAGAATTGCAGATTTTCCCTCGTCTAAAGTTTAATTTCTCTTTTCACTGCTTCCTTCATTACAATAAGTTGGAGTATTAGAGAAAAACCCCTTTTTCGTTTACTCTCCTTCCGTAGAAACATTCGGGGTATTACACTTCTTGTTGGGGCAATTTGAGATTATATGCCCCTTTTCATCACATCCATAACACTTCTTGAATTTGTTGAAGTTGAAGTTTCGATGTGGGCGTCTTCTCATGAATTTCTTCATTTTTCTCACAAGAAGAGCGTACTCCTCATCCGAGTCTTCTTCTTCATCCTCATCATCACTTGATTCCGCTTTAGCTTTGAAAGCGGTGATTTTCTTCTTGGATGAAGATGACTCCAAAAGTTCTTCCTTGTCCTTCTTATATAATTCGTTAGTGATGAGGTTGCCCAAAAGTCCAATTGGTGTCATTCTTGGCAACTCGGGAGAGTTGAGAAATAATGTTACCAACGTCTCATATTTATCCGGAAGGACCCTAAGCATTTTGCGCACAACATCAACATCAAGAAGATTAGTACCAAGACCTTTGAGTTCATTTATAATGTTGTTTAGTCTTGAATACATCTCGGTGATGTTTTCATTTGGCAACATTATGAATGTCTCATATTTAATCCGAAGCTTATGCAATTTGGCTTATTTGACCGTGGATGTGCCCTCATGAATTTCGGAGAGGGTAGTCCAAATAGCATGAGCGGTTTCCAAATTGCTCACCCTATTGAACTCATCCGCGTTCAAAGCACCAAAGAGAGCATTCATAGCTTGAGCATCTAAATGAGCATTACGTTCATCTTGAGCCATGGCATTTATAGGATCAAGAGACATAGCATAACTCTCATTTACAATTTTCCATATATTCGGACTCATGGCCTTTAAGAAAATGGACATTCTAATTTTCCAATAAGAATAGTTCGAGCCATCAAATAAAGGAGCATTTCCTATATGCATACCCTCACTAGTCATCCTTTCTCTCTTAGACGGTAAAGTCTAATAATTGAGAGACCTTACTCTGATACCACTTGTAGGATCAAGGATAACCGACTAGAGGGGGGTGAATAGGAGGTTTTTAAACTTTTAAACAAATTAACGAGATAAGCTAATTAATAACTTAGTCTAAACAAGTTATACTTCTAGCTAAGCAATACAATCACAAAGATCAAACTAGAAATATAAATGCGGAATAGTAAAGACTAGAAATAACCACAATGACGCAACGATGTTTTCCCGTGGTATCGAAGACTTGCCGGTCTTCACTAGTCCACGTTGAGGGAGCTTGAACCAATCAAGCCGGCTCCACGTATTAAGCCTTTCCTCGATCACTATTGGTTGTTCTTCCTCCACTCCGGAGATGGTGAACACCAAACCACTCACAATATGGGCACCGGGCCTCTTCACAATCTTCTTGAAGAGATCACCGTGCAATCACCGCCAAGCCGTCTAGGAGTTCGGCAAAACTCCAAGAGTAACAAACCAAGACCTTCGCTTGACGACACTCAAGTGCAATAGGATCAACTAGAATGATGAATGCACTTTGAATGAGCTCAACAACCACTCAAAGAGTGAACAAATGAGTTTGAGGAGTTGAATGAATGCACAAGGCTCAAAAGATGTTAAATGTGGTCTAGCACACTCGCTTGAGCAGGTGGGGAAGTATTTATACCCCCCAACAACAATTATAACCGTTGGAGAGGAAAACCCAACTTTTCAGCCACATGCGGTACTACCGCCATGTAATGGGCGGTACTACCGCACTTCTCCAACCACTACTACAACGGCTATAACAGAGGCATTAAATGACCTGACATAGCCGTTTTATCTCGCAGAGCGGTACTACCGCCAACTAACCAACGGTACTACCGCAGAGCGGTCATACCGCAAGGAGAGTGCGGTACTACCGTTTTTCAAGAGAAACAAAAGGGTGCGCACTGGAAAAAACATACCGCTTCTCATTCGGAATAACCGGCATGCGGTAGTTCCTCTTAACAACTGCGGTACTACCTTAGTCCGGTCATACCGCATGAACACTTGCGGTACTACCGCGCTGAGGTTTTGGCATCTAAACCAAAAAATAGACTCTCTGTAAAAAACATACCGCCAACAATTGAACGGTACAACCGGGGTGCGGTAATACCGCAGAGACAACGTCGGTACTACCGATTGTCCTAACAAAGCATATATGGCTGAGAAAAGGAAATCCATATGCATGCATGATCCTAAGTTGATCCATAAAGTACAAGACATGCCATCAAGCTACTGGACATGATCCCTCTTAATAGTACGGTATTTAACCTATAATCCGGTCTTCCACCTATTTCTCCTAAGACCGGTAAAAGAAAATACTTTCAAAACCACTTGTACCTTATTCTTGAGCTGTACTTGATCTTCATAAAACTTTTAGCATGCATCTTCAAGATCATATTTTCCAATGGGACTAGTCCTTGTAAAAACTCAACAAATCAATAAGTCTCATTCTCACATATTATCATAATTTACCAAAATATATTTTTAGGGGCCTAGATGCTTTTCAGCCGCCCAGACAACTCTAAGGACTTAATCTTGTCTAGACCTCCCGTGTATAACATGTGCAACCACAAGTCTGTAAAGTACAACTTGGCTAAATAATTTGTATCCATCGGTACGAGTTGCATCAGATAGATGATCCGCGACGCCGTGAGCCTTTGTGGCGAAGGGTGTCGGGGTGCACGATGTAAGTCGTTAGACAGCGCAAGAGGGGGTCTGAGTAAGGGTTAACGGGTCTAAAAGAGCGTAACCCTTCGTGGACGAAACCTTAGCGAAGTGTAACTAATACTGAGGGATGCATTGTAAAGGCCTTGTGATGATCTCCCCTTGATTCACATGTCTACGGAAACGTGTGTACATATCAGGATGATTATCTCTTGTGGGTAAAGTGTACAATCTCTGCAGAGTTATAAACTGTTTAAACAGCCGCGCCTACGGTCAAAGGTGGACATGGGAACTTAACCTGAGTTAGTTCTATTTCAAAAACCTTTGTGGGTGGTATGAAAATGTGGTGGGCTCACCTAGCCCTGGGTTGGATTTTTCCCTGGGTTTGCAGACTCAGTGATGTTAATATATGGGGGTAACCCCAATCAAATTAAGCATGGGTAGAGTTTCCGCCGGAGGGAACCTCTGCTGTTATTAAATATTGCACAATTACTCTCTTTCTAAAAATGCAATTTGTTAAAATGCTAAGTGTTAGGAATTTGTAATTATGATATTTGAAAATATTGCTTTAGCAAATAAAAGAACCCGAGCCATCCTTGGTTAGCCTTGCATGTATATTACTGCATTGTGTGTTGGCTCGCGAGCACGGAAGTTGTGCTCATCCTCGCCCTCTCTCTTTCCCCCAAACCCCTCAGAAGCAGGAAATCCCAGAGATTACGACTATTACGAGGATCCAGAAGTCGGAGAACCCCGAGATAATGAAGCGTAGTGTAGTCATTAGCTGTTCTAGTCTCGCCCCGGTGACTCGACGTTGGTTCTTGTGTGCATCTTATATTATCCGAGTCTTTAGGTAATATTGGGCGACACAATTTCCCATCGCATGCCTGTGGAGAGATGTGCTCTCACCCCTTTTGCTTCCGCTGTCGCCCGCTTTGTAATGTAATCAATTTGGCCTGCTCGCACTATTGTAAAACTCGACCGACACGGTCTATGTAAACTCTGTGTTAAATTAATGAATGGTGCGGTTCTACGCCATGTATGAATTGATTCACGATGTATTCGTGAATACTGAAACATCGTCCAGGAATAGCACAGTATTTCACAGAGGATTTTGAATTAGGAAATCCGGATCCGACACTACCAAACTCCGATTTAGACGCGACACAATCGATCCATCCATCCTCTATCACCTACCAAACTCCGATTTAGACGCGACACAATCAATCCATCCATCCTCTATCACCCAGCAAAGTTGCAAGCCCACTCATGCTTACTTTGCACTAAAGCTAGGGCACTGCCAGCTAGCTCTGTCGTCGAGCTGATCTCTCGCGCTCAAGAGGGACCACGCAACACACTAACAACCGTGCATCGATCCATGTGCCCACGTCCTGTCAGTAGCGCATCCCCTATCCACCAGACAAAACTAAAAGTGCTTTTCCCAAATACACATATCTCTCGATCTCACCTAGGATCATCCAATTAGTTGCTACACTGCAAGCACACTGCCCTTTTCCTCTTCTACAATACGTGCAATGGCCAAGCACACCAGCATTCTCCTGGTTGTCTTCTCCCTGTCGCTCGCCGGCGTCATTCTCGACGTGGGCGCCGCCACGACGACGACGCACCTCCGGTTCTACATGCACGACACCGTGACGGCGGGGCCATCGAGCCCGGCGACGGCGGTGCGCGTGGTGAAGGGCGCGGCGCCGCTGCCCAACGACCCCGTCAACCGCTTCGGCGACCTGTACGTCATCGACGACCCGCTGACGGAGGGCCCCGGCGCGGCGTCCCCCGCCGTCGGGCGCGCGCAGGGGTTCTACCTCTTCGCGTCGCGGACGGATCTGGCGCTGCTGCTCAGCGCCACTATGGCGTTCACGTCGGGGAGGCACAACGGCAGCGCCGTCGCCGTGCTGGCCAGGGACGACATCCTCGACCCCGTCAGGGAGCTGCCCG
Organism: Ampelocalamus luodianensis; assembly: GCA_036346255.1. Taxonomy (NCBI): domain Eukaryota; kingdom Viridiplantae; phylum Streptophyta; class Magnoliopsida; order Poales; family Poaceae; genus Ampelocalamus; species Ampelocalamus luodianensis. Next base: position 43,780,978 of record CM070638.1, on the reverse strand, counting down.
TCGTCGGCGGCACCGGTGCGCTCCGCGGCGCCACTGGGTACGGCCTGCTCAGGACCCACTCCTACAACGCCAGCACCAACAACGCCGTGCTCCAGATCGACATGTATCTGCACGTGTAGGCGCACCACGCACGTACGTGTGTACTTGCATGACAAGGCATGCATGCTTAATTAATTAGTGTTGTTGTTTGGTGTTGATCGATATATATTTTAATGCCTCCTCTAAAATCTGTTTTCTTCCAGGTTGAAATGTTTGTGTGTGTCAAAAAAGAAGAAGAAGAAGAAATGCTAGTGAGTGTAATATCATAATCTCCTCTGGTTAGTCTTGTTTTAAAGATATCGCCTCTGGTTTAGTTAATTGCATTGATTTTGTATGGTATTACAGGATTCTTGCCGAATATATATATATATATATATATATAAGTAATGCCTACTACCCACAATCAATATTATATGTCCCTTCTTGTCTCATCTCATGCAGTCACATCACCGCTATTGTTCATAACCTTCTAATGAAATTGAGTATCATAGATGTTCCCTTGTTTGCATTGTCCCTTAATTATTTTAGAGTCTATCGTGTATTACAACCAACAGATTGATTTCTACAGATTCCCACACGTGTATCCTTCTAGTTCTTATATTGAAAAGAGGGCCTCAGCTCTTGAGTCTTGATTTCTACATATTACCGCAAGATTAACAAATCAGTATTGCAACAATCAATGATAGTACTACAAGATCAATAAATCAGTACGGCGGCAATCAAAGAAATTGCTGCAAGTACTTAATGATATTACTGCAAATACTCAATGATATTACTGCAAGTACTCAATGATATTACTGATGGTGATCAATGATATTACTACACGCTTAACTAATCGGTTCTTTAGCAATTATCTAGTTCGAGCTCAAAGCCTAATCGATGATTCCAAATTAACACAATAATTTACAAGTCCAAAAATATCACTAAGTATTCACAAGTAGCCCACAATTTATCATGCAAGTAAACCTGTTCAAACGTCGGGTCGGGCCAAGCCTGAAAAGCTTGGCAGCAAACGAGTAAGCTCGAGCCCAGCCAGGCCCAAAATTTGGTTTTTTTATTTAAAAATATTATTTTAATTCTTTTTAGAATAAAAAGTAATATTTAATTCATTTTGAGAATAAAAAAGAGTTTCTTTATTTTTTTTGAATTACATTTCTAGGGCTTTTGGGCCAGAAATGCAGTCCCAAGCCTGTCCTGGATTGGGTCAGGCTCGGGCTGGGTCACTCGTGAATAGGTCTACATGCAAATCTCCTAGTAGTAGTAAATCACAGAAATGAACAAATGTAGGAACACTAGTACACTAGACTATGCAAGATAGATGAATTGAAAACCAGAGATACTCAGAACCAATGGCAATCAAAGCCACTGAGAAGGCATAGCATGTTGATAGGACGCTAACCCAGAAAACCCATCGCCACCGTTACCATGGTTTTACCAGTGATCGAGGTCGTTGGAGATACAATGCCACCACCGTGAATCCAAGTCTACAGAAGCACATGATCGAGGTTGAGGAGTTGCCGCAAAAAGAATAAGAAGAATCGCACATTGGCCAAGCACACGAACCAACACCCAATAACCCAATAGTTGTCGAATCAAGTTTAAGACTCGCTGTGAGGCAAATGCTAGAAATCAGTTGGGCTGAAGTGATTTTTTATCTCAGAGAGAAGAGAAGAAGGATGAGTATATAAAGTAGAGGACGAGGCGACATCGCTAAAACGGCTACCCGAGCTTCTCACGAAAGCCATGGCGAAGGGATCGAATCTATCCCCATGACCTCTTCTTTAGTCTCTCTCTCAGCAGGATAAGGCCATGTGACTCTTATTCTCTCGTTCTCTCTCAGACATATGTGCCCCCATGGGAATAATAGGGAAATTCCCAAAATACCCTAGTATACAACACAAACACATACGGGAGAAAATAGATTATTGCGAGCACGATCGATGACGTGCACCTACAAGCAAGGCTGGTGCATCATGATTCCGAGTCCAACCCGCTTAAATAGATTGATGGGGGTGGTGCAAAGTACAACACGATGTCAATTTACCCAATGTTATGTGCGCCTAACCGGCTAACCCTGGTGTTTTGTGCAATTAAAATCAATTTAATTAAATAGTGCAAAGTGCAATTTACTTGTAAAGAAATCAAGCAACATGCAAATAGCAGAACCCAAAACTAAATAGCCAGAAAGATCACACATGAGCAGTGAACTCACCTACCAAACTCCGATTTAGGCATGACACAATCGATCCATCCATCATATCACCGAGCACAACCACACACACGCAAAGTTGCAAACATACTTCACTACTACAGATAAGGCTATATTGGATGTTTCATCACAGACAGTTCCCTAGAATACATCAGTATTATCATTATCATAGACGGTTTTACAAGCGTGATTGTCTATGTGACTATAGCGATGGCTAGAACTATCTGTGATACATAATTATCACAGACAGTTTTTAGTAAGAACCGTCTGTGATAATTCACAAACAGATCTTTTTAAGAACTATCTATGATAATTGCAGACGTCACAGACAATTTTTAATTCGAATCGTCTATGATAATTGTACACATCACAAATGGTTCTTAACAAGAACCGTTTGTGATAATTTTGTATCACAGACGGTTTGTGGTTGGAAGTGTATGTGATATGTACATCTATTATTAAATACCCAGCCCATCTCGACAGATCTGTCTGTAGTGAGCAACAAAAGCAATGAAAATAAACCAAAAGGTCTAGCAAGTGTGCCCCCATAACCCAAGGCAACCGACTGCGTGCTAGAAACAACATTATTCGTTAGTGTCGCCTAAATCGACGCTAATGAACTCATCGGGCATACTATCATCCTCACCTGAAACAAGCAGACAAACTGGTTGAGTACAAATGAACTCACAAGTCTTACACAAAGTAAAAAATTATCTATGCTTAGAGGATATCAAAAGAATGGCATTAGTGGCTTAGTTTTGTGGAAAACACAACAATTTTTACCCTACACATACTAGTTTTCAATTGCTATTTTGTAAACAAGTTTTTAAGCAAAAGATAAACATGTGACATAGATATATATTAACAAACAATTGAATCAAACAAAAACCAAAGTGGCAGCCCACGTTGTGATAAACTAAAGTGCATGAATACTCATTCATGCCGAATACCGAGTTGTAACCATGTCAATTTAATTTCTAAGTCTAACAATAATGACTCCCAAATTCAAGCGATCGTCCGTAACCATGAACACGGATATTCGAATAGATTTACACCCTGCAGGGAGTACAACTTTACCCACATCGACTCGCCAGCCCGTAAGCCAAACACACTGCCTTTGGTGAGTTCGCCGGGTAGATCGAAATTTGGTATTGTTTAGTAAAAAGATCCTATTGAGTTAGATCACCCATGCAAGATGAAATCCCAAATTAGTACAAATGCATATAGCAAATGCTAAGTGGGCAAGCATGTTGTGTTGGAGGGGCCAGTGTAAGGTAGTTAGTATGTTGGGCGACACCAACATAAGTAATCGTGCTCACCTGCACAGTATATATTACACTGGGTTCCTAAGGAACATAGGATTTCACGGTCGCTATGTCCTTACACCACCTGCGGTCTAAACCAATGAAATCTTCACCTTACTTAACCAAATGGCACCCATAATACCGCGTGTGGTACTACGAGTGCTACTTGAATTAATGACGTCACCAAAGTTCGGTCCTTGATGGTTCGGACAAGACAACCACAAACCCGAGTCTCGTGTACAAAGGCACCCACACTACAACCACTTGTCCAGACCCAAATCCTTTTTAAATTTACCAAAAATAACTAAACGACCAAATTTGAAGATCTGGACCAAAATCATAAAAGATAATTGTGAGGTGTTTACCATGATTGACGGGTTGATTCCGTCAACCGGACTACTGACAACTCTAGACTTGCATGGCTAAGCGATCCTTAACAAAATAGGAATAACCATCACATCCATCTATCCTTAAGCATATATGTACTGGAAAAGTAACAAGGATAGCATCAAGAGTAGGACATAACTAACTACTCATAACAAAAATATTGACATATCAAAATAGCATGCAAGCAATTATCATTGCACTATCCTATCAAAAACTGGGATCAATATGATGCAAAAGAAAGTTCAAATGATGCATGCCTTGTTGGAACTCAAGTTGTTCGCTCTCGGTGGCGAAGGAATCTACGTCGATCGCTTCGGGCTCTATAGAATAAATACATTGATAAACACCGAGAAATACCTCAAAAATTCAAAGTGCTAAAAACTGCATGAATTTTCTACGGTAGCTAAGTCATGATTTTAGATGAATTTAGGTGCAAAAATTATTTCATTTGGATTTAGTATGTGAGAGTTATAGAGTTTGATATTCCGATTTCCAAACAATCCAAATTAATTGGAATCTGTTACTGTTCTCCAAATTTTATTATTTGGTCAAAATTTGCAGAGTAGTGGTGGGTACAAGGATTACATAGATAAATATAGGATATTAATATAAGACCAAGATAATTTGGTTCATCTCATTTGGAGTTTTTATGAATTAGTTATGAATTTTCAAAGTTAATAGCCTTTTCTAGTTCAAATATAACTATATTTTCTATGATAGGAACATATTGGAAACCTATTTTAGAATAAAGTTTAGTTAAAATGAAAACTAACAAAATTGGTTTCACTGGATTTAGAGTTAAGATGATTTAGTTATGTATTTTTGAAGTTAAATGTAATTTTTAGTGTGCAAATAAATCATTTCTGGATTTTTTAAAGCTTTTATTCCTTTTCTTATCGAGCTGCGCACTAGCCACAATCACTAACTGGTGGCCCTGTGAATAGCGGGTTTCTCATTTTTCTTCCAATTTAAATCACAAATTGACATGTGGGACATGTCCGTCAATGGTCGTAGCGAGCTGTGGTCGTGGTCGTAGTGGCTTCGTGGTCGTAGCAGCTGCGTGGTTGTAGCGTACAACAACGAGATTTTCTCATCCCATGCAATTGCCCGGCGGCTCGCCGGTGCTATACGCCACGGTAGAGCGGCCAAGACCTAGGATAAATGCGCAATAGCAGTGCGCACCTAAAGCGAGTGGTGGCAGCAGCTAAGATGGCCCATCCCGACAGCTATTCGGAGAGGAGCGGTGCTACAACTACGGTAAACACACATGCAACTCTGGAGCTGCGCAGCGTCCAAGATAGCAGGTGCCCGAGCATCTAAGGACTACAAAGAGGCTACCTGAACGATGGGGATGAGTAGAGATGGTTGGAGATGGCTTCTCGTCGTTGAGGTTCACGGCGGCGGGGAGCTTCAATGTGGAGAGGTCGACTGGAGAAAAACCACAGAAGAGAAAGATCGGGATAGCTTAAAGATCATCAGAGGATACTCTTGTATCAAAGAATCGAAGAGTGCATTACCAGATCAAAGTGGAAGATGAAGAATTGGTTCTTCAGCCGAAAATGAAATCTCTTCAATTTCCACGAAAACCTATCGTGCATTGGAGGAATTGATTGAGGGTTTTGCATGTCATGTTAAGTAACATGAGATGACGCGGAGGATTGAGGACCATACCTCCCGGAAGTGAAAAATGGCACTAAGATGTCTTCGGGGCGTGCTCTGGACAACCCGAATCGCACCAAAGTGAACTAGAAGCTACAAGCAAAGATACGAGTTGAGCTTAGCCAAAATGGATACGACATTGAGCCTAGAGTCGAGAGGAACCAAAAGACTGGAGCTTACCCAACAATGGAGCACAGGAGAGCTTCCCTCTCCTCAGCTGAAAAGAGAACTGGAGAGAACTAGGGTCTGGAGGGGGTATTATGCCCAGGTGTTGACGGAGATAGAAGCAGTGTGAAACGGAGAAGCTCCAGGAGTGGTCAACAGCCGTGGTGGATTAACAGCGTCGAAAGGCGTTGACTGAGTGCGTCGGAGCATCGCAGCCGTGTGTCATGTGCGTTATGAGCCCGCAACGAAAGGTAGGGGACAGGTCTAACACGTGGGACCGACGTCGATCCACACACATGTGCGCACTGCTCGCTCGACGATGCGGTTAGGCGGTTTGACCTAATCAAGTGGCTTGGGTCGATCGCACCTGAGTCCAATAGTGTTTGACTGATGTTTAAATTCCAAAATCCTACTTTGATCGGGGTCTTAAAAATAGAAATAAATTTTCTAAAATCCTGAAATTAATTAGAGGGCTTCTTAAGAAGGTCTAGTATTCACAAAATTATTAAACCTTACTGTTCATGATATAAGTTATATAGTTTAAATTCAAACTTTAGTGTAGGTCATTGTATTGAGTTTAAATTTTCTGAGGGTTGAATATATAGTCCCATAAATTTGGGAATAAAAATATTAATTCATGATAATTAATGTAGTATTTGAATAAATTAGTTCCAAAGGATGATCATAAGTTGTTGTTACTGAATTCTTTTTGGGAGTTCAATTTGAAGTGTATGTTTAAGATTTTCCAAGTGCAATTTATAATGTAAATGTATGAAAACATGATGCATGATCATGAGATTCATAATAACCATGTTTATTAATTGAGGATGTGACAAACCTCCCCCCTTACAAAAGATCTCGACCCCGAGATTGCGATAGGGTGGAAGTCGGATAAGAAGGTTCTAAAAGAAGACACAACATCTATTGTCTTGATTTCCTTCAAAGATAGTGCTAAGATATCCTAGTAAGGTTATAAGGAATGGCTATTACATTTTCTTTTCCATTGCTTTGTTTAACTTTTCCTTTCTTGATTCGAAGACACTTCAGGTGGAAGGAAAAAGATCTGGATATTCGGTTCGCATTTGATCTGCATGCTCCCAAGTTGCTTCATCTTCAGTATGGTTGCTCCACTGAACCTTGATGAACTTGATGTTACGATTCCTCGTCTTGCGCTCCGTTTCATCAAGAATGTGAATCGGGTGCTCCTGATAGGAAAGATCGGGCTGCAAATCGAGTTCTTCCAACTCAGTTGCTTTGGTTGGGACACGAAGGCACTTCTTCAGTTGTAAAACATGGAACACGTCATGCACATCTGAAAGAGAGGGTGGCAATTCAAATTGATAAGCCACCGATCCTTGTTTCGCTAGAATTCGGAAAGGTCTGATATAGCGAGGTGCCAATTTGCCTTTGACTTGGAAATGATTTGTTCCTTTCATCAGATAGACTTTAAGGTATATATGATCATCCACCTCAAAACTCAACTCGCGACGACGATGGTCGGCATACGACTTTTGACTAGATTGAGCCGACCATAGTAGCTCTTGAATCACACAAACTTGAGCTTCTGCATCCTCCACCAAGGTCGGACCATAAAATGGCCTCTCCCTGGTCTCGGACCATTTTAATAGTGTCCTACAAGCTCTCCCATACAGCGCCTCGAATGGTGACATCTGTATGCTTGATTGAAAGCTATTATTGTAGGAGAACTCCGCATAGGGTAAGCATTTCTCCCACTTTTTGCCGTAGGACAGCACACATGCTCGGAGAAGGTCTTTCAATATTTGATTTATTGCGGGTGGTATGCGGTGCTAAAAGAAAGGTCGATCCCCATTGCTTGGTGTAGGCACTTCCAGAAATGAGATGTGAACTGAGCACCTCGATCTGAAACGATCACCTTTGGTACACTGTGAAGACAAACTATCCTTGAGATGTAAAGCTCTGCTAACTTATTCCCGAAGTAGGTGGTCTTGACAGAAATGAAATGGGCAACTTTTGTCAAACGATTAAAGATTACCTATATGGAATCGGACCCGGTTTGGGTCCTTAGAAGGTCGGTGATGAAATCCATCCCGACTTCCTCCCACTTCCACTTGGGAATAGGCAATGGTTGGAGTGTCCCTTCTGGCTTCAAGTGCTCGGTCTTAACTCTTTGGCACACGTCGCACTCGGCAACATGCTGTGCGATTTGCCGCTTCATTTGGCTCCACCATAGCCGCTTCCTCAGATCTTAGTACATCTTGGTACTTCCGGGGTGGATGGAGAATTGAGAGTTGTGAGCTTCTTTGAGAATTAATTATCCCAACTTGGGGTCTAAAGGCACTACCAAACAGTTCTTGAACCATAGGGTGCCTTGTGCATCTTCGGTGAAGCATTTGGTCTTACCTTGCTTCATTTCTTTCCGGATTTGAGTCACCTCCAAATCCATTTTTTGGGCTTCTTTGATCTGGTCCTCAAGTGTGGAAATCACACTTAGGGCGGCAAGAGAACCCTCTTCAACCATCTCTAGACTCAGCCGTTGCAACTCAGTACACAAGCCTGCTGAAACAGGGGTTACCGACAAGCAATTACATTGAGACTTTCTGCTCAACGAGTCGGCTACTACATTAGTTTTTCTTTGGTGATAATGGAGTTCCATATCATAGTCTTTGATCAACTCAAGCCACCTTCTTTGCCTCAAGTTCAGATCGGCTTGGGTAAAAATATATTTGAGACTCTTGTGATCGATGTAGATGTCGCAACGATTACCGATGAGATAATGTCACCAAATCTTCAAAGCATGAACTACAGCTGCTAGCTCTAAATCATGTGTGGGATAATTTGCTTCATGTGACCTCAATTGCCTTAATGTCTACGCCACAACTCGGCCTTCTTGCATAAGCACACAACCGAGCCCGTGACGAGAAGCATCGCAATACACATCAAAGCTTTTGTAAACATTAGGCAGAATGAGTACCAGAGCTTTGATCAGACATTCTTTTAAGATCTGAAATCTCTCCTTACATTCCGCCGACCACTCGAACTTTTTTCTTTCTTCAAAAGTTGGGTCACCGGCCACGTAATTTTGGAGAAGTTCTTGATGAACCTGCGGTAGTAACCCGCAAGTCCGAGAAAACTACGGATGTCGGTGACACTTTTGGGTTGTCTGCTGTTCAGTACATCTTGCACTTTGCTAGGATCAACAGCGACACCGCCCTTGTATAACACATGACCCAAGAAACTGATCACTTCATGGAGCCAAAACTCGCATTTGGTGAATTTTGCATAAAGTTGATGTTGAAGAAGCTTCTGCAACACAAGCCTCAAGTGTTGCTCGTGTTCTTCATCAGACTTAGAGTATATGAGGATGTCATTGATAAACACAACAACGAACTAGTCTAGGTACTCCATGAAAACCGAATTCATGAGGTTTATGAAGTATGTCGGTGCATTTGTCAAACTGAAGGACATGACAGTGTACTCATACAAACCATAACGAGTAGAGAATGCCGTCTTTGAAATGTCTTCAGTTCTAACCTTGATTTGATGATAGCCCAAATGCAAATTAATCTTGGAGAAAACTTGGGCTACACTCAATTGATCAAATAAATCATCAATCCGTGGAAGTGGATATTTGTTCTTGACAGTGACTTCGTTCAACGGACGGTAGTTAACACACATCTGCAAAATCTTGTCTTTGTTTTTGACAAAGATTGTTCCTTGAGATGTTCATTCAATTCTACCAACTCATTTGGAGGCATCCGATACGACTGTTTTGAAATGGGCGCAGTACTAGGTGCAAGCTCGATCACGAACTCGACTTCACGATCAGGAGGCATGCCTAGAAGCTCTTCGGAAAAGACATCTAGATAGTCACATACCACTGGTACCCTCTCTATTTCAAGAGTGGTACTCACTTCCAGAGCATAAAGATGAGAACCGACAATTTTTGGAGCAAAGACAACTTGATCACCGTTTTCACTTGTGACAGCAACTGACCGATGAGCACAATCGATCTTTCACTTTTTCTTGGACAGCCAATCAATCCCTAATATAACCTCAATTCCCACTGAATTTATTACTATTAGGTTGGCCAAAAATTCTACCCCTTGAATCTTCACTTTTACGTCCCGACAGATTTGATCACTTTGCAGAACCGATCCTGGAGACTGAATGTGATAAAGGTGGTTGGAGTGTATGAAATTAAAAATGGTGTTGTGCAGCAAACCCTTTCTTCATAAATGAATGAGATGCACCAGAATCAAATAAAATAGAAGCTGGACTAGAATTAACAAGGAGAGTACCAAAACGACGTCTGGTGTGTCGTTTGCCTCCTCGACGGTGGTGAGGTTGACTCGGCCACATGCTAGAGCTTGAGGGGGCTTAGTGTAACATCCCAATTTTCTAAGCTTTAAAAATCTTTTAAATAGTTAGTAGGGAAAAAGTCACCATTTGGATTTATTTGAATTTTAATTCAAAAGCTTAATATTGGACTTTACAAGCAAAAACCTTTAAAGTGAATAATCCCAATATGAACAATAGCCAAAACTATTTAATTTGGGTTCTATGTGCTCAGATATATTTTCTAGATTTTTCTGAGTTCATTTACTATTTTCTATTCCTTATTTGAATTTCTGGTATTTTCTAAAATAGAAAATCTATTTAAAATCTCAGAAAACCCTTCGGGCCGAATTCCCTTCCTCCGGCCCATTTCTCCTCTGTTTCGGCCCATCTCCGCGCGAAGCCCAGCCTCCTGCGCGCCGCCTCAGTGCCGCTGACGTGTGGGCCCCATGCGTCAGGTCATCGTCTTCCTCGCGCCGTCTTCTTCCTCGCGTGCGCTCGAGTCGTCCGCCATTGCCGAGCTCCAAGCCCCGTACAACAACGCCGTGTTTCTATCTAAAACCCTTCTAGAAAACGTGCCAAATCCTATCTCTATCCTCACCGCACCCGTTTCTGTTAAAATCCTATCCCCGGATTTCCGAATTTGGTTTCGTGTTCTTCACGGACTCGATTTGGGGATTTCTTATCCCGTGCCGCCCCGGCCCTATAAATAGGCCCCCGAGGTTCGCACTGTCCTCCGTAACCCAGAGCCGCCACCCACGTCGCCCCTAGAACCCTAGCGCCGCCGCAATTTGAGATTTAGGGTTTTTCGCCGCCGATCGTTTCCTCCATTTTGCGCCGCCGCCGACGTCGCTCTGCCCTTGTGGTCTGCACCGCCAGGTTCAGCGTCAACAGGGCTACCTCCAGGAGCCTTCGCCGTCGCCAGAACCTCACCGGAGCTTCTGTCCGACAAAACCCGAAGTAGCTCCGCCGCTCAACCCTCGCCGCCGGCCGTCTCCGTCGACATTGACCACCCGGAGTTGCACCTAGAGGTTCACAATAGCGCTCTCTACACGCCGGTGGATCACCGTCGTTCGCCGTTGTCGTCGGTTTCCGAGCACAGCCATCCGTCGGTCTGACGTGTCACGCCACGTGGCTCGCCACCTCAGCGCCGCGCCCGTGTGTCATCCCGTGTGGCACCGCGTCAGCATCCTCGTCAGCGCCACGTGTGCGCCGCGTGGCTCAGTGCACCAGTCCCCAGGTCCCGAGGCTCGGTAGACCTAGTATACCGTGAGTCGTGTCTCTGACATGTGGGTCCCACTTGTCAGTCCATTTTTTGCCCCGTCCGAACGTTCCGTGATGACGTCAACGTTGCGCAATAATCCGATTTTTCTGTTAAGAAATAATTCGGAAATTCTGGAAAATCCAAAATTTGGGTTTCTTTAGATTTTCAATCTTCTAGAGCTCATAACTTTTGCATCCGAACTCCGATTGAGCCCATTCAAATTCCTAAATTTATCTAAATTCGAGATCTATTTATCTGATATTTTAATTTAATTTTTAGAGATTGTTTTGCCTCTATTATTTATTTGTTTTGTTTATTTGTCTTGTTTGCGAGCACCTCAAGATCAAGGCCAGTACTTAGACCTTTTTCAAGGCAAGTAATACCTTTGATCATCTTGAACCCAGTTTTCAAATTACTTTGTTTCAAAGTATTGCATTCTACTTTAATTATTTATTTAAATGCTTTTAGGCATAGTTATCATCCAATTTGTTAATACACCTTGGCCTTGTATGTCATATTTCCTTGTCACCCTAGATTGGTTATTAGTTGGTAATATTATAGCACCAACGTGGGTTGGTTAGATGCGAGTACAATTGCTTAGCTAGGCTACGAGTCTCACATCTCATGTAAGTTGCAAATATTAAATTTGACTAAGTGATTGTGGAACTTTGTGTAAAACTGTGTGCTATGTGTTATTACTTCGTGATAGCATGTGTTGCACTAAAACCAACTGGGTGGGAAAGGATTTGGACTGAGGCAAGTGGTGGATACTTTGTGATACGGTGGACTTTGTGAATGGGAATGTTAATCTTTGTGATATAGTTAGAAAATGGAAGTCTTGCCTTGGTCAATTAAGGACTTAACTTTGTGCGCCATTGAACTGAGCCTTCTTGTACGACCACATGCCTGATGGGACGGGCCTAACTTAGTAAGTTATGGATTCTCGGCATTGATGTTCGGTGGATAGGTTAGGCTTTGTGACAGGTGGAGGTGTAACTACTTGGTAGTTGCATCGCGGACGTTCGCGCATCCACGTCCCAACGGTGTGTGTTAGACTAGTTCTTTGTGAGCTGGTCTAGCGGGAAAGCACATCGGGGATGTCAATGTTTGAGATGAAGTTTCTGAACTATTTTGTTACGATTAGTGCTAGCTACACTAGTTGTATCTTGTGGATAAAGTGTACAACCTCTGCAGAGTGTTAAAATCAATCTATTCGAATAGTCGCGTCCGCGGTCATGGACATGCTCGGGGATTTCACACGAGGGGTAGTGTTCATAAAATTTTTGGGATGGGAGCTATGTGACCTCAATCGTGTGGCTATGTGAAATAATCTGTTTAGCTTTGTGTCTTTGTGAAAACAACTGTTAAATTAATATTGTCTATTTGATTTGAATTATGCTTTCAATCTATTATTGTATTCAATTGCAAATGTTGCTTTTATGCAAAAGAACCACAGAAGCCTTTTCTTTTGGAATAAGCCTGCATCTATAAATTGCATTCTGTGGTATGATTTGCGAGTACGGTTGTGTACTCACGCTTGTTGTAAAACTTGCGCCCAAACCTACAGAAGAGGAGGAGTCTACGCTTGCTTTCGAGGTGGAGTTCGCCGAAGGTTGCTGATCATTAAGGTCTGGATCCCAGTTGGTTGCCTGTGGTGAATTGATGAGATCTACGCTGAAGTTATCTCTGTTCCGCTGCTATTTTATTCTCTGTTAGCCCTGTGTGGCTTAATAAGTGTAACCTCGACCATAAGGTCAAAACCCTTATTTATTATTCAAACTAATCGTTTACTTTATTTATCGCTTGTGTAGATCGATATTTACCTATGTTAACACTATGTGCACTAGTGTGATCCTGGACTAGTGCAGTATACACAGAGGGTTCCAGAATCGTAATTTTGGGTCCCGACAGAGGTGGTATCAGAGCCATACTGACTGTAGGTCTTTACCTTAGTTAGATTGGCCGTCTTTAGAGTGTCCAAACTATTTTCTAAAGGAAAAATTAACTGCAAGAGTAATTAAGTGCTTAACTCTTCTCATATCTCTCTTGACTCAACTATTGCTATAACCTTTTCTCTTCTCGCTGTTTTAAGTTGCACTTAGCCCTTCGTCTGTCTTGACAGATGCCTCGTCTTCAGAGCTATAGTGAGCGCACAGGAGGATACGCCGCTGAGCTTTGGAAGCTGTTGCAGGTTCTTGGAGGCTTTGATCGTCCACTGTACGTCGGCAACAATTGGATAGTGAATGGACAAAACCGTGGAGTGATTTGTCGTCTGACGATCTACGCCAGGAGGAACGACAAGGCAAGCCGACCTTCGCACATCTCTGTGAGGAAGATCACTTGGCTGGAAGGCATCCAGGAGTCGTCGCGCTTGGCCATGCTACGTATCTGCAACATCTATGCACGGGAGCTCCAAGACACCGTCTTCCGTTACCACCCCAGAGCTGCAGCCGTGGACTTGCAAGCACGCTACCCGTCTACAGAAGAAGAGAGCAACGCGGCGATCGTGCACTCGCCCGATTTGGTACCCGGGAGGAAGCATTGAGAGGACTATCACAGAGCTGGATCATGTCTATGAGGCGTTACAGAGAGCTGAAGAGAAGGTCGCTACTCTGCAAGAGATTCTCTACTACCAGGATGACGAAGAAGAGAAAGACCCTGAGGAGGATGTTGAAGAAGATCCAGAGGAAGGTCCGGTTGAGCCGGAAGAAGCCGCGGAGCCAGAGGAGCCAGCCAAGCCAGTTGCACCAGGAACTCCTGTTCCTGCTGCACCAGTTACAAGGCATCAGGATCAGTTTGCCAAGATGCCGGCTCACTTTCGAGTCTACAGCCGTTAGGAGCGCCGCCGCGGTTGTGGAGGCTCTCTCGAGTAGTTGTCTTAGTTTTATTTTTTCAGGCTTAGCCAGTTTCAGTTAGTAAGTCGCCCTTTAGGCGGTAGTTTTGTATGCTTAGGTCGTTGTTTCTTTTGTGTGCGAGTATGAGCTGCAAAGGCCCTTAGGCATTTGTTGCAGTCATGCTAAGACCCTAATTAATAAAGGTATTTCGTTTGAGTTTCTTGAGCTGTGTTTTGTTGGGTTTAACCTACCCTCTGCTTAATTCTTAACTCATCTTGTGCTTGCTACCTTATCTAACCCATGGAGCTTCGCCAGATTGTTCAAACTCGTCAGACTACTGCAAGTGGTTCCGGTACCCCAGCACCAGGAGGTAGTGAGCAACCAGCCGCAGGAGTAGTTCCGCCACAAGCACCCCCGATTGACTTGCAAAAGTTTGAAGCTTTCATGGCAGCGCAGACCCAGCTAATGAATACCATGATGAATCAGATGCAGGCCATGAACAATCAGAACAACAACAACAACAACAACAATCAACAGCACGGAGCCCCAGCTGCCCAAGGTCACCATGGACCGTCTAAACTTGCGGAGTTTATGAGAACCCGTCCACCAACGTTCTCCGGACACGTCTCCCCAGTGGAAGTAGATGATTGGCTTCGGGTCATTGAAAGAAAGCTGCTGATCACCCAGTGCAGCGATCGTTAGAAGGTTCTGTACGCCACTCACCAGATGGAGGGCATAACCGCTGAATGGTGGGAGAAGTTCTGTGCCGCCCATGAGACGCCACAGGATATCACCTGGGAAGAATTTTCTACAACATTTCGACAATACCATGTATCAGAAGGTATTATCGATCTGAAGAAGGATGAGTTTCGTGCTCTCAAGCAAGGAGCTATGTCAGTATCTGACTATCTCAACATGTTTTCTCAGCTAGCTCGCTATGCGTGAGAGGATGTAGCCACGACAAGGCTCGCGAGTCGCTACTACGAAGAAGTGCCGTACATCGGTCGCAAGTCGGTCCTAATCGCCCATACTTTCCTTGACTTTCAGGAGCTGGTCAATAAAGCCTTTGTTCTAGAGGACAAACGCAAGGAACTGGAAGATAACCGTAAGCGCCGGATGGCTCAGCAAGGAAGTCATCAATCACGAAGAAGGGCAAGGGCGGTTCGTCACAGTTCAACGGTTTCCCCGGACTTCGTTGAGCACTGCACCAACTTGCAAGACCCGTCGAGTGCTTAGAACTTCCGCAACCACACTGTCATCCCCAACCCGGAAAGCAATCAGCAAAGCGGACCAAGAGTCTGTTATACATGTCGTCAGCCAGGACATTTTGCCAACCAATGTCGCGAAGGAACAATCACTCGATGCGCTTCAAACTTGGAGCTCGCCATCAAGATGCCGCGCCGGGCATCAACCAAGGAGCTTCACAAGTTCTTTGGTCAAGCCGGAGAACAACTGCGATCCGTGATCGAGGCCGTGTCAACCACGTCACTCTGGTAGGAGCCCAAAAGCACCGGACGTCGTCTTGGGTAAGTTTACGTTAACTCGATTACTGCATCGATTTTGTTTGATTCTGGAGCTTCGCATTCGTTTGTTTCTGGGATGTTTGCAACCAAGAATAATTTAGAAGTTATGCGTCTTAAGCATACTCTGTTAGTCCAATCGCTTGGAGTAGAGCTAAGCACTAGGGTGGGATGCTTAGGAGCTAAGGTACTCATAGCTGGAGTTGAGTTTCTAGCCAACCTAATTGTTCTAGACACCCAAACCCTAGATGTCATTCTTGGCATGGATTGGTTGTCAAGGCACAAAGCCGTGCTAGATTGTGGCCGCAGAGCCGTAACAGTCGAGGATACCAAGGGAAACAAGGTAGAATTTCTAGCCACCTCAGTTCGTGATGGACATCTGTTAGTAAACAGCCTAAAGACCCTCTCCTTAGAAGAAGTACCAGTCGTAAGTGAGTACCCAGATGTGTTTCCAGAGGAATTACTAGGAATGCCACCGGACCGTGACATTGAGTTCGTCATCGACCTAGTGCCAGGGACAACACCAATTTCAAAGAGACCTTATCGGATGCCAGCCGATGAATTGGTAGAGATGAAGAAACAGATAGAAGAGCTTCTTGAGAAAGGTTTCGTGAGACCTAGTTCGTCGCCATGGGGGGCACCTGTGTTGTTTGTCAAGAAGAAAGATGGAAGTATGAGGATGTGTATTGATTACCGTTCACTCAACGAAGTTACTATCAAGAACAAGTACCCACTACCCCAGATTGATGATTTGTTTGATCAGATGAAAGGAGCCGGAGTGTTCTCAAAGATCGACCTGCGATCAGGTTACCACCAGCTAAAGATTTGTCCTAAGGATATACCGAAGACCGCTTTTTCGACGCGGTATGGACATTATGAGTTCTTAGTCATGTCCTTTGGTCTGACTAATGCCCCTGCATACTTCATGAACATGATGAATAAAGTATTCATGGAATATCTGGACAAATTTGTAGTCGTGTTCATTGATGATATTCTGGTGTACTACAAGACGGAGGAAGAACACGCCGACTATTTAAGGATAGTCTTGGAAAAACTCAGAGAGCATCAGTTGTATGCCAAGTTCAGTAAGTGATTTCTGGAAGAAGGAAGTTGATTTTCTTGGTCATGTGATGACAGCCGAAGGAGTAGCAGTTGACCCCGGTAAGGTTAAAGCAGTGCTACATTGGGAGCAGCCCAAGACTGTAACTCAGATCCACATTTTCTTGGGAATGACAGGTTATTACCGCCGTTTTATCGAAGGATTCTCATCGATTGCTAAGCCTCTTACGCAATTGTTGAAGAAGGAGAAAAAAGTTCACTTGGACTCCAGCCTGTGAAGAAAGTTTTCAAGAGTTGAAGAA
Organism: Ampelocalamus luodianensis; assembly: GCA_036346255.1. NCBI lineage: Eukaryota > Viridiplantae > Streptophyta > Magnoliopsida > Poales > Poaceae > Ampelocalamus > Ampelocalamus luodianensis. The sequence continues at coordinate 43,763,919 of CM070638.1, read as the reverse complement.
GCGCTTGACTTCATTGATCTTGATTTTGCGGATATTCGAAAAGATTTCGATATCTATTATGATGCTTCGCGTCAAGGATTAGGATGTGTCCTGATGCAAGAAGGAAGAGCTGACGCTTATGCGTCAAGGCAATTAAGACCTCACGAGGAGAATTACCCTACTCATGATTTGGAATTAGCTGCCGTAGTGCACGCTTTAAAGATTTGGCGTCACTACCTCATCGGTAATCGCTGTGAAGTCTACACAGATCATAAGAGCCTGAAGTACATCTTCACTCAATCAGATTTGAACATGAGACAGAGAAGATGGCTAGAATTGATCAAAGATTATAATCTTGGGATCCACTACCAGCCCGGGAAAGCCAATGTAGTTACAGATGCCTTGAGTCGTAAGAGTTACTGCAATGCTTTGGAAGTGGAAGAGTTTTGTTCAGAACTTTAAGACGAGTTTCAGAAGCTAAGGCTAGAAGTTGTGTCCGAAGGAGTTGTAGCCAATTTGGAGGTACAGTCTACCCTAGAAAAGCAGATTCGTGAAGCGCAACCAAAGGATCCCGTGTTGTCAGACATCAAGCTCAAAATGGCAGAAGGGAAATTCAAAGATTTTATCAAGGATGATCAAGACATACTCTGGATTAACGGTCGAATCTGTGTACCAGATATCGATGGTCTAAGACAGCTAATCTTAAAGGAAGCCCACGACTCAAAGTATTCGATTCACCCTGGAAGTACTAAGATGTACCAGGATGTTAAGAATAAATTTTGGTGGCCAAATTTGAAGCGAGAAGTCGCAGAGTTCGTTGCCTTGTGCGACGTCTGTCAGAAAGTAAAGGCAGAACACCAGAGACCAGCAGGTTTGTTGCAACCGTTGAAGATTCCAAAGTGGAAGTGGGAAGAGATCGGAATGGATTTCATTACCGGCTTACCCAAGACCCAATTAGGTTATGATTCGATCTGGGTAATAGTCGATCGTTTGACCAAGGTTGCCCATTTCCTACCAGTCAAAACCACATACTCAGGAGATCGCCTTGCGGAGTTGTACATGGCCAGAATTGTCAGTTTACATGGTGTGCCCAAGAAGATAGTGTCAGATCGAGGATCTCAGTTCACCTCTCGTTTTTGGCAAAGTTTGCATGAAGCATTGGGTACCCATCTGAATTTCAAAGATGCGTATCATCCACGCAGATGGACGGGACGGAAAGAGTTAATCGGATATTGGAGGATATCTTTGAGAGCTTGTGCTCTAGCTAATGCTGCCGTTGGGATAAAAGTTTACCATATCACGAAATTCTCGTACAACAACAGTTATCAAGCTAGTCTGCAAATGTCACCATTTGAAGCCTTGTATGGCCGTGCCTGCAGAACCCCGTTGAATTGGTCAGAAACAGCTGAACGTTTGGTTTTCGGTCCAGACATCATCCAAGAAGCAGAAGAGCAAGTGGCCATGATAAGAGAAAGATTGAAGATAGCTCAGTCCAGGCAGAAGAGTTATGCTGATAATCGTCGTTGTGATCTCAGTTTTGAACCCGAGGATTTCGTCTATCTTCGAGTGACTCCGCTCAGAGGTGTCAAAAGGTTTCATGCCAAAGGGAAGCTTGCCCCTAGGTATGTTGGTCCGTTCAAGATTTTGGAACGCCGTGGAGAAGTTGCTTATCAGTTGGAGCTACCGCAGTCGTTAGTAGGAGTGCATGATGTCTTTCATGTCTCGTAGTTGAAGAAGTGCCTTCGTATGCCAGAAGAGCAAGCCCCGCTAGAATCAATTGACTTGAAGGAGGATCTCACCTACAAGGAGCAGCCAGTTAAGATTTTGGATATCGTAGAGCGCGACACAAGAAGCAAGACTGTTCGTTTTTTCAAGGTTCAGTGGAGCAACCACTCAGAAGGAGAAGCAACGTGGGAACGTGAAGAAGAGCTGAAAGCCGAGTTTCCTAGCCTTTTCTCTAGCTAGCCTGAATCCCGGGGTCGAGATTCCTTTAAGGGGGGAGGTTTGTAACATCCCAATTTTTTGAGCTTTAAAAATCTTTTAAATAGTTAGTAGGGAAAAGTCACCATTTGGATTTATTTGAATTTTAATTCAAAAGCTTAATATTGGACTTTAGAATCAAAAACCTTTAATGTGAATAATCCCAACATGAACCATAGCCAAAACTATTTTATTTGGGTTCTATGTGCTCAGATATGTTTTCAAGATTTTTCTAGAATTTTTCTGAGTTCATTTGCTATTTTCTATTGCTTATTTGAATTTCTGGTATTTTCTAAAATAGAAAATCTATTTAAAATCTCAGAAAACCCTTCGGGCCGAATTCCCTTCCTCCGGCCCATTTCTCCTCTGTTTCGGCCCATCTCGCGCGAGCTTGACCTTCCGCGCGCCGCCTCGATGCCCGACTTGTGGGCCCCACGTGTCAGGTCGTCGTCTTCCTCGCGCCGTCTTCTTCCTCGCGTGTGCTCAAGTCGTCCGCCATTGCCGAGCTCCAAGCCCCGTACGACAACGCCGTGTTTCTATCTAAAACCCTTCTAGAAAACGTGTCAAATCCTATCTCTAACCTCACCACACCCGTTTCTGTTAAAATCCTATCCTGAATCATATCCTATCCCCGGATTTCCGAATTTGGTTTCGCGTTCTTCACGGACTCGATTTGGGGATTTCTTATCCCGTGCCGCCCTGGCCCTATAAATAGGCCCCCGAGGTTCGCACTGTCGTCCGCAACCCAGAGCCGCCACCCATGTCGCCCCTAGAACCCTAGCGCCGCCGCAATCAGAGATTTAGGGTTTTTCGTCGCCGATCGTTTCCTCCGTTTTGCGCCGCCGCCGACGTCTCTCTGCCCTCGTGGTCTGCACCGCTAGGTTCAGCGTCACCAGGGCTACCTCCAGGAGCCTTCGCTGTTGCCAGAACCTCACCGGAGCTTCCGTCCGACAAAACCCGAAGCAGCTCCGCCGCTCAACCCTCGCCACCGGCCGTCTCCGTCGACCTTGACCACCCGGAGTTGCACCCAGAGGTTTGCAATAGCGCCCTCTACACGCCGGTACCACTCACCGCCGGTGGATCGCCGCCGTTCGCTGTTGTCGTCGGTTTTCGAGCGCCGCCGTCTGTCGGTCTGACGTGTCACGCCACGTGGCTCGCCACCTCAACGCCACGCCCGTCTGTCATCCTGTGTGGCGCCGCGTCAGCATCCTCGTCAGCGCCACGTGTGCGTCGCGTGGCTTAGTCCACCGGTCCCCAGGTCCCGAGGCTCGGTAGACTTGGTCTACTGTGAGCCATGTCTCTGACATGTGGGTCCCACTTGTCAGTCCTTTTTTCGCCCCGTCCGAACGTTCTTTGATGATGTCAGCGTTGCGCAATAATCCGATTTTTCTGTTAAGAAATAATTCGGAAATTCTGAAAAATCCAAAATTAGGGTTTCTTTAGATTTTCAATATTCTAGAGCTCATAACTTTTGCATCCGAACTCCAATTGAGCCCATTCAAATTCCTAAATTTATATAAATTTGAGCTCTATTTATATGATATTTTTACTTAATTTTTCGAGCTTTTTTTGCCTCTGTTATTTATTTGTTTTGTTTATTTGTCTCGTTTGCGAGTAGACGTCGATTCGTCGGGAAATTTTGGAGAAGAATGAGCACCTCAAGATCAAGGCCAGTACTTAGACCTTTTTCAAGGAAAGTCATACCTTTGATCATCTTGAACCGAGTTTTCGAATTACTTTGTTTCAAAGTATTGCATTCTACTTTAATTATTTATTTAAATGCTTTTGGGCATAGTTATCATCCAATTTGTTAATACACCTTGGCCTTGTATGTCATATTTCCTTGTCACCCTAGATTGGTTATTAGTTGGTAATATTATAGCACCAACGTGGGTTGGTTAGGTGCGAGTACAATTACTTAGCCATACTACGAGTCTCACATCTCATGTAAGTTGCAAATATTAAATTTGACTAAGTGATTATGAAACTTTGTGTAAAACTGTGTGCTATGTGTTATTACTTCGTGATAGCATGTGTTGCACTAAAACCAACTGGGTGGGAAAGGATTTGGACTGAGGCAAGTGGTGGATACTTTGTGATACGGTAGACTTTGTGAATGGGAATGTTAATCTTTGTGATATAGTTAGAAAATGGAAGTTTTGCCTTGGTCAATTAAGGACTTAACTTTGTGCGCCATTGAACTGAGCCTTACTGTACGACCACATGCCTGATGGGACGGGCCTAACTTAGTAAGTTTATGATTCTCGGCATTGATGTTCAGGTGGATAGGTTAGGCTTTGTGACAGGGTGGAGGTGTAACTACTTGGTAGTTGTATCGCGGGACGGTTCGCCGCATCCCTGTCCAGCGGTGTGTGTTAGATTAGTTCTTTGTGAGCTGGTCTAGCGGGAAAGCACATCGGGAATGTCAATGTTTGAGATGAAGTTTCCGAACTGTTTTGTTACGATTAGTGCTAGCTACACTAGTTGTATCTTGTGGGTAAAGTGTACAACCTATGCAGAGTGTTAAAATCAATCTATTCGAATAGCAGCGTCCGCGGTCATGGACATGCTCGGGGATTTCACACGAGGGGTAGTGTTCATAAAATGTTTGGGATGGGAGCTATGTGACCTCAATCATGTGGCTATGTGAAATAATTTGTTTAGCTTTGTGTCTTTGTGAAAACAACCGTTAAATTAATATTGTCTATTTGATTTGAATTATGCTTTCAATCTATTATTGTATTCAATTGCAAATGTTGCTTTTATGCAAAAGAACCACAAAAGTCTTTTCTTTTGGAATAAGCCTGCATCTATAAATTGCTTTCTGTGGTATAATTTGCGAGTACGGTTGTGTACTCACGCTTGTTGTAAAACTTGCGTCCAAACCTACAGAAGAGGAGGAGTCTACGCCTGCTTTCGAGGAGGAGTTCGCCGAAGGTTGCTGATCGTTAAGGTCTGGATCCCAGTTGGTTGCCTGTGGTGAATTGATGGGATCTACGCTGAAGTTATCTCTGTTCCGCTGCTATTTTATTCTCTGTTAGCCCTGCGTGGCTTAATAAGTGTAACCTCGCCCATAAGGTCAAAACCCTTATTTATTATTCAAACTAATCGTTTACTTTATTTATCGCTTGTGTGGATCGATATTTACCTATGTTAACACTGTGTGCACTAGCGTGATCCTGGACTAGTGCAGTATACACAGAGGGTTCCAGAATCATAATTTTGGGTCCCAACACTTAGCCGCTGCCCTCAGAGGTGGGGGTGGTCTCGCTGGAGCTGGAGTTGGAGTATGGTAGACTTGAGGCATCACATGTGCCTTCGCCAAACACCGATCGACGTAGTGCCCGGTGCAGCCATAGTGAAAGCACGTCACGTTCGGGTGGAAGTTGTTGCTACTTGGGGGGCTGACTTCCCCCATTGTTTCTCTGTACCGAAGGTGGTGGAGGTCTTGGTACAAAGCTAGGTGGCTTTGGTGGTGTCGGAGCTTGAAACTGGGGCAGTTGGGGCTGCCAGGTGTGCGGCCTCGAAAAATTGTCACTTGCTGAAATCAACGCAGCTCTCTTCCTCTTTCTCGATTCATCCAAGGTTTGACTCTTGTTCTCCACCACTATGGCCTTATTGACCATGTGTTGGAAGTTCCTAAAGTCATGGACAGCAAGAGCAAGTTGCATCTCCTTAGTCAAACCATTCATGAAACGGCTCTGACGACGAGCGTTGGTGGAGACGTCGTCAGGAGTGTAACGAGCCAGGAAGTTAAACTCGTGCAAATATTATGTGATACTCTTTCTTCCTTGCTTGAGAGCAAGGAATTGTTGTTGCTTGATCAACATCATGTCCTCGGGGATGTGGGCCTCTTCCAAGTTTTAACGTCTCCATCGGGCCGCATGGCGTAAAAATTGTCCCACCATGCGCTACCGGCTCCATCCAATAGGTAGCTAGCGAAGAAGACCTTCTCAGCGCCGGTGCACTGAGCTATGGTCAACATCTTCTCGATAGTGTGGAGCCAGTCCTCCGCCTGCATCGGATCTTCAGAGCTAGAGAAAGTCGGAGGATTTGTTCGCTGAAAGTCAGCGAGTCCTCCATGAGCTCGATGCAGGGTGACTCCTCCTACTAGTCCTAGAGCTGGGGTGGTGTTGCGAGCAATGGCCTCGAGAATCTGCATTTGATCCATGCGGTTCCTTTCAATTTGGGCTAACACCTCTGCCATTGAGGGTGGTGGTGGAAGGACTTCTTCGGGTGGATCGCCTTGTTGATTTTGTTGATGAGAAGGCTCACCCCGCTCTTCTCGAGTGTAGAGCTCACTCATGGCAGTAGAACGAGGTCCCGGGATGGAGATCCCTTGTCATGCTGAGCTCTAGATCGGGTGTTGGGTCCTGCCATCCTGTGGTGACATGGACGGTTAGAAAAAAAAAAGCTAAAGACAAGCTCTAATGAGTGTGGAATAAAATTTGGATAGCGGGCATACATTACTTATCCAAGCATGCATAATGATATAAAATACACAAAAACTTAACACCAAATGGGTGTACAAAGGCTCAAGGGCCAGTATAAGATGCAAGAAAGACAACCATAATTTTCTGACATAATTGCTATACATACTGCCCGTAGGCGATGCGCAACTACATGGAATCACAAGAGAGCAAATGATCACACTACAAAATCCATCTTTACAAGATAAGGAATATAATTAGGGTGGATATAATCTAAGAATAATCCCTAACTTAATCCTAATATCGCAATACGGCAACGTCTTCTTGTCCCTTCGCCATTGCTCTTCCCGGTGACTACTAGTGTGTCCATTTTTTTTTTTTGAAAGAGAGAGGTGAGCAATGGAAAAAATATTTTTCACAAGTCCAATGAATAGTGAGATAAGAAATAGAGCCTAGGATGGGTAAGGAATAAAAGATATTCATAACTTAACTTTTTGAAATTAAGTTGATAATTTGAAAATAATTTGACCAAGGACTTGCTAAACATAACACCCATGCTATTTCTAACCTACAGTCAGTATGACTCTGATACCAACGCTGTGAGGACCCCCGGGTTATTTCCTCAAGACCGAGGCCTTCCTGGTCTTATTGGAATAACTCTGGACCTCAAAGAAATAAATTCCAATTTGACTCCATTCAAGTGAGAGTACCTGACCGAACTAGAGCCACGGTGACCATGCAAAACTGCTCCTCTACGAGTTCCACATGGTGATCGGTTCTCCAAACAGTCCAAGTACACACTTAAAGGAATTAAGAGGGAATTCAAAACAGCGGGTATGAGTCTCATGTTGGCTCCCAAGATCAGCGACTAACACGCTCATACCCTCATGCAACATCAATCACATCCATACAACATTCATACATTGATAATCCAAAAGACATACAACATAATAGTTAAGTCTAAGCTATTACAAAGTGGTCGACCAGTCAAATTCAAATAAAAACATTAAGTAGCAGCGGAAGCAATGAAAATAAACCAAAAGGTCCAGTAAGTGTGCCCATAACCCAAGGCAACCGACTGGGTGCTAGAAACAACACTATTCGCTAGCGTCGCCTAAATCGGCACTAACAAACTCATCGGGTGTACTATCATCCTCACCTAAAACTAGTAGACAAACTGGTTGAGTACAAATGTACTCGCAAGTCTTACACAAAGTAAAAATTATTTATACTTAGAGGATATCAAAAGAATGGCATTAGTGGCTTAGTTTTGCAAAAAATGCAACAATTTTCACCCTACACATACTACTTTTCAATTGCCATTTTGTAAATAAGTTTTTAAGCAAAAGATAAACATGTGACATAGATATATATTAATAAACAATTGAATCAAACAAAAACCAAAGTGGCAGCCCATGTTGATAAACTAAAGTGCATGAATACCCATTCATGTTGAATACTGAGTTGTAACCATGTCAATTTTAATTCCAATTCTAACAATAATGACTCCCGAATTCAAGCGGTCGTTCGTAACCGTGGACACGGCTATTCGAATAGATTTACACCATGCAGGGGAGTACAACTTTACCCACATCAACTCGCCAGCCCGTAAGCCAAACACACTGCCTTTGTTGAGTTGGCCGGGTAGATAGAGATTTGGTATTGCTTAGCAACAAGATCCCATTGAGTTAGGTCACCCATGCAAGATGAAATCCCAAATTAGTACAAATGCATATAGAAAATGCTAAGTGGGCAAGCATATTGTGTCGGAGGGGCCACTCTAAGGTAGTTAGTATGTTGGGCGACACCAACATAAGTAATCGTGCTCACCTACACAGTATATATTACACTGGATTCCTAAGGAACATAGAATTTCACGGTCGCTATGCACTCACACCACCTGTGGTCTAAACCAATGAAATCTTTCCCTTACTTAACCAAACGGCACCCATAATACCGTGTATGGTAGTACGAGTGTTACTTGAATTAACGACATCACCAAAGTTCGGTCCTTGATGGTCTGGACAAGACAACCACAAACCCGAGTCTCGTGCACGAAGGCACCCACACTACAACCACTTGTCCAAACCCAGATCCTTTTAAAATTTACCAAAAACAACTAAACAACTAGATTCGAAGATCTGGACCAAAATCATAAAAAATAAGTGTGAGGTGTTTCCCATAATTGACGGGTTGATTCTGTCAACCGAACTACTGACAACTCTAGACTTGCATGGCTAAGCGACACTTACCAAAATAAGAATAACCATCACATCCATCTATCCTTAAGCATATATGTACTGGAAAAGTAACAAGGATAGCATCAAGAGTAGAGATGAAAACGGTACGGAAATATCTCGTACCGAATCGCATCGTTTTCTACATTTGACCCGATCGAATTCGTATTTTCGGACAAATTCGAATTCGGTTCGAAATACGGAATACCAAATTCGGAAACGGAACGAAAATGGTTTAGACGTTTTCCGACCGTTTTCTACATTTCTACATTTTATTCGGAATATACCGTATTGTAAATACGGTTTAAACCGTTTTTGGCCCACTAGTTACACAAATTTCGACCCAATTAGCGATTACCTAATATATTAATTGCAGCAGATTCTAAAATGATTATTTTCCTTTCTTTCTCATTTTTTGTTCAGATTCTAAAATGGTTGGATCAATTGTGAGTGATCTTGAGGTTGAGGCTTTGGCTAATGTTGTGGCTAAACTGAAAATTGAGGTATGTTTATTGACTGCTTGCTCTGAAATATGCTAGTTGCTACATCTAATTTTAATTGACTTTGCAAACTTGTAGGAAAAGGACAAGGAGGGGGATGAGGACTCTGAGGAGGACAATGAGGAAGCAAAAGACGTGGAAAGTGATCCGACCTCATGGATGATCTTGATGAACTGTAGATGTTCGCTAGCTGTTAATTGCTTGTTCTAGACTTGTATTTGTGTGTCGGCTATTGTGTTAATACTTAAGACCAAGGGTCATGCACTTGTTAATTATTATATGCACTTGAACTTGATCATGCACTTGGTAATTGTTATGTACTTGGTCATGCACTTGTTAATTGTTATGCACTTGGTCCTACGGGTCGGTATTCCGTATTGAATTTTCGTATACCGACCGTGTTCGACATAATTCCACTCGAATTGGTTCGTTTTCGAAATTCTTGATATTCCGTAAGTTCGCGTTCGTTTTCGTGTCCGGCTTTACCGCTTTCGTTTTCGTTTTCGTATTCAAATGTAGAAGTAGAAAACGGTTGAGGGGTTTTCCGACCATTTCCGACCGTTTTCATCCCTAATCAAGAGTAGGACATAACTAACTACTCAACACAAAAATATTGACATATCAAAATAGTATGCAAGCAATTATCATTGCACTATCCTATCAAAAATTGGGATCAATATGATGCAAAAGAAAGTTCAAATGATGCATGCCTTGCTGGAACTCGAGTTGTTCGCTCTCGGTGGCGAAGGAATCTACGTCGATCGCTTTGGGCTCTATAGAATAAATACATCGATAAACACCAAGAAATATCTCAAAATTCAACTTGCTCAAAAATGCATGAATTTTCTAGAGTGACTAATTCATGATTTTAGATGAATTTAGGTGTAAAAATTATTTCATTTGGATTTAGTATGTGAGAGTTATAGAAGTTTGATATTCAGATTTCTAGAAAATCCTAATTAATTGGAATCTATTACTGTTTACTAAATTTAATTATTTCATTTGGTTCATCTCATTTGGAGTTTTTATGAATTAGTTATGAATTTTCAAAGTTAATGGCCTTTTCTTGTCAAATATAACTCAGTTTTGGGTCATTTTTCCCAAACTATATTTTTTTTGTGATAGGTACATATTGGAAACCTATTTTAGAATAAAGTTTAGTTAAAATGAAAACTAACAAAATTGGTTTAACTGGATTTAGAGTTAAGATGATTTAGTTATGCATTTTTGAAGTTAAATGTAATTTTCAGTGTGTAAATAAATCATTTCTAGATTTTCAAAAGCTTTTATTCCTTTCCTTACCAAGCTACGCACTAGCCACCGTCACTGACTGCTGGCCCTATGAATAGCATGTTGCTCATTTTTCTTCTGATTTAAATCACAGACTGACATGTGGGACCCGTCCGTCAGTGGTCATAGTGAGCTCTGGTCGTGGTCGTAGCGGCTACGTGGTCGTAGCAACTACATGGTCGAAGCGTACGACAAGGGGATTTTCTCATCCCTCGCGATTGCTCGGCGGCTCGCCGATGCTACGTACGGCGAAGCCGGCCAAGACTTAGGATAGATACGCAATAGCAGCGCCACCTAAAGTGAGTGGTGGCGGCAGCTAAGATGGCCCGTACCAGCGGCTAGCTAGAGATGGGCGGCACTACAACTACGGCAAACACACATGCAGCAATAGAGCTTCGCAGCGTCCAAGATAGCAGGTGCCCGAGCATCTAAGGACTACAAGGAGACTACCTGAATGATGGGGAGGAGCAAAGATGGTCGAAGATGGCTTGTCATCATTGAGGTTCACGGCGACGGTGAGCTTCAACGTAGAGAGGTCGACTGGAGCAAAACTAAAGAAGAGAAAGATCAGGATAGCTTAAAGATCATCAGAGGATACTCTTGTATCAAAGAATCTAAGAGTGTATTACCAGATCAAAGTGGAAGATGAAGAATTGGTTCTTCACCCAAAATGAAATCTCTTCAATTTCCACGAAAACCTGTCGTGCATTGGAGGAATTGATTGAGGGGTTTTGCATGTCATGCTAAGTAACATGAGATGCTGTGGAGGATTGGGGACCATACCTCCTGGAAGTGAAAAATGGCACTAAAATGTCTTCGAGGCGTGCCCTAGACAACCCGAATGGCACCAAAGTGAACTAGAAGCTACAAGCAAAGACACGAGCTGAGCTTAGCTAAAATGGATACGGCATTGAGCCTAGAGTCGAGAGGAACCAAAGGACTGGAGCTTACCCGACAATGGAGCACGGGAGAGCTTGCCTCTCCTCAGCCGAAAAGAGGAGAAGTGGGGAGAACTAGGGTTTGGATGGGGTATTATGCCGAAAAGCGGTGTGAAACGGAGAAGCTCCAGGAGTGGTCAATGGCCACAGTGGATTGACGGCGTCGAAAGGCATTGACTGAGCACGTCAGAGCGTCGTAGCCGCGTGGCGTGTGCGTTCCGAGCCCGCGGCGAGAGGTAGGGGACGGGTCTGACGCGTGGGACCAACGCGTTAGTTGCACACACACGCGCACACCTACATCTTGCTCGGTCAGTACGGTTAGGCGGTTTGACCAAATCAAGTGGCTTGGGTCAGTCGCACCCGAGTCCAATAGTGCTACGGTTTGACTGAGGTTTAAATTCTAAAATCCTACATTGACCAGTTTCTTAAAAATAGAAATAAATTTCCTAAAATGCTGAAATTAATCAGACGGGTTCCTGGGAAGGTCTAGTGTTCATAAAAATTATTAAACCTTACTGTTCATGATATAAGTTGTATAGTTTAAATTCAAACTTTAGTGTAGGTCATTGTATTGATTTTAAATTTTTTGAGGGTTGAATATAGTCCCATAAATTTGGGAATAAAAATATTAATTCACGATAATTAATATAGTATTTGAATAAATTAGTTCCAGAGGATGATCATAAGTTGTTGTTACTGAATTCTTTTGGGAGTTCAATTTGAAGCGTATGTTTAAGATTTTCCAAGTGCAATATATAACGTAAATGCTTGAAAATATGATGCATGCTCATGAGATGCATAATAACCCTATTTATTAATTGAAGATGTGGCACACCTGGCCCGTGGATCTATGTATGTACAACCTTCCTCCTTGGTTGTGTATGAAGCGAAAGTATATTTTGATGTCACTACTTATCCAGGGTCTGAAGCAATCTGGGAACGATATTGTTGTGTACCTAGCACCATTGCTGGAAGATCTTGTGACATTGTGGAACGAAGGGGTACAGGTATGGGATGCGTACAAATAAGAGAACTTCACTTTACACGCTTTGTTATGCACCATCAATAATTTTTCTGCCCTTGGTAACCTATTGGGGTTGAGTACAAAAAGAGCCAAAACTTGTCCGCACTACTTAAATGATACTGAGAGTGTGTGGCTGAACAACTGTAACATCCCAAAGTTCTATTCCCAAAATTAAAATTAATAAATATATTAATTTATTGGATTTTCTGGCTATCAAAGAATTTTCTTAATTTTCTGTAATTTAAAAAGAGCTTTCTTGTTTAAAAGAATAATAATACTATTATAAATAAAATAAAATCAATTATTTAATTTCACAGTTTTTAAATTCAAAAATAAAATTTATTGAGTTTTCTGGGATGTTCTTGGATTTAAAGTGAAAAACAAAATTTTTAAATTCAAATATTTTTGCGGCCAATTCTGGATTCAAATTCTTGTTTTGAATTATTCTCAAATTCAAATCTCAGCTGAGTTTCAAAATTCAAATGTATATTTGAATTTTCTTCGAAATGAAAATCTTAGAATTTTATTTCAATTTCTATTCTTGGTCGAAAATCTTTTTCTTTTCTTTCTTCTTTTTCCTCTTTCCCTTTCCCTTTTTCTTCTTTTCCCCTTTCTTTCTTTCTTTCTTTTCCCTCTTTTTTTTTCTTTTCTTCTTCTAGTGGCTCTGCAGATCTAATCCCAAACTGCACGCAACAGCCACCATTAGAGCCCACAAGAGCTTTGAAATGACTGCATTTTTCTCCCTATTTCTTCGCGCAATCAAAGGCATCCAAACCCCTCATCTCACCTCCTCCATCTCTAGCCTTTTCCACCATTTTCGCACCTGTTTCGCCAGAACGCGTCATGTTGTTGCAATCCATGCCGCCTTGATCTCCTCATCTGGTCCACCTCTGCCCTTGTAAAGGAGAGCCCCGGGAGCCCCTCGCCTCCCTCATCCATCCCCTGAAGTTTCACCACTCCTCCTCCTTTCCTCTCGCCGCAAATGAAGTTTTATCGCCGCCGGCCGAACACCGTTCTACGGACGATTGCGCCACCTATAGTAGAGCCCCACTACCATTGACCCCATCACCAGCTTCTCCTTCGCACGTTCTACGCGATGCTTCCCTCACTTTCGCCGGAACACCGTCGGAGCGCTGCGCCGCCGTGAGCCCATGTCGTGTCGTCGCCTCTCTCCTCGCTGCCAGCGAACCATCCACCCCCTCCGCCGTTAAGGTGAGCACAAAGTTTGCCTCGTTCTCCTCTTTCAATTGATGCCCTCGATGGCCGCCACTTCGCCATCGTTTCGCCGAAACACCGGTTCCTGAGCCACCGCCGGCTTATGCAAACGTGGCCTGCCATGTGGCCCGACGTCATCGCCACCTCACCATTTTGCCCACGTGGAAGCCACATGTTTCCCCGTCAGCGCACACGTGGATATTTCCTTTTCCTTTAGAAAAATAATTCATCAAATTCTAGAATTTCTGTTTTCATCATTTCATGTGACTTTCAATCTTCCGGGAGTCTGTTCTCCTTCGTTCGAGCTCTGATTCAAGTGATTCAAATTTCTAAATTCAATATCTATCTTCTAGAATATAAATTATTTAATTTTTAGTTTATTTGGATTCTGTTTGAATTTAGCTCATTTTCGCGTATAGATTTCGACGACTTCGGAGAGTCATATTTCGACGCCGTTTGAAGAAAATAATTAATTGAGCAAGGCAAGTTACATATTTGATCCTATTATTTCAAATTATTTAAATTCTATTTTAAATTATAACTATATGCTTATTTGTATTCAATTTAATTTAAATTGATTTTTTTAAAATTATAGTTATTCCTATTACCATTGTATAGCCAACTTTGATATTGAATTAAACATACCTTGACACATAATATAAAAATCTAGTTTATGCAATAGTATGAACTAGAACACTTTGGAAAAAATATGTGCCTAGTTATGCTTAGACCAAAGATATTTGATTTGGAGAATTTTAGCCAAAGATTCAAATATGGATTTAAAAATGAGTCTATGTCATTATTATGCCATAGAAATTTGCAAATGATTTGAAAAGCAAAATAAAATAAAAAAATTGGTTTAGACTTGGGCGAAATGGATAGTTGGTGGGTGCAAGTTTATGCACGAGCTCGTCTCAGTGAATGGTCGAGGCCTAGGGATTACTTTTGGAAGTCGCCAAGTCAATTAAGGATCGGTCTACGAGCTGCGGATTGTAAAGCTCTTCCGTACTACCACAAGTCTAGTACAGGACAGACCGGGCTAATTAATTTGCAAAGTTCCATTTTTAGTTGTGCCATGTTGATGTGTGGGTGTCGTGAAGACTTATTTTTAATACACACATGGCGCAAGGGGGCTTTCGTTTGGCGCGAAATCTTACAGCAGCGAAACCTTAGCGGGATGACTACTTTGGGATGGTGCATTGTAAAAGCCTTGTGATAATCATTTAGTCACATACATTCGGTACTGTGTTACATAGACATTAAAAGTTGATTATCTCTTGTGGGTAAAGTTGTACAACCACTGCAGAGTGTCAATCTATTTGAATAGTCGTGTCCACGATCATGGACATGCTGAGCAAAGCCTTTCATGGATTAAACTATGTTTTTATTTTAAAAATGATTTGACAAAAATGATTTCATGGATGTTTATTCCATGTGAGAAATTGTAATATCTCAAAAATAACCTTTTGAGTACCTATGTGTAATTAGACGAAAGGGGATACGTAAAAATAGAATATTTTCGAGTTTTTAGAGAGAATTGGCTTGTACCGGAATAAAAGGATCGTGAGGGGAGAGGAGTCCTGAGATCAAACCCTAGCCCACGATTTATTTTTCCCGTGCGCCGCCACTGTCTCGTTCTGCATTCGTCGGCGCGTGGAGGCGTTTCGTTGCTATTGCTGTTCGGCCACCCCACATCGCCTGTGCCCGCTTGCGCCTGCTCGCGTGTGGCCACCTGCCCGCGTGCATGCGTTCGCCAGCGCGTGGCCACCCACCCGCTTGAGACGTCGTGTGAAGCCGCCTACCCGCTTTGGCCTCTGGACAGCAGTGCAACCGTGTGGGGGCCTCCGTCTGTGGGTTTGCCAGCCTTTGCGTCTCCTGTGTAACCGGCCAACACATCCTAACAATTTTGTTGTTTTACTGCTGCTGCGGTTCGTGGATTAGGTAAGCTGTTTTAGTTAATTTGAATTGCAAGCATGCGTTTCCATGGATTAGGTGCACTGGTTAGGGATGCTTTGCCATGAATATTTAATTGCTATGAATTTTTTTAATTGAAGAATTAAGGGAGAGAGACAAACTAGATAGTATTGATGTATTAGTTAATTAGATTTGCATGCATGCTGGAACAGCACCCGTGTTACCTTTCCAGTTTGGCTGCTAGTGCTAGTCATCAACTAGTAGAGCAAGATTGCTATGCATGCATGCTTTGAGACAATAATTAACAAGTGCTACATAAGTACGTGACATTGGGCTAGTTGGGTAGAGAGATTAACTAATAGTGCTAGTTAGTACTTGATTAGTTAATGGATAATATTTAATTGGAGACACTACTTTGATTATTTAATTGGATTAGTAAAGAAGAGAGATGAATTAGATAGTGCTAATTAGTAATTAACTAATTTGGCCACACATGCTTTGTATGCTTGTAGCCGGTAGTAGAGCAACTAGCACTAGAAATTATTTAGAAGTGTAACCTTGTTTTGTTTTGGTGCATGCTGCCTTGAATAGTAGATAGACAGAGATTTAATTAGAGATTTGAATCGAGATTAATTAGATGTAGGAGCGATGTCAATTAACTGTTGTTCTTGTGATGTTGTAGCTTGTATTGAAATTTGAGTGTCTATTGTAGGAGAGACGTCGTGCTTGTTGCCATCTTCTAGTCAGACCATGCGTCGCAACTAGTGAAGACAAGTGCATGGTAGACAGCGATCAATGATTGATCACTATATTTCTTTATCTTTCATTACCAGTATTGTTGTGCTTTTATTTTTATTTAATTGCAAGCAATGGAATGGTTATGAATATGTCATGATGTTGGATATGAGAAAAGTTGGATATTGTCGAACATGATGAAATTATGTATCTTTGCATTCATAAGCATCTTTGCATATGAGCAGGTGATCACGATTGATCACGACTCCATGGGAGTGGAGGAGGTCCCCGATCCTTGAGGAGCGGGCTTGAGAGTGAACGTTGTCGCGAGCGTTCACTCGTGCTATACCGGTATACGCGAAAGAAGTGCATGTGGACATGTAAAGTAGGGTTGCATTGAGATATGAGTTGAATGTGTGTGAAAACAAAGAGAAGAGAATGGTATGACAATATTAATAGAAGGACATGTGATGATAATGAAGTTATTGAATACTGTTGATTTATCATTGCTCGTTGTATATTGATGTATTTGCTGAGTCGTGGACTCACCCTTACTTCTTTGTTGTTTTTAGGTGATCGTTGAGGGCGCCACGTTTGAGAGGGACTAGACCACATGGAATAGTTTCATATTTCAGACACATGATTATTTGCCATCAGAACCATTTGATTCATTATCACTGGACTGCTGTTAGAACATGTTAGAAATTGAATAAGCTTAGATGAATGTTTTCGACTAGTCTATCTTGTTCCAACGTTTTAGATTTACTGGTTTGGTGCTGTCTTAGACTTATTATCTTGCTATATTTCCCTCGCTTATTCATACATGCTTGACAAGTCTTTATTCATGATCTATGGTGACCCGTTGATGGACTATATGTCGAACCCGGGAACGAAGGATCCCAAATTCTCTGTGTTCATACACTAGTCTAGGATTTCTAGTGTACACAGTCAAACAAAAGTGATAGCACAAACATATCACGCACTTTAATAATAATAACTCAGAGTTTATTACAGAAGGGGCCTGGGGCCAAAAGATAAATAACACAGCGGAAAGCAAATATAGTAGACCACACGACTTGCCACAGGCAATCGTCTGGGGGCGCAGGCCTAGTCGTCAAGATCCTCACCGTCCTGATAGAGGTCTTCTCCTGAATAAGGATTATTCAGCAAGAGTAAGCACAACTTCCGTGCTTGCAAGTTACACCCAATATTGAAAGATAATGCATGCATAAGGTAAACAAAGAATATTGGCAGGGTTCATTTTGCACAAACAACGTTTTTAGGTTAAATACTCATATTAATTTCTAAGGCCAGTTTGTATACTATAACTAAAATCAGTGTTTAAAATGACAGTTTTATAGTGGATAACCTCCATTGATTGAATGATGAAGGATACCCTCCTATCACTTGGCTAATCACCCAATTTTTACCATAGGATTAACCATCCTAAAATCACCTGTTGAAACCATTTATAAACCAAAAACAAAGTCTAACTTAGAGTAGCTTTGCTAGCATGTCCATGACCGCGGACGCGGCTATTCGAATAGTTTTCTACTCTGCAGGGTTTGTACAACTTTACCCACACGAGATAATTTTCTTTTGATGTCGGCCAATGCACACTTCCGAAGGCATGTGACTAAGCAATTATCATGAGGACTTTACAATGCAATGTCTTATTGTATTTATGCCCGCTAAGGTTTCGATACCATTGGACTAACCATCCTCCGGGAGCCCCCTCTTGCGCCAAGTGGGACTAATGTCGAACCGACCCCCACACAAATAATATAGCACAAATAACACTAAGACGCCACAAATTATTTAGCCAAATCCTGCCCATACAGGACATGTGGTGGTACGGTAAGGCGTAGCAAAGGAACGCTTAAAGGCCGGTCCTCAAATGACTTGGGCATCTTTCAAAACAAACCCTGGGCCTTAACCTTAACCAGATTAAGCCCGTGCATAAACCTGCACCCACCTTTCAGCCAATACGCCCAAGTCCAAACCCATTTTTGATTTTATTTAGAGTAAAACCCTCTTTATAAACCTTCCGTGGTAAAGCAATACCAGAGTGTCAAATTTAAATCAAGTTTGTAACAGATTTGGCTAAACCTTCCCAAATTCATAAGTGTGATCTAACCATGGCTAAGCATGCCACTAATTTTAGTAGCATTTTGTCTAATGGTGACAAGGCATTCATGTACAATACTCAAATTGGCCATACAATGAAGGTTGGAATAACTATATACAAAAACAAGGCATTGAAACAATGGTATAAACATATGCACGCATTAATTAATTTAAAAACTAAAAATAAATTGACAGTACTGGGCTCAACATGATCAATGGTATAACTTGCCTTCGTTGAAGTCCTGAAAATCTAGGTCCTCGGGATGGTCAAACTCTCCGGAGTCGTCGAAGTCTATACGCGAAAATACGACAAATTCAATTCAAATTCAAATAAATTCAAAAAGACAACTCAAATTAACTCCAAATTGAAATATTTTGGTTTAGTTATCTATATAATAATTTTATACAAATTTTGCAACTTGAATCACCCAATTTGGAGTTCAGATGCAAAAGATATGAATTTTTAAAGTTTAAAACCTAAATCTGCAATTTAAATGAATTTCTTGAATTATTTTTCTAAAGGAAAATCTATTTACTGTGCAATGCTGACGTCAGCGAGGGAATTTCATTTTTCCGGCCAAATTCTTTTTCTAAAGAAAATCATTTGGGTCACTGACAAGTGGGCCCAATGGTCAATGGACTGAGTCCATGACCGGTCAAAGGTCCACGGTGAACCCCGCTTATGAAACAGTGCTCAGGTGCGGGCGTGCTGGCGGTGTGAGGTGACGTGGCGCCACGCAGGAAGCCACGTAGGCATGAGCGCCTTGGTGGCGCTAACCTGGCCATGATGTGGCCGAGCCACGTAGGCCCGGCGAAGGCGGGGCTCCGGTGACTAGCTCGTCGGTGCTACGCGCCACGGCGAGGGGGGTGAAAGTGCGCAAAATGAATAGGAGGCGATGCTGAATGTGATGCTTATCGAGGTTGCGAGAATGCGCGGCGGAAAGGTTGTCGGCGACGGTGTTATGCGGCGGCGAGGTTCGGTCGTCGAGGAAGTAGGCAATCTCGGGGTCCTTCGACGAAGTGCGTGGGTGCGCTGGCTTCGC
Organism: Ampelocalamus luodianensis; assembly: GCA_036346255.1. Classification (NCBI taxonomy): domain Eukaryota; kingdom Viridiplantae; phylum Streptophyta; class Magnoliopsida; order Poales; family Poaceae; genus Ampelocalamus; species Ampelocalamus luodianensis. Next base: position 43,744,507 of record CM070638.1, on the reverse strand, counting down.
ATCGGCGCGGCGATGTCGATGGCGAGGTCAGAGTGGCCGAAGAGTCCACGATGGCGCCGGAACCGGAGAAGAAACGAGTTTTCACCGCCGGCAAAAAACTACGAATCTCGGGCGCTACGGGCGAGGAGGAGGGCTGTGGGTGGTGGCGTTGTGTTGCGGTGAGGGAGGCGCTCCCGACGCTCCTATTTATAGGGCGCGGGTGTGGCTGAGGAGGCGTGGGGAGCACGAAGGTCCGTGCGGGATCTCGGCGAGGAATCAGGGATTTAGGGCGCGGGAATGGAAAGTGATGGCCGTGACGGACGCGATTTGACGCGGCTGTTTTAATGCGCACGACGATCTTGGAGATGCGGCTGGATTCGGGCGCGTATGGAAGGTTTTCGAATCACGGCCATGGCAAACGCACGGCGAAAGGAAAGAAGCGAGGAAGAAGAAAGGAAGGTGACGGCGCATCAGAGCGCGGTCCCACCGCTTTGGCGTCGCGTGAAAAGGAAAGAAAGGATGCGTGTGGGCCGTCCGATGATAATCCAACGGCCATGATAGTTTGTGGTGAATAAGAGAGTAACGGCAGTCATTCGATTCAGATCCGACGGTCAAAACCAAAAGGAGCGTTCGGTCGTCTGAACGTTTCATTGAAATCTGGCTGTTGGATTTCAATCCAACGGCTGAGATGCGTGCGGGGGGTTAAAACGCGTGGGAGGTGCGGGCCACACGGGCTGCGTGCAGGCGAAACAGATGTGGGTCGAGCTAGGGTTTCGGCCCATTAACTGTTTGAGGTTTTCTTTTGATTTTCTAATTAATTAAATTCCGATAATTCAAATAGGCTTTAGAATATAGTAGATTAAGTCCAAAAATCATGAGAAAATTCACAAAAATTCTCTGAGGCATTTTGGATTTAAATAAAATATTTTCAACTATTATTTGGTAGTATATTTTGCAAATAAATTTGTTTTAGCTTTATGTTAATTAAGTAAAAGCCTTTAAAAAATTTCAGAAAAATCACCAAAATGATTTAAATTTTATTTTCAACTGGAATTTGAAATTTGGGTTATTACACTATATTAATGCTTTGGTTGCTGAAATTTTATAGTGCGCTAATGAATATTAGTTGAAAAGATAGGTTAGTGGCATTCCAGACTCAGTGTTGGGCTGGGGTGTTACAGTTGGTATCAGAGTGGGCTTTAGGTCCGTGGTGAATAGATTAACAACTTAGGTAACGTAAAATTGCTCAAATTTGTTTTGTGGTTAGTAAAACAACTAAAATTTGCTAATGGTAAACTAAATTAAAATTTTGACACACTAGTGCACAATAGGTTAGAGGGTGGGATGAGTATCGCTTTTACGCTTTTGTTATGTTGTACACTGATTCATGATTTGATATTGACCTTTGAGCTTATTGTGTGTTGTCAGTTGTGATTGATAGTGATGAACCCGAAGGTCCTATTGTTGGCCCGATCTTTCGATGAGAACGATAAGTCCGGTAGGTGTCGCTCAACCCTCACGATCCTGGCTCACGAACATGCAAGGCTCGAAACCACGCAATCACCGAACCGATTGACAGTCGTTATCAACCGTGCACGAATACCCGCTGACTCGACCACGAAGGTCAATTCTCGATACACCAAGAAGCACGCAAGAACAAGATAATAAGCAATCTGAAATTGCAAATATGATTGAAATATTTGATTGAGTTGGGATTCTGAAGCGGTATTATGGTTGGTCTAGTCGACACAAGTCAATACACGAAGTTGCTATGAAGCTAACTTTTAACTAAACAAAATCCGAGAAAACTAGAGGGGGTGCAACCTCCTTAAATAGGGGATGAGGAGCCACACATCTATTAGAACTAAGGGGATGGGACTAATTCCATGGATTACTGTTCATGTGAACAGTAATTGCACCCCCAGGTGGCCTGCCGGCAGATGGGCCAAATTCAGTATGATTACAAGGCCCAGATTGGCCCAAACAAGTGATATGACATCTTCTTTTGATGATTGTGATCAGTCCAGAAAGAATTTGAAGATGAGGCTGGATCCGTTGGAAAGAGGACGAAATAAGCTTTCAATCAAGTACTTGTGGGCCTCCAACGGACTCCGTATGTGAAAGTTATGCCTGTTTTAAATTGGTGCTGTCATGCTGATTCCGGAGGCCTGGACTTGTTGTAGTAGTTGCGGTAGCCCCCTTGCCTTCGTTCCTGAGTAGAATAACATCACCAGACTTAGGTAGCAATCCATGCTCAATGGAACAATTATAAACTCCTAGAAACGAAGTTACTTGATAATTCAGTTGGCGAGCACGCGCTCTAGTAATTGGTCCTTGCATATCAAGTTGAAGAGTAGAAGCAGTAGGGATGGTTGTATCAGTGGAAGGGATGTCCTCATCAGATAGCTATACCGAGAGGTAGAGGACGTGCACGTGGTGGCCGTGGCCGTGGAGGCCGTGGTGGAGGTCGGGGCCGCGGGCGTGGTCCTGTGGAGCCACCTCCTGTGGCAATTGAGTCAGTAGCTGAGGGGAACGGAACTGGGATGGAGGGGGTTGTCGTTAACCCGCCTCCAGTTGGGGGCCAAGATGAGACCCCCGCTTTGCTAAGAGAGTTGGTGGGAGAGATCCGTGCTCTTTGTCAACAGCGCCGCAACCCTCGCATCGCGCATCTATCGCCGCTCTCGCCGCTTCCTCCACTGCACTGGCACGGATGACGCTTCGAGAGTGGATGGGGTTGAGGTTGGATCCGTTTAACGAGTTGGGCACACCACCGTGCAATGGATCGGATGCGCTATATGGAGAGGCAGTTTGGGGCTTTGGAGTTGTCCTCACTTCGAGGGTCCGCTTGTAGCCTTTCACCGAAAGGCGCGGACATTTGGTGGGATGGCGTGTTGTCTTCGAGGACCGCCGCCAGGCCACCACTTGGGAGGATTTTGTTGATCAATTCAAGGCAAAGTTCTACCCCTACTCCTTCATTGAGAAGATGGAGGTTGCCTTGACGACTTTTGTTCGGGGAAGAGGTCCATTGCTTGAGTTCAACAACTTGTCCGCTTTGTCCCTTCAAGGGCGAACGATGATCTTGAAGGCCAAGAGGTTCCGTCGGGACTCAACTCAGTACCAAGACATGTTGGGAGCCACTCCACTACGCGACTTCAGCTCTGTTGTGGAGCAAGCCAGGGGTATGGAGTTGGAGATGCAGCTCACTAAGGGACAACAGGCCTCTAGTGGACTTATTGCTTCTGGTGGTGACCAGAAGAGGAGCTTTGGTGAGGGGAGTGGGTCTGTTCAGCGACCTTCTTTCAAGAAGTTTAATGGAAGACCACAGTCCTCCAAGTCTAAGTAGTCGAGGCTGTTTTCTTCCTCGGTGCCTTGTTCTTTGCAGTACTCCACTCTTCGCCCCGTCCCTGCGGGGCATGCTTTGCTCCAAGTGTGGTGATGGACACGCGCACGCGAGTGTTCTTGGACGGGAGATTGCCGTCGGTGGCCGGCCGGTCACAAGGAGCGGGTGTGTCGCCAGAACCCCGCTAGTGTGATCAAGTGGGAGCCTATGCCAGCTTCTTCTTCAGTGGGTCCCGTTCGAGGATCTGTCCAAATGATGGCTGCTCCTTCTGCGCCACCACTTCCTTCAGCATGGGCGCCTCCAGTTGGGTACTACTGGCAGCCACCGCCTCCGGCACCACTTCAAGTTGCGCGACCAGCTTTACCTGCACCACCACAGCAGATGGTCAGGGCTCTCGCCGCCTCGACGCCATCTTCTTTCGCCGTGGCGCCACCTGGAGTGTACGCCATTGTAACACCCCAGCTCCGCATGAGCCTAGAATGCTACAAGACTTACACTAACTAGAACAATCTATAAATTTTCGACAGAGCTTCCTTTGTAATAACAACAAAATCGTGGTAACAACAGTTAACCATGGCATTTATTATCAATTCTATAATCCAAATCTTTCATGCAAATAAGATAACCATACGATTGTAAACAATTAACATCACCACATAACCAAGAGTAATCCAACCATCAACAACAAAAACATCCATATATAGTCACCACACGCTTATTTATTCTTAAGTGACGCTAATTAGCAATTGCATAAATAGTGTGAGGTAGTGCGTGCTTTCCAAAGTCTACTCCCTCCCATGCATGACGTTCTTGCTCGATGTACCTATAACAAGACAAAGCAAGGGTGAGCCAAACGACTCAAAGAAGTATCATCAAGGATGCATAATCTTAAAGACATGACAAAGATAAACAACTTTAATCAACTTCATTCATGGCATTTCAAATATTAGAAATTTAATGATAATGCTATGCACTCTTTGTTCTTTATCTCTTTACGCATTTTACCGTGTAATGCGGGTATCCATCCGTCGACGAGTACCCTTGCTCGTGCCCTTTGGCACAGGGACCAAGAGCCTATACATCACATGTATAGGACCTTTGCCCGTCATCACAATGACGGGACCTCTGATCCATTGCCCACATTCCATGAATGTGGGACCTCAAGCTTTGTCATTACATGACAGGACCTCAACAATATACTCTTGATCACCACGTGACCAAGTCTCAATATGCTCAAACATGCATAAGTACTACCACATCATACTTTCAATAACATAAATCAATATGTATCGAGTATGTAAACAATAGCATCATGAAGGAACCTCGAGTAAAACTTGCAAACATCCAAACAACTAGAATCATCTCCACAACACAATCACATGGCAATGATGAACAACACACCATTCAATTATGACATGCAACCAATTCTACACATAAACCCGAATACTTGCCTCAACCGCGAGAACGGCGGACGAGAAGTGGTGCTGCCTTTGGGATCTCGCTGCCACTGACAAGAAAATAACCCCAAACTAAGACCAACATACTGGACCAAAATCATACATTTCATTACAATCGAAATCGCTAACTTCTTATCACGCCTAGTTTTTTCTAATTTCTAGCGATCGGTCACTGCGGACAGCAGACTTCAAAAATTCATAACTTTCTTCTCAGGAGTCCAAATAGGATGATCTTGGACTTTCTGAAAAGATAATTGTTGCCTAAATAAACCTAGTTGGGGTGACCTCTGATTCGGCCATCTTCTACCCCTACCAATCCCTTTAGTCAGAGCAGCTCAACAGCATTAAATTTCTGGACAGAAATAAAGAAAATAGCATAACTTTCTCTACGTTCATCCAAATTCAGTGATATTTAGTTTTCCTGAAAGCTAAGAGAATTAGCTTCATTTTTCGTTATGGTGAGACCCTCTGGAAACTCCTCTAACAACAAGTTTAAATCAGGTTAAACCGACACTGTCAAAACTGATACCCACAGAAACATCATAGCACTAAAAATCATAACTTTGGCTACCGAAGTCCGAATGACCTGATTCTTGTCGGCAATGAACGATAACTACGATACCCACAACTTTCTAGGAGATGCCCAGACCCAAATCTGCCTCTAACCCAGACAAAACCGACAAACTTCGCTGCTGCAGAATACCGACGAACTGACATCCGAAAATAAGACAACTAGAAATTGACCTAAAGCGACTTAACCACGGGTTACCCTTGCCGAAACGAGGAGAGCGCATAGCGGGATGAAGATCTCCACAATTCGCTATGGATCCCTTCTCCTCCCTCTTCTTCTCTTCTCTTCTTCCTCTCCTTCTTCCCCCTTCTCTTCTTTTCTCCTTCCCTTCTTTCTTGGCCGGCCGCAGGGGATCCTTCTCCTCCTTGGCCAGCAACAATGGGGTGATGTGGGGATGGGGAGGCGCAAGAGAGGGTGGAGGAGGTGGAGAGGTGGGGAGGTGGGGAGGTGGGGAGTGGCGGCCGAAAGGGGTGGGGGAGAAGGGAGGGGGAATTCGGCTAGGGTTGGTGGGAGGGAGCCCCCTGGCCGGCCACCCCAAATGGGCCTTGGCCCAGCCCAAGCTGTCGCGAAAATGCGATTTTCCCCTCTAAAACTGCAGACCGACTCTCAACCAAAAAGTCCCTCCAGCGCTCGCTTGATCCTTCCCGAATAATCGATCTCTCCGAAACCAAAATTTAATCTTCCTCGATTCAAAACTTAACTCACTTTGGGGTATTACATTCTACCCCTTAACGAGATTCGACCCGAATCTAAACGCTCTGAGCACAAGAGAAACCGAGGTGAACACTTAACAAACAATGGATACACACCAAGTGAATACTTCGATAAATCTCGCGCATGCGAGATTCCAATTCCCATGTAGCTTCCGCTCGATCAGTGACCAAAGTACCTTAACATACTTCAAGGTCTTGTTCCTTAGTGCCTTCTCGACTTTTCCAATATTCTTACGGCTTGGACTCGAAGGACGATCTTGTTCAATGGTTAAAGGTTCCAATGAAATGTGATGTTCGGATCTCGCAAGTACTTCCTCAACATGGATACATGAAACACGTTGTGCACACCCTCATGGACTCGGAGGTCCAGCGGTATGCCAACTTCCCAATCCGGCCAGATCGCGAATGGACCAATGTACCTCGCTAAGCTTCCCTTTGGTACCAAATCTTACCACTCCTTTTGTGGGTGACACCTCAAGAGTACCTGGTCACCCACTTCAAATTCTAAGTCCCGCTCCTTACATCCGCATAGCTTTTCTCGCTCGCTCGAGCCGCTAATAAGTTCTCGCTCACCAAGGCCACTCGCTCCACCGCTTTTGTACCCAACTGGCCTAGAACGCCTTCTCACCCACAGCTTCCAAAGAAAGGGGTGATCTACACTTACGCCCATACAAAACCTCAAACGGAGCGGCCTTTATGCTTTGGAGTGATAACGTTATTATAAGCAAATTCTCGCCAAAGGCAATCGATCTTCCCACTACCCTTCCAAGATAGGACACGTGTTCTCAACATATCCTCCAAGGTCCGAATAGTGCGCTCTGCTTGTCCATCTGTCTGAGGATGAAAAGCGGTACTCAAACGGAGTTGTGTGCCCAAAGCATTCTCGCAAACTCTCCCAAAACTTGGATACAAACTTAGCATCCCCGCTGTAAATGATGGTTTTGGCACTCCATGCAATCTCACAATCTCACGCACATAGATAGGGGCCAAATCACTAGCTGAGTTCGTCGAACGGACAGGAATAAAATGTGCAGACTTGCTGAACCGGTCCACTATAACCCAAATTGCATCCTTACCTCGCGGCGAGCGAGGTAACGCAACAACAAAATCCATAGAGATATCATCCCATGGCCATTGGGGTACCTCCAAAGGTCTGTAATAATCCCAACAGTCGCTTATGTTCACCTTTACTGTGACAAACACCACAAGAAGCTACATAATTGGCAATATCCACCTTCATTCTTTTCCACCATAAATTCTGCTTCAAATCACGGTACATCTTCGTCTCTCCTGGATGAACAGTATACGGAGTGCGATGTGCCTCCTTTAAAATGTCATCCTTAACTCCCGCTTCGTGGCACACATAATCGCCCCTTGAATCGCAATGCTCCAAACCCATCCAAACTGAAATTCCTTCCTTTCCTGTGTCCAAACGCTCCGACCCTCTCGCAAAATGGGTCATTTTGTCGCGCTTCTTGTACTCATTGTGGAATGGTCGACCCCAAAATCACCGCGCGTCTCGATGAGCCGTCCCGCATAGCAATACGATATCTCCATGCGGTCAAAATCTGCAATAAGACAATCCAAAGTAGCCGGTGTCACCTTGCGACTAAGAGCATCACCACCACGTTAGCTTTGCCAGATGATCTTGAATTGTGAGATCATAATCTTTGATAAGCTCTAACCATCTTCGCTGTCTTAGATTCAAATCCTCTGTAAAATGTACTTAAGACTCTTGTGATCGGAAAGATATCACAAGATTCGCCATAAAGATAATGCCTCCAAAGCTTCAAAGCGAACACTCATGCGGCCAATTCTAAATCATGAGTTGGATAATTCGCCATGCTTCTTCATTGTCTAGACGCATAAGCCGAACCTTCCCGCCCCGCATGAGCACACAACCCAAACCAACTCGGATGCATCGAGTACACCGTGAATCGCTTCCCGTGCTCGGGAATAGTAAGAACCGAGCGGCCACCAACTTTTCCTTCAAAGTCCAAAATCGCTCACAATCATCGTCCCCACAAAACTTCACATCTTTCTCGAGTGAGCTCGACAACGGCTTTGCAATGATGGAAAAATCTTGCACAAAACGCCGGTAATAGCCTGCCATACCCAGAAAACTTCTCACTTCCTTGACATTGGTCGGTCTTGCCCATTCAACCACTGTGGAAATTTTCCCTAGATCGACTGATATACCTTTATCATTTATAATATGCCCGAGGAACCCCACTTCAGACATCCAGAATTCACACTTTTTGAACTTGGCATAGAACCTATTTTCTCTTAGTGTTTCCAACACCAACCTCAGATGACGCTCATGCTCAACTTCAGTCTTTGAATAGATCAAAATATCATCAATAAAAACTACGACAAAATCATCCAGATACTCATGCAGTATCCTGCTCATAGTTTCCATAAAAACAAAGAGGGCATTCGTTAGTCCAAATGACATAACTTTGAACTCAAAGTGCCCATACCTTGTAGAGAACGCCGCTTTCTCAATATCCTCCTCTCGACCGAATTTGGTTGTAACTCGATCAAGATCTATCTTTGAAAACACCTTTGCCCTCTCAACCGATCAAATAAGTCTTCAATGCGAGGCAAAGGATATTTATTCTTGATGGTCACCGTTAAGAGCACGATAATCGATACACATGCGCCAACTACCATCCTTCTTCTTGGTAAACAATACCGAGCTCCCAACGGAGACACACCTGGGTCGAATAAGATCTTTCGCTTTTAGATCATCCAATCGCTTTAATTCCTCCCGAATGGACGCGCTGACAGACGGGTCATAGAAACCGGTTGAGCACCCGTATCAAAACAATCCAAACTCCACGGACGAGGAGGGGCATCCCCGCAACTCTGCTGAAAAACATCTAAGAACTCCCGAACAACCGAACTAATTCTCAAGCCAAAGAAGAACTTGGCTTTCCAATTAGAGACAAAGAAATCCACTCTTCGCAATTCGGCTACGGGAAACAGACTAGCCAACATGCAAAGAGAGTAGGAAGGCACCACCCGAAAAACTACCTCAAGACCAGATGGTGCAGTGAGTTATTGTCTTCCAAAAGCACGATATAACTGCTCGAAAACTATGCAACCAGTCCATACCCAATATAACATCAAATGGCTCCATTTTCAGGACCATTAAATTAGCAATGCCGTTTGCCCCGGGGGACGATTTTCCGTGATAGGATCTTAATGGCACTTCACAAGCTAGTCTATCGAGTGGCACTCGGAGCAACTATCGAACCAATCAGAGAGTTCACTGGTCTATTATGTCAATTGATAAGGGCCATCTGGTCTCCTGAACACTGCTGTAAGCAGTCATATCGAATCTATATCGACAGAAGTAGACTTATCTTGCCCACTGTAGTCTAATGGGTTTTGATGAGCGGTATGGCGCGGGAAACAAGCCATACGTTTCGCTCTATATCAACCGTTTAGGATAGGCCTAGTATGTTTCCCCATCCAATGAGATCACACAACCCGGACTAACTGTGGAGTTAGCAAGAATTCCACCAGGAGAATTAACTACAACTGACTGAGATAAAGACTGCATACTCAAATTGGCCCGACTAGCAAACTCTAATGATACAAAAGAGAAAGTAGCTCCTGAATCAAAAGAACATAAGCCTCCATCGAGTCCACTAAGAGCGCACTGCCACCACATCAGACGACTTGCCGACTCGCCGTCGGCATGGCATAGGAAATCGCTCGCTACGCGGTGCGGTAGGAACTCCGACACCTCAAAAGGGGGTGCGGCAAGCTCGCAGGAGGTGCCAAGGCACCGGAACAGAAACGGTCTTGAAGGCACCGCGCCAAAAGTACTCGGCGCGCATCCTCCGTGATGCTGAAAATAGGGAGGTGACCCAAGACCGGTAGGTGTGGCGCTAACATCTCGAACCGACCGCGAAGACGCCGCCGCTCGTGCGACACCGTTACGTTCCTATTTGATAATACCGCGGATTCGCCGACAAACCAATGCCTTGTGGCCCTCCCACCACGGTGGCGACAAGATCTGACCAAGAACATTCGACGCCCGATGCTCATTGCCACACTTGAAACATTTCATACCTCGCTCGAATGGGCGCAACCTAGCCCACTCACGCGATCCGAAGTAAAGATGATTGTGGCCTTGTGGTTCTGGACTTGAAGGAATTCTGCGGCCTTGAACTTCTTGGAAACCGGCCGAAATGACCCACTTCCTCCTCCAATATTCTTCTTACGCCGCCACTAGCCCCATCCTCGACCATGGTACCTCCTGCACTGTAGATCCTCCCAAGTTTGCATCTCTAGCTCCATGCCCCCGGCTTGCTCTACCAGGAGCTAAAATCACGCAATTCAAGCGCTCCCAAAACCCGACGGAATTCTGCTGAGCCCCTACGAAACCTCTTAGCCTTTTCTCGCCTCATCTGTAGCCACGCCTGCACAAAGCGGATCGATTGTTAAAACCCGCTTCATATTCCGACACCGTCATCTTACCCTCGCTTGTAGCTCTGCAGTGAGACTTCCATCCTCTCCATAAATGATGCCGATAAAACCTCCTCCAAACTGCTTCCACAAACAACTCCCATGTATCAGGCCATGTGCAGCGAATCTAGTCGTCAAGACTCCTCCCACGGATGTCCGCTGCCCTTAAGTCGAAATGCCACAAACGTGCCCTCATCTCGCACGACATCCCCAGCACCAAAGTGCCTCTCCATGTGACGCAGCCGCTGGCGCATCCACCGGAGTGCCCAATCCATCAAAGGTATCAAAGCGCAGGGCGTTCCACCGATGCAATCCCATAGTAATCGCCGCGGGTACCACCGCAGGGCCACCAATGGGACATCAACCGAACAATCGAGGAGCTTGATCTCCGAGAGTCTTTGAAGCAACCTCTTCCTCGACCTCGCAGGACTTGCTTCACCGCCAGACTCAACTGGCGGGGCATTGCACGGCCTCGCGGCACCCGCCACTACGACCACGACCTCGCCTCTTGCCATCTAAGAACACCACAACAAAACTAACCACAATGAGCAAAAGAATAACTAGAAACAGTAAATTCAAGAATAAACATACAATGACAATAGCGTAGTGCAATGCAAAAGAAAACCCAATCCCACCTACTGTGCTTAGTGTGTCAAAATTAATTAATTTTTTTTCGATGCCCGCGGACCTACAGCCCGCTCTGATACCAACTGTAACACCCCAGCTCCGCATGAGCCTAGAATGCTACAAGACTTACACTAACTAGAACAATCTATAAATTTTCGACAGAGCTTCCTTTGTAATAACAACAAAATCGTGGTAACAACAGATAACCATGGCATTTATTATCAATTCTATAATCCAAATCTTTCATGCAAATAAGATAACCATACGATTGTAAACAATTAACATCAGTCACATAACCAAGAGTAATCCAACCATCAACAACAAAAACATCCATATATAGTCACCACACAGTTATTTATTCTTAAGTGACGCTAATTAGCAATTGCATAAATAGTGTGAGGTAGTGCGTGCTTTCCAAAGTCTACTCCTCCCATGCATGACGTTCTTGCTCGATGTACCTATAACAAGACAAAGCAAGGTGAGCCAAACGACTCAATAAGTATCATCAAGGATGCATAATCTTAAAGACATGACAAAGATAAACAACTTTAATCAACTTCATTCATGGCATTTCAAATATTAGAAATTTAATGATAATGCTATGCACTCTTTGTTCTTTATCTCTTTACGCATTTTACCGGTAATGCGGGGTATCCATCCGTCGACGAGTACCCTTGCCTGTGCCCTTTGGCACAGGGACCAAGAGCCTATACATCACATGTATAGGGACCTTTGCCCGTCATCACAATGACGGGGACCTCTGTATCCATTGCCCACATTCCATGAATGTGGGGACCTCAAGCCTGTCATTACATGACAGGGACCTCAACAATATACTCTTGATCACCACGTGACCAAGTCTCAATATGCTCAAACATGCATAAGTACTACCACATCATACTTTCAATAACATAAATCAATATGTATCAGAGTATGTAAACAATAGCATCATGAAGGAACCTCAGTAAAACTTGCAAACATCCAAACAACTAGAATCATCTCCACAACACAATCACATGGCAATGATGAACAACACACCATTCAATTATGACATGCAACCAATTCTACACATAAACCCGAATACTTGCCTCAACCGCGCGAGAACGGCGGACGAAGTGGGTGCTGCCTTTGGGATCTCGCTGCCACTGACAAGAAAATAACCCCAAACTAAGACCAACATACTGGACCAAAATCATACATTTCATTACAATCGAAATCGCTAACTTCTTATCACGTCTAGTTTTTTCTAATTTCTAGCGATCGGTCACTGCGGACAGCAGACTTCAAAAATTCATAACTTTCTTCTCAGGAGTCCAAATAGGATGATCTTGGACTTTCTGAAAAGATAATTAAGTTGCCTAAATAAACCTAGTTGGGGTGACCCTCTGATTCGGCCATCTTCTACCCCTACCAATCCCTTTAGTCAGAGCAGCTCAACAGCATTAAATTTCTGGACAGAAATAAAGAAAATAGCATAACTTTCTCTACGTTCATCCAAATTCAGTGATATTTAGTTTTCCTGAAAGCTAAGAGAATTAGCTTCATTTTTCGTTATGGTGAGACCCTCTGGAAACTCCTCTAACAACAAGTTTAAATCAGGTTAAACCGACACTGTCAAAACTGATACCCACAGAAACATCATAGCACTAAAAAAATCATAACTTTGGCTACCGAAGTCCGAATGACCTGATTCTTGTCGGCAATGAAAGATAACTACGATACCCACAACTTTCTAGGAGATGCCCAGACCCAAATCTGCCTCTAACCCAGACAAAACCGACAAACTTCGCTGCTGCAGAATACCGACGAACTGACATCCGAAAATAAGACAACTAGAAATTGACCTAAAGCGACGAACCACGGGTTACCCTTGCCGAAACGAGGAGAGCGCACAGCGGGGATGAAGATCTCCACAATTCCGCTGGATCCCTTCTCCTCCCTCTTCTTCTCTTCTCTTCTTCCTCTCCTTCTTCCCCTTCTCTTCTTTTCTCCTTCCCCTTCTTTCTTGGCCGGCAAGGGGGGATCCTTCTCCTCCTTGGCCAGCAACAATGGGGGTGATGTGGGGATGGGGAGGGTGCAAGAGAGGGTGGAGGGAGGTGGAGAGGTGGGGAGGTGGGAGGTGGGGAGTGGCGGCCGAAAGGGGTGGGGAGAAGGGAGGGGGAATTCGGCTAGGGTTGGTGGGAGGAGCCCCTTGGCCGGCCACCCCAAATGGGCCTTGGCCCAGCCCAAGTTGCCGCGAAATGCGATTTTCCCCTCTAAAACTGCAGCATCGACTCTCAACCAAAAGTCCCTCCAGCGCTCTGCTTTGATCCTTCCCGAATAATCGATCTCTCCGAAACCAAAATTTAATCTTCCTCGATTCAAAACTTAACTCACTTTCGGGGTATTACAGCCATGCCTACCGTGGAGTCCGCGGGACGTCCTAACGTGGTGGTAGGTACTTTGCTTATGGATTCATTTGATGCTTTAGTCCTTTTTGATTCATGGGCTACCTATTCGTTTGTTTCGACGGTGTTTGCTAGGAGAGCGAATTTGAGTATGTAGTGGATTTCTCAGTCAGTGTTTGTCAGTTCTCCTGGAGGTATTATTGCGATCTCCACTGTTTGTCCTGGGTGCTCTATTGTTATCGATGGGGAGAAGTTCACGGCGAATCTGATGGTCATTCAGTTGGAACCTTTTGATGTTTTCTTGGGCATGGATTGGTTGCACTTTTACCGAGCCGTGATATTCTGTTTCTATAGGACAGTCTTTGTGTAGACTCCGTCTGGGGAGACTTTGACCTTTCAGGGGGGTGCGCCTCCACGCTCCCTTTCGGTGTTGGCTGGATTGTTTCCGGGTCAGCGTGCGGTGAAAACTGGACTTCTCTTAGCTCTTGCTGAGAAACCGAGCGTGGCTTCGCGGATTGAGGAGATTCCTGTGGTTAGTGATTATCCAGATGTGTTCCCGGCTGAGCTTCCGGGCATGCCACCTGCGCGAGACGTGGAGTTTCGCATTTATCTTGTTCCGGGCACTCGGCCCATCTTGTTGTCTCCATGTCGACTGGCACATCCGTTTTAGGATGAGTTGAAGAAGCAGTTGGACGATTTGTTGGCTAAAGGTTTGATCAGGCATAGTGTTTCGCCATGGGGAGCTCCTATTCTATTCACAGAGAAGAAGGATGGCAGTTGGCGCATGTGTGTTGATTATCGTGCGCTTAATGCAGTTACAATCAAGAACAAATATCCATTGCCCCGCATTGAGGATTTGTTTGACCAGTTGAATGGAGTCCAGTTGTTCTCCAAGATTGATCTCCAGTCAGGGTATAATCAAATCCGTGTGCGTGAGCAGGATGTAGAGAAGACAGCTTTCTCCACCAGGTATGGGCATTATGAATACAAAGTTATGTCTTTTGGACTGACTAATGCACCTGCCATTTTTTTGTAGACCATGAACAACATGTTGCATGAGTATCTAGATGACTTCGTGGTGGTGTTCATTGATGATATTCTTATCTATTCCAAGACCAATGAGGATCATGAGTGTCACTTGAGGCTAGTATTAGGGACTTTGAGGGAACACAAGTTCTATGCCAAGTTGAATAAATGTGAGTTCTGGATTTCAGAAGTGGGTTTTCTGGGTCATGTGATAAATCCTCGTGGCATTGCTCATTGATCCTAGCAAGGTCTCTCTGGTGGTGGATTGGAAGAGGCCGACTAATGTGAAGGAGGTGAGAGTTTCTTGGGTTTGGTGGTTACTATCGGCGTTTTGTGCAGGATTTCTATCATCGCCAAGCCGATGTCTCAGCTTACTCGAAAGGTGTGAGATTCGATGGGTGATGAGTGTGACCAGCCAAAGACTTTGAAGGAGAGGTTGGTGACTTCTCCTATTCTCACTCTTCCCGAGCTAGGGAAGCGTTTCACAGTCTTTTCAGATGCGTCTCAAGTGGGTCTTGGTTGTGTGCTTATGCAAGACAGTAAGGTGATTGCTTATGCGTCGAGACAGTTAAATAAGAACGAGCAGAATTATCCCACTCATGACTTGGAATTGGCTGCAGTTGTCTTTGCTCTCAAGATTTGAAGGCATTATCTATATGGTGAGTCTTGTGATATTTTCACATATCACAAGAGTCTCAAGTATATCTTTACTTAGAAGGATCTGAATTTGAGGCAACAGAGGTGGCTGGAATTGATCAAGGATTATGATCTTACTATTCAGTATCATCCCAGCAAGGCCAATGTTGTTGCTGATGCTCTTAGTCGCAAGGCAACTCCCGCTACTCTAGATTGCCTTATTGCTGATTTTGATCGCATCGGGATATCCTATTGCTATGCGGGCACGGCACATGTGGAGACATAGTTGATCCTTGAGTCAGCTATTCCCGACCGTGTGAGGGAAGCACAACAAAGTGACCGATTATTGCAAGAGGTCAGAAAGCGTCTGGATGAGGGCAAAGAGGGAGATTTCAACATGGATGAATCTGGTGCTTTGCGATTTAAAGGCCGCCTTTGTGTGCCACAAAAGGTGGAGGTCAAGGATGACATCTTGAGGGAGGCTCATCGCACTCCATACATTGTTCATCCTGGTGAGACTAAGATGTATCGAGATCTAAGACAAAAATTTTGGTGGAAAAGGATGAAGGTGGATATTGCTAATTATGTGGCTTCTTGTGGTGTTTGTCAGCAAGTGAAAGCCGAGCATAAGCGTCCTGCAGGGTTGTTGCAGCCTTTGGAGGTTCCCCAGTGGCCTTGGGATGATATCTCTATGGACTTTGTGGTTGCGTTACCTCGTTCGCCGTGAGGGAAGGATGCAGTTTAGGTAGTGGTGGATCATTTCAGAAAGTCTGCGCACTTTATTCCTATTCGCACAACAAGTTCAGCAAGCGAACTAGCTCCTATTTACGTGTGTGAAATAGTGAGACTGCATGGTGTGCCAAAGACTATCATTTCTGATAGAGACGCGAAGTTTGTCTCCAAGTTCTGGGAGAGTTTGCAGAGTGCGTTGGGCACACAGCTTCGTCTTAGTACGGCATTTCACCCACAGACAGATGGGCAGCCAGAGCGCACTATTCAAACCTTGGAGGATATGTTGCGGACTTGTGTTCTATCTTGGAAGGGTAGTTGGGAGGATCAGTTGCCACTTGCAGAGTTTGCTTATAATAATAGCTACCATTCCAGTATTAGAGCCGCGTCATTCGAGGTTCTGTATGGGCGGAAGTGCAGATCACCACTTTGTTGGGATGCGGTGGGTGAGAAAGCAGTTTTGGGTCCAGACTGGATACAGAAGACCGTTGAGCGTGTGGCCATGGTGAGGCAGAATCTGCTAGCAGCTCGGAGCAGACAGAAAAGCTATGCAGATGTGAGGAGGCGTGATTTGGAGTTTACGGTGGGTGATCAGGTGCTCTTGAGAGTGTCTCCCACCAAAGGCATTGTTCGGTTTGGTACCAAAGGGAAGCGTAGCCCGAGGTACGTTGGACCGTTCCCGATTATTGCAAGAATTGGGAAATTGGCTTACCGCTTGGACCTTCCTGAGTCCATGCGTGGAGTTCACAATGTGTTTCACGTCTCGATGTTGAGGAAGTTTTTGAGAGACCCAGAGCATGAGATTTCGTTGGAGCCGCTGAGCAAGACCTCACAATTGAGTCGCGTCTGGTGCGTATTCTGGAGAGGTCGGAGCGAGTGCTGAGGCACAAGACGTTGGTATATGTCAAGGTGCTGTGGACGCATCAGACCGAGAGAGAGGCGACTTGGGAGTTGTTCACGTCGGGTACGTGTGATTCATTGTTTAATTTCAGTTGTGGTAGTTATTTAGTGTAGAACGACGAGTAGAATTCGGGGTCGAATTCTGTTTAAGGGGGGTAGAATGTAATATCTCGAAAATAACCTTTTGAGGACCTATGTGTAATTAGATAAAAGGGGATACGTAAAAATAGAATATTTTGGAGTTTTTAGAGGGAGTTGGCTTGTGTCGGAATAAAAGAATCGTGAGGGGAGAGGAGTCCTGAGATCAAACCCTAGCCCACGATTTATTTTTCCCGTGCGCCGCCACTGTCTCGTTCTGCATTCGTCGGCGTGTGGAGACGTTATGTTGCTATTGCTGTTCGGCCGCCCCACATCGCCTGTGCTCGCTTGCGCCTGCTCGCGTGTGGCCTCCTGCCCGCATGCATGTGTTCGCCAGCGCATGGCCACCCACCCTCTTGGAAGCAAATTTTCTGGGGCGGGGCCTTACGGAGAGGCCCCTCCTCCCCACCGTCCGATCCTCTCCACCCCTTCATCACTGTTCATCAATAGGCGGCATCCGCGAGGGGCCTCACGTGAGGCCCCGTCCCAGAAAATTTATTTTCCACCCGCTTGAGCCGCCGTGTGAATCCGCTGCCCGCTTTGGCCTCTGGCCAACGGTGCAACCACGTGGGGGCCTCCGTCTGTGGGTTTGCCAGCCTTTGCGTCTCCTGTGCAGCCGGCTAACACATCCTAACGATTTTGTTGTTTTACTGCTGCTGCGGTTCGTGGATTAGGTAAGCTGTTTTAGTTAATTTGAATTGCAAGCATGCGTTTCCATGGATTAGGTGCACTGGTTAGGGGTGCTTTGCCATGAATATTTAATTGCTATGAAATTTTTTTAATTGAAGAATTAAGGGAGAGAGAGAAACTAGATAGTACTGATGTATTAGTTAATTAGATTTGCATGCATGCCGAACAAAGACCCGTGTTACCTTTCCGTTTGGTCGCTAGTGCTAGTCATCAACTAGTACAGCAAGATTGCTATGCATGCATGCTTTGAGACAATAGTTAACAAGTGCTACACAAGTACGTGACATTGGGCTAGTTGGGTAGAGAGATTAACTAATAATGCTAGTTAGTACTTGATTAGTTAATGGATAATATTTAATTGGAGACACTACTTTGATTATTTAATTGGATTAGTAAAGAAGAGAGATGAATTAGATAGTGCTAATTAGTAATTAACTAATTTGGCCACACATGCTTTGTATGCTTGTAGCCGGTAGTAGAGAAACTAGCACTAGAAATTATTTAGAAGTGTAACCTTGTTTTGTTTGGGTGCATGCTGCCATTAATAGTAGATAGAGAGAGATTTAATTAGAGATTTGAATCGAGATTAATTAGATGTAGGAGCGATGTCAATTAACTGTTATTCTTGTGATGTTGTAGCTTGTATTGAAATTTGAGTGTCTATTGTAGGAGAAACGTCGTGCTTGTTGCCATCTTCTAGTCAGACCGTGCGTCGCAACTAGTAAAGGCAAGTGAATGGTAGACAGCGATCAATGATTGATCACTGTATTTCTTTATCTTTCATTACCAGTATTGTTGTGCTTTTATTTTTATTTAACTGCAAGCAATGGAATGGTTATGAATATGTCATGATGCTGGATATGAGAAAAGTTGGATATTGTCGAATATGATTCAATTATGTATCTTTGCATTCGTAAGCATCTTTGCATATGAGCAGGTGATCACGATTGTGTAGGGATACGGGTAGGCTACGCTAGCCACAAATCAAAATTTCTACCACGTAAACCAGGATGCCAAGCAAGATATATGATCACAGATCATTACCACTAGGCGCAGATCAAATGAAGTAGAGTCGGAGTAGCCTAGTCCGACGATGAACGCGCCGGTGTAGTGGTCGTAGATGATCGTCCAACGTTCTCGTAGTCGATCGTCTCCTCCAGCAGCCTCTGTAGATCCTTGTGAAGATCGCGGATCGTCCTCAGCGCAACAGCGACCGCAGTAGCGCCTCCACGGTATCCACACGTCCAGAGAAGGAATAACCGTACGCCGGTGTGCTAGCACCAAGTCGCACGGGGGGGCTCTCTCAAGAAGATGGTGGCTAGGGTTTCGGTGGAAACAACTCACGTGTCTCTCAGTCCGTCTTATCCTCCAAAACCAGCCTCAAGTATCTCCTTATATATTGCCCTGTGTCGGATCCTATCCGAACACATTTAACGAATCGTATTCGTACTTGGTTTGTTCCATCCCATTAAGTGTGTGACCCGTTAGGTTTATGTGTAAACGGTTGTAACTCGGAAATCCTTTCCGACCACGAGTCGTAGCGGTCCCTAGCAGGACATACCGATTCCCGAATACACACAAATTATATCAGACGAACCTTAATGCAATATGATCTATGACTAGGTCCTCGTCACTTACGACCAGGTCTTATCTTTATACGACCAGTTCGTACTCGGCCACGACCAGTTCGTAAACCCTTACGACCAGGTTTCGACCACTCTGTGATTTCGTTCGATCAGTGTACGACTTGCTCGTATCACCATACGACTTGTCTGGATCTGATCGAACTAAGCGACTTACTCCAGTATTCTCCCTTTGCCTCACGATATCTGGTTTGAACTCTACGTGAGATAATGTGTCATCCATGGACTGTTCAATACTTTCTCGATCGAGTTGTCGGATAACCTTACGTGGTCGAACTCTTCGACCACTAGTAGCACGGCCATGCACTTTCTTTATCCGACTACTTCGAGGGGCCCAGAGACATCTCTCCTGTTAAGTTAGGAGGGCAAATCCCATATCCGACCAGTCACATCCCTCCGCATGTTTCATAGCATACCAAAGCTACCTTTATAACTACTCGATTCGAGTAGTGTTTGGCAACCCCTAAGAGTGCTATTACACATGTAGGGAACCATGCGATCTCGTGTCTAAGGATTATACATCATCATTGCTTGAGACCAACTAATGACACACGTAATCATAACAATCTCTATAGTGTCTCAAGGTGGGTCGATCCAACCCCATGTACTCTAACATGTGTTTACATTATTGATTCGATATCCCTATATCCATGACCGGTGAAACATGATCATCAATCAATACAAGTATCTGTCGTAGAGTCACCGGTGTTCCGATCGGTGACATTCGACCGTGGATACTTTTAGAACGACATCATATAAGTCGAAGTGTTTCACCAACAAGTCACATACTCGTTGATCTTCGAACTAATGATTCATTCAAGGAACGAATAACATTTATTCAAGAACTCATAAACATAGACGTGATACAATCATCTCCATGATTGCCTCTAGGTATATCACCAACAATCTCCCACTTGCACTAGAGTCAATCGTATAGGTATCGAATACCCATAGCTCTTGTGTGCGCCTCATGCTTAGGTTGCGAGAGAGGCTTTGTCAACGGATCAGCAATATTCAAATCCGTGTGCACTTTGCATACTTTCACATCACCTCTCTCAACGATCTCACGAATAATGTGGTATCGCCGAAGTATGTGCTTGGACTTTTGATGCGATCTAGGCTCCTTAGCATGTGCAATGGCTCCACTATTATCACAATAGAGATCCATTGGACTGGAAGCACTCGAAACCACACCCAGCTCAATTATGAACTTTTTAATCCATACGGCCTCTTTCGCAGCTTCCGAAGCCGCGATGTATTCAGCCTCTGTCGTGGAATCAGCAACCGTTCCCTGCTTGGAACTTTTCCAGCTTACTGCTCCTCCATTTAAACAAAACACAAACCCTGATTGCGATCTGAAATCATCCTTGTCGGTTTGGAAACTAGCATCGGTGTAACTATTTACGACCAGCTCTTCCTTACCACCAAATACAAGGAATGCATCCTTAGTCCTTCTTAAGTACTTAAGGATATTCTTGACTGCTATCCAGTGACCTTCACCTGGATCTGACTGATATCTGCTCGTAACACTTAGAGCATAGGACACATCTGGTCGTGTGCACAACATGGCATACATGATAGATCCGATAGCCGAAGCATATGGAATTCTACTCATTTTGTCTTGCTCATCAGTGGTCGAAGGGCACTCAGTCTTGCTAAGATTAATACCATGTGACATGGGCAAGAAACCCCTTTTGGAATCTTGCAAGTTGAACCGTTTCAACACCTTGTCAATGTACATGTCTTGGCTTAATCCAATTAGCCTCTTAGATCTATCTCTATAGATTCTTATACCAAGAATATATGCTGCATCTCCTAAATCTTTCATTGAGAAACTATTTCTTAATGAAGTTTTAACAGATTCAAGCATTGGAATGTCATTTCCGACCAGTAGTATGTCATCCACATACAAGATCAGAAACACAAGCTTGCTCCCACTAACCTTCTTGTAAACACAAGGTTCTTCTTCATTCTTGACGAAGTCAAACCCTTTGACCACCTCATCAAAACGAATGTTCCAACTCCGAGATGCCTGCTTCAATCCATAGATGGACTTCTTAAGTTTGCATACCTTTCTAGCTTCCTTTGGATCGACAAAATCCTCAGGCTATGTCATGAACACATCCTCACTTAGGTTTCCATTTAGGAAAGCCGTTTTGACATCCATCTGCCATATCTCATAATCGAAATATGCAGCAATAGCTAGAATGATCCGGATAGACTTAAGCATAGCAACAGGAGAGAAGGTTTCATCATAATCAACACCTTGAATTTGTTTGAAACCCTTCGCAACCAGTCGTGCCTTATGAATGTGAACCTTTCCATCCATATCTATCTTTTCTTAAAAATCCACTTGCACTCAATGGTTTTAACATCATCAGTGCATCAACCAAGTTCCAAACTTGATTGTCATGCATGGACTTTATTTCGATCTCATGGCTTCAAGCCATGACTCATAGTCCGGTCTACCATCGCCCGAATAAGTATTAGGCTCATCATTATTCAATAATAAAACGTCATGCCCATACCTTATAGGCAATTGACGTGGTCTTTTAGTTCTACGTGGGGCTGATGCTTCATCTACAGGTTTAACAACATTTTGTTCATCCTGTAGACGCTCAGTAGGAGTTGAAACATTTTCGGATGTTTCCCGAATTTCTTCGAGTTGCACCTTACTCCCACTGACTCCTTTGGAAAGAGACTCTTTCTCCAAGAAGATACCATTACGGGCAACAAACACTTTGTTTTCTTCCCGCTTGTAAAAGTAATATCCTTTAGTTTCCTTAGGATACCCCACAAAGAAGCACTTATCAGATTTGGGTGTGAGTTTGTCAGACGTCAAACATTTGACATACGCCTCACAACCCCATACCTTGAGAAAAGACAAGCCGGGACACTTCCCGGTCCATATCTCATATGGTGTCTTCTCTACTGTTTTTGATGGAACCCTATTTAATGTGAAAGCCGCTGTTTCTAGAGCGTATCCCCAGAATTGCAATGGAAGATCAAATTGGCTCATCATTGACCGAACCATGTCCAACAATGTTCGGTTCCGTCGTTCAGACACCCCATTCCATTGAGGCGTTCCCGGCGGAGTGAGTTGTGAAACAATTCCACACTTCTTTAGATGATCACCAAACTCATGGCTCAAATATTCACCTCCACGATCTGATCGTAGACATTTGATTGTCTTGCCAAGTTGATTTTGTACCTCATTTTGAAATTCCTTGAACATTTCAAAGGATTCCGACTTATGTCTCATCAAGTAGACATAGCCATATCTGCTGAAATCATCAGTAAAAGTTATGAAGTACTGAAAACCACCTCTGGCCGAAGAGCTCATAGGTCCACATACATCCGAATGTACAAGGGCCAACAAGTCACTCGCCCTTTCACCACTGGTCGTGAAAGGTGCCTTTGTCATCTTGCCAAGTAAACAAGATTCACATGTTTCAAATGATTCAAAATCAAATGAGGTTAGAAGACCATCTTTATGGAGCTTCATCATGCGCTTCTGATTTATATGACCAAGTCGACAATGCCAGATAAAAGTGGGATTCATTTCATTGGGTCGAAGTCTCTTAGCATTAACGTTATAGATAGGCATATCCTCAAGATTCAAAACATACAATCCATTCATCAATGGAGCATGGACATAAAGCATATCTTCAAAATAGATTGAACAACAATTGTTCTTTATTCTGAATTCATAACCTTTTGCTCCTAAACATGAAGCAGAAATAATGTTTTTGCTTAAGGCTGGAACATAATAACAATTATTTAGTTCCATAACTAATCCTGAAGGTAAAGCTAATGGTAAAGTTCCAATAGCTAATGCAGCAACTCTTGCTCCATTGCCTACGTGAAGATCAACATCTCCTCTTGTCAAACTTCTACTCCTTATTAGTCCCTGCATCGAATTGCAAATATGAGCAACCGATCCGGTATCAAATACCCAAGAACTGGTCAGAGAAGTGGCAAGATTAATTTGTATAACATTTATACAACTGAAGTCATACTTCCTTTGTTCTTTCTGCCAAGTACTTCTTGCAATTTCTCTTCCAATGCCCGTCTCATGACAATGGTAACATTCATGTTAGGCTTAGGACCCGTTTAAGCTTCTTAAGCTTAGCTTTGAGACTCTCGATCTCATCTTTAGTCTTTCCTTTGCCTTTTCCTTTCCCGACTTACCCTTCTTCTTGAAGGTGTAGTCTTTGAACCATCATCACATGATTGGAACTTTTCTTGATGCTCTCCTCAAGCACCCTTAAGCATACCATGTAACTCGGTCATTGATTTCTCCATGCCATTCATATGAAAATTCAGATGACAGCTCAAAGCTCGCGAGGAGCGATTGGAGAATCACATCGATAGCCAACTCTTGACTAAGGGAAAACCAATCTTTTCCGTGCTCTCAATGAGACCAATCATTTTGATCACATGAGGACCGACCGGGTTACCTTCGATAGCTTTGCAAGAAAACAATGCCTTAGAGGTGTTGAACCTCTCGCCCTTGCTTGATCCTGAAACATACCCTTGGACTCACAATCATATTGTAAGCATCCGTGGTCTCATATTGCTTCAAGCTCGAGTTTATGGTTGCAAGCATTAGACAATTGTACATCGATCGCGTCATTGCAATGCTTCTCATAAGCATTCTTTTGATTCGAGTAGCATCGGCACTCGGTTCCTCGAGATAGGATTCTCTAGAACATATTCCTTCTTTTCTTGTTTGGGAACAATTCTCGATTCATGAAACCATCAATAAAATTTGAACCATTCAACTTTTCCTTTTCAAGAATAGATCGCAAATTAAAGGTAGGTGCGAGAAGAAGTAGTAGGTGCCATGATCTACAACGAAAATATATGCAAAGATTCAAGACTATGTTTATGAAAGATCTTCTATTAATCACTCATGTCGGTGGTTATGTTCGACCAGCCTCCGACACTGCTCGTATCACCATACGACATGTCCGGACTGTCAGATCACTATACGACCAAAGTGGTCGACTTAACTTAACAATAGATAACAAAGATACTCCCACTATAAACCATGTTTCCCTCAAACAACATATAGTGAGTCCAAGATCCATAAGTCATTAAGTTCTAGTGAGCTTTGGCATCACTGCTAGAAACCTAGTGATTTATGGTAGGCAACCTCTTGCCAATCATATCGTATATGACTCTTGTTTGTTGGATGGCATCTTGATGCCCCGGCTACCAACACCATGCCTCAAGGCCCAAAACTATTTTGATAGCCTTGTCAAGTCAAACCAACACTATGCATGTGGGTGTCTGACACCCACCCTATCTTATTAAGATGGTTAATGGCACCCTACTTTGGTAGACATGCCAATTAACGATCAAAATCGTGATAGGTGCAGCAATTGGAAAGGCATCAATTTTACTTAATTTTCTCAAGGGAAACTATTCTATCATGTCAAAAATATCTAATGATAAAATAGCATAACAGGAATAAACACAAACATTCACATATAATCAAATTAAACTGTGAAATAGTATGGCCCTTAACATGTCGATCTCTATCAGCATGCTCCCTGTTCTCCGACCACCATGCTTGAAGTCTCCGACCGCATTCATCTACTAAGCATTTACTCCTAAAAACTAGTAAAGAATTACATAGGATAATTTCAAGCATCACAAGTCGGTACGCAGGCCGTTATACAATAATATGATGGCTATCTCAAAGCATGACACGCAGGCCATGAAAATCCATTCATGCATCACATACACAATGGACCATACTATTCACATCAAACCCTGCAAAAACAAGTTATGCAAAGAATCCAATTCTATCGGGCGACATGAACACATACTATCTATAACGCACGGTACGAAAAACCACCACGGCGACACACTGCGACGTACTCCGATGGCGGAATTCCGACCGGTAGGAGTATCACGCAAGATAGTTGAAGAACAAGTCGAGCGAATCATATGGTGCTCTTAATATGTGCCTCCTCGAAAAACCCATCTTCTATCGCCGAACAACGATCGATCCTATCGACCAGTGCCTAGATCGTTTCATACATATGAACCAATCTGGGTTATCAGACCAAACCAGTAATAGATCCAATCTACTACTGCCACATATACAGTGTACGCGACCGATCTAGATCAAAAACTATGCAAGATGGCTCTGATACCACTGTAGGGATACGGGTAGGCTACGCTAGCCACAAATCAAAATTTCTACCACGTAAACCAGGATGCCAAGCAAGATATATGATCACAGATCATTACCACTAGGCGCGCAGTGCAGCGGAAGTAGAGTCGGAGTAGCCTAGTCCGACGATGAACGCGCCGGTGTAGTGGTCGTAGATGATCGTCCAACGTTCTCGTAGTCGATCGTCTCCTCCAGCAGCCTCTGTAGATCCTTGTGAAGATCGCGGATCGTCCTCGGCCGCAACAAATGACCGCAGATGGCGCCTCCACGGTATCCACACGCCCGAGAAGGAACAACCGTACGCCGGTGTGCTAGCACCAAGTCGCACGGGGGGCTCTCTCAAGAAGATGGTGGCTAGGGTTTCGGTGGAAACAACTCACGTGTCTCTCAGTCCGTCTTATCCTCCAAAACCAGCCTCAAGTATCTCCTTATATATTGCCCTGTGTCGGATCCTATCCGAACACATTTAACGAATCGTATTCGTACTTGGTTTGTTCCATCCCATTAAGTGTGTGACCCGTTAGGTTTATGTGTAAACGGTTGTAACTCGGAAATCCTTTCCGACCACGAGTCGTAGCGGTCCCTAGCAGGACATACCGATTCCCGAATACACACAAATTATATCGGACGAACCTTAATGCAATATGATCTATGACTAGGTCCTCGTCACTTACGACTGTGTCTTATCTTTATACGACCAGTTCGTACTGCCACGCACCGATTCGTAAACCCTTACGACCGTGTTTTGACCACTCGCGATTTCGTTCGATCGGTCTACGACTTGCTCGTATCACCATACGACTTGTCCGGATCTCGATCGAACTAAGCGACTTACTCCAATATTCTCCTTTGCCTCACGATATCCGGTTTGAACTCCATGTGAGATAATGTGTCATCCATGGACTGCTCAATACTTTCTCGATCGAGTTGTCGGATAACCTTACGTGGTCGAACTCTTCGACCACTAGTAGCACGGCCATGCACTTTCTTTATCCGACTACTTGAGGGCCGAGACATCTCTCTGTTAAGTTAGGAGGGCAAATCCCATATCCGACCAGTCACATCCTCTGCATGTTTCATAGCATACCCGAAAGCTACCTTTATAACTACTCGATTCACGAGTAGTGTTTGGCAACCCTAAGAGTGCTATTACACATGTAGGGAACCATGCTGATCTCAGGTCTAAGGATTATACATCATCATTGCTTGAGACCAACTAATGACACACAGAATCATAACAATCTCTATAGTGTCTCAAGGTGGGTCGATCCAACCCCATGTACTCTAACATGTGTTTACATTATTGATTCGATATCCCTATATCCATGACCGTGAAACATGATCATCAATCAATACAAGTATCGGTCGAGAGTCACCGGTGTTCGATCGGTGACATTCGACCAGGATACTTTTAGAACGACATCATATAAGTCGAAGTGTTTCACCAACAAGTCACATACTCGTTGATCTTCAGAACTAATGATTCATTCAAGGAACAGAATAACATTTATTCAAGAACTCATAAACATAGACGTGATACAATCATCTCCATGATTGCCTCTAGGGCATATCACCAACAGATTGATCACAACTCCACGGGAGTGGAGGAGGTTCCCGATCCTTGAGGAGCGGGCTTGAGAGTGAACGTTGTTGCGAGCGTTCACTCGTGCTATACCGGTATACGCGAAAGAAGTGCATGTGGACATGTAAAGTAGGGTTGCATTGAGATATGAGTTGAATGTGTGTGAAAACAAAGAAAAGAGAATGGCATGACAATATTAATAGAAGGACATGTGATGATAATGAAGTTATTGAATACTGTTGATTTATCATTGCTCGTTGTATATTGATGTATTTGCTGAGTCATGGACTCACCCTTGCTTCTTTGTTGTTTTTAGGTGATCGTTGAGGGTGCCATGTTTGAGAGGGACTAGAGCACATGGAATAGTTTCATATTTCAGACACATGATTATTTGCCATAAGAACCATTTGATTCATTATCACTGGACTACTGTTAGAACATGTTAGAAATTGAATAAGCTTAGATGAATGTTTTCGACTAGTCTATCTTGTTCCAACATTTTAGATTTACTGGTTTGGTGCTGTCTTATACTTATTATCTTGCTATATTTCCCTCGCTTATTCATACATGCTTGACAAGTCTTTATCCATAATCTATGGTGACCTGTTGATGGACTATATTAATGCTTTGGTTGCTGAAATTTTATAGTGTGCTAATGAATATTAGTTGAAAAGATAGGTTAGTGGCATTCCAGGCTCAGTGTTGGGCTGTGGTGTTACAGAAATTTGGGCAGAAAGCCTGGTGTAAGGGGGGTTAGTCTTTCACCATTTGTGTATCAAAGTTTATCCTACACTCACGTATTGTTGAATAAAAATAAAATTTCATTTTAGATATAGTATAACTGCTTTTGAACTTAGTATTGTATTTAAAATATCAAATATTGCTTTTGCACAAATAACCTTATAAGCCTTCCTAAGAAAATATCCATGCATGCATTAACTCTGTTAAGGGTGTAACTTGCGGAATACATTTTTGTGCTCACACTTGCTTAAAAAAAATATTGTTCAGAGGAGAAGGACTTCGCAACTGATGAGGGTCTCGATGACTAGGTCGCTACCCCAGTCGATTACCTGTGGCAAATTAGCTGGACTCTACTACTTCTTCTTCGACTTCCATTGTGTTTTTTATTGTTGGCTTGTAAGCTTTTCTTGTAATAAACTCTAATATTTATTAATAAAGTTGTGCGATTTATGGATGTTACCATATTTGTTTGATGTGTACACGAGCTACTGTTCCAGGGACTAATGTTCAATATACAAAGGGTTTGGGGGTTGACTCCCAGGTCAGACAACAACTCGCACAAAACTGTGTACATGCGTCACCGTAGGTTCCTTCCCAGGTATCCCCCGTACCACAAGATGAAGAAACAATTCGACAAAAATAAGGAGGACGGTTCAACTCCAAGGTCTTTTAGAGGGAATGAGGTCTATTATATGGTTTGGGATATCGATTTTGTGCTTCGAAAGTGTCGTAAATTAAGGACCTGTCGGAAGAACATCTGGATGAAGCGATCAATTTTTTGGGACTTACTTTATTGGAAGCACTTAGAAAATTGTCACTGCATCGACATCATGCGTGTGGAGAAGAATGTATGTGATAGCTTGATTGGTATCTTACTGAACATTCGTGACAAAACAAAGGATGCTATCAACGCACGACATGACTTGGTTGATATAAACATAAGGACCGAGTTAGCACCGAAAGAGACCGATAAAGGCCGAACGTACCTTCCTCTAGCTTGCTACACTCTGTCTAAGGCCGAGAGAAATGAACTGTGCCAGAGCTTGCATGGTGTGAAAGTTTCGTCCAGTTATTCTGCCAGCATGAAGAAACTTCTTTGTATGGAATATTTGAAATTAATTGGTATGAAGTCTCATGATTGTCATGTGCTGATGACACAAATGCTTCCTGTTGCAATTAGAAGTATTTTACCGAACAAGATCCAAGTGCAATCATAAGGTTGTGTTATTTCTTTAACTCAATTGCTCAGAAAGTCATCGATCCCGATGGACTAGATGCTTTGCAGGGCGAGGTGGTGATGACTCTATGTCATCTTGAGATGTATTTCTCTCTTTCATTTTTTGATATCATGGTCTATCTCATTGTTTACCTTGCGAAAGAGATAAAGATATGCAGCCCTGTGTTCTGAAGGGATACGGATAGGCTACACAAGCTGGCAATTCAAAATTTCTACCACATAAACTAGGAAATCATGCAAGTAAAAGATCATAGATCATTATAACTAAATGCGCAATGCAGCGGAAGAAGAGTAGGAGTAGCCTGATCGAAGAGCCCATCGATGAAGTAGTCGTAGACGATCATTCAATGTCGAGCATGTCGATGCAGTGATCGGAATCGATCGTCCAGCGTCCTCACGAGTCGATCGTCTCCTCCAACAACCTTTGCAGTACCTTGTGAAAATCGTGGATCGTCCTTAAGCGCAACAGCAACCACAGTAGCGCATCTACGGTATGCACACGTCCATTGATGGAACACCGTATTTCAAGGAACATAATAACATTTATTCAACAACTCATAAAAATAGATGTGATACAATCATCTCTATGATTGCCTCCAGCACATATCACCAACAGTCTCCTACTTGTACTAGAGTCAATCATGCAGGTATCTAATATCGATAGCTCTTGTGTGCACCTCATGCTTAGGTTGCGGGAGAGGCTTTGCCAATGGATCAGCAATGTTCAAATCCATGTGCACTTTGCATATCTTCGCATCACCTCTTTTAACGATCTCACAAACAATGTGATATCGTCGAAGTATGTGTTTGGACTTTTGATGTGATCTTGGCTCCTTAGCTTGTGCAATGGCTCCACTAGTATCACAATAGAGATCCATTGGACTAGAAGCACTCGAAATGACACCTAGTTCATTAATCTATACGGCTTCTTTTGCAGCTTCCGAAGCCGCAATGTACTCGCCTCTGTTATAGAATCAGCAATTGTTCCTTGTTTGGAACTTTTCTAGCTCACTGCTCCTCCATTAACACAAAACACAAACTCAAAGTGCGATCTAAAATCATCCTTATCGGTTTGGAAGCTAGCATCGGTGTAATCATTTATGACCAGCTCTTTCTCACCATCATAAATAAGGAATGCATCCTTAGTCCTTCTTAAGTACTTAAGGATATTCTTAACTGTAATCTAGTGACCTTTACCTAGATCTGATTGATATCTGCTCGTAACACTTAGAGCATACGACACATCTGGTCATGTACACAGCATGGCATACATGATAGACCCAATAGTCGAAGCATATGGAATTCTATTTATGTTGTCTCGCTCATCAGTGGTCGAAGAACACTGACTCTTGCTAAGATTAATACCATGTGACATGGGTAAGAAACTTTTCTTAGAATCTCGCAAGTTGAACCGTTCCAACACATTGTCAATGTACATATCTTGGCTTAATCCAATTAGCCTCTTAGATCTATCTCTATAGATCCTTATACCCAAGATATATGCTGCATCTCCTAAATCTTTCATTAAGAAACTGTTTCTTAATAAAGTTTTAACAGATTCAAGCATCGGAATATCATTTTTGACCAGTAGTATGTCATCCACATACAATATCAGAAACACAAGTGTAAACACAAGGTTCTTCTTCCTTTGACAACTTCATCAAAATGAATGTTCTAACTCCGAGATGCTTGCTTTAATCTATAAATGGATTTCTGGAGCTTGCATACCTTTCTAGCTTCTCGTGGATTGACAAAACACTCAGGTTATGTCATGTACACATCCTTACTTAGGTTTCCATTTAGGAAAGCCGTTTTGACATCATTTGCCATATCTCATAATCAAAATATGCAGCAATAGCTGGAATGATCCAGATAGACAAGCATAGCGATAGGTGACAAGGTTTCATCATAATCAACACCTTGAGTTTGTTTGAAACCATTCGCAACCAGTCGTGCCTTATGGATATGAACATTTCTATACATATCCATCTTCTTCTTAAAAATCCATTTGCACTCAATGGTGGTAACACCATCAGGTGCATCAACCAAGTTCCAAACTTGATTGTCATGCATGGATTTTATCTCGGATCTCATAGCTTCCAGCCATGACTCAGAGTCTGGATCCACCATTGCTTCCTGATAATTCTTAGGCTCATCGTTATTCAATAATAAAACGCCATGCCCATACCTTATAGGCAATTGATGTGGCCTTTTAGATCTACGTAGGGCTGATGCTTCATCTACAGGTTTTACAATATTTTGTTCATCCTGTAGAGGTTCAGTAGGAGTTGAAACATTTTTAGATGTCTCTCAAATTTCTTCGAGTTACACCTTGCTCCCACTAACTCCTTTGAAAAGAAACTCTTTCTCCAAAAAGACACCATTATGGGCAACAAACACTTTGTTATCAACCTGATTATAAAAATAATATCCTTTAGTTTCCTTAGGATACCTTCACAAAGAAACACTTATTCGACTTGGGTGTGAATTTATCAAAAGTCAAACATTTGACATATGCCTCACAACTCTATATCCTAAGAAAAGACAATCCAGGATATTTCCCGGTCTATATCTCATATAGTGTTTTTCTACTGTTTTTTATGGAACCCTATTTAAAGTGAAAGCCGCTATTTCTAGAGCGTATCCTCAGAATTGCAATGGAAGATCATATTGGCTCATCATTGACCGAACCATGTTCAACAATGTTCGGTTCCATTGTTCAGACATCCCATTCCATTGAGGCATTCCCAGTGGAGTAAGTTATCAGATTAAGTTGTCGAACAATTCCACATTCCTTTAGATGATCACCAAACTCATAGCTCAAATATTCACCTCCACGATCTGATCGTCGATATTTAATTGTCTTGTCAAGTTGATTCTATACCTTATTTTGAAATTCCTTAAACTTTTCAAAGGATTCAGACTTATACCCCACTAAGTAGATATAACTGTGTCTACTAAAATCATCAGTAAAAGTTATGAAGTACTGAAAACCACCTCTGGCCGAAGTGCTCATTGGTCCACATACATCCGTATGTACAAGGGCTAATAAGTCACTTGCCCACTCACCTCTGGTCGTGAAAGGTGTCTTCGTCATCTTACCAAGTAAACAAGATTCACATGTTTCAAATGATTCAAAATCAAATGAGTTTAGAAGACTATCTTTATGGAGCTTCATCATGTGCTTCTCATTTATATGACCTAGACGACAATGCCAAATAAAAGTGGAATTCAAATCATTAGTTCGAAGTTTCTTAGCATTAATGTTATAGATAGGCTTATCCTCAAGATTCAAAACATACAATCCATTCACCAATGGAGCATGGCTATAAAGCATATCTTCAAAATAAATTGAACAACAATTATTCTAAATTCATAACCTTCTGCCCCTAAACATGAAGTAGAAATAATATTTTTGCTTAAGGCTGGAATATAATAACAATTATTTAATTCCATAACTAATCCTGAAGATAAAGCAAATGGTAAAGTATCAATAGCTAATGCAGCAACTCTTGCTCCATTGCCCACGCGAAGATCAACATCTCCTCTTGCCAAACTTCTACTCTTTATCAGTCCCTGTATCGAATTACAAATATGAGCAACCGATCTGGTATCAAATACCCAAGAACATGTAAGAGAAGTGGCAAGATTAATTTGTATAACATTTATACCTGAACTGGAAGTCTTACTTCCTTTATTCTTTTTCATCTCCGCTAAGTACTTCTTGCAATTTCTCTTCTAGTGCCCAGTCTCATGACAATGGTAACATTCTATGTCAGGCTTAGGACCTAGCTTGAGCTTCTTAAGCTTAGCCTTGAGACTCTCGATCTCATCTTGAGTCTTTCCTTTGCCTTTTCCCTTTTCCAACGTACCCTTCTTATTGAAACTAGTAATCTTTTAAACTATCATCACATGATTAGTGCTGGTGATATGCCCTAGAGGCAATCATAGAGATGATTATATCACGTCTATATTTATGAGTTATTGAATAAATATTATTATGTTCCTTGAATGAATTACCAGTTGTAAAGATTAACGAGTATGTGACTTGTTGGTGAAGCTCTTCAACTTATAAGATGTCATTCTAAATGTATCCTTGGTCGGATGTCACTAGTCGGAACACTAGTGACTTATTGACCAACACATGTATTGATTGATAACCATGTTTCACCGGTCATAGATATAGGGATATCGAATCAATAATGTGAACACATGTTAGAGAATATAGTGCTCGATAGACTCACCTTGAGACACTGTTGAGATTACTATGATTCTATATGTCATCAGTTGGTCTCAAGCAATGATGATGTATAATCCTTAGAACTGTGATCAGCATAGTTCCCTACATGTGTAATAGCACTCTTAGGGGTTGCCAAACGCTACTCCGTAACTAGGTAGTTATAAATGTAGCTTTCGGGTATACTATGAAACATGCGGAGGGATGTGATTGGTCGGATATGGGATCTACCCCTCCTAACATAACAGGAGAGATATCTCTGGGCCCCTCGATGTAATTGGATAAAGAAAGTGCATGGCTATGCCAGTGGTGGTCGAAGAGTTCGACCACATGAAGTTATCCGACACTCGATCGACAAAGTATTGAACAATCCATGGATAACATAATATCTCACCTGGAGTTCAACTAGATATCATGAGGCAAAGGGGTAATACACGAGAAGGTTGTTCGGTTTGATCAGATACGAACTAGTCATATGGAGATACGAGCTGATCGTAGACTAGTTGAACATAATCACTAAGTGGTCGAAACCTGCTCATAAGGAGTTACGAACTGGTCAAGACTAAATATGAACTAGTCGTATGGAGATATGAGCTGATCGTTAGTGATAAGAACCTAGTCGTAGATCATACTGCATTAAGGTTCGTCTGATATAATTCATGTGTATTTGGGAATCGTTATGTCTTGTAGGGACCGCTAACGACTCATGGTCGGAAAGGGTTTTCAAGTCACAACCGATTATGCATAAACCTACAGGGTCACACACTTAACGGGTTGGAACAAAACGTACTTGGTGCTGGCACACCGGCATACTGTGTTCCAACCCTGGACGTGTGGATACCGTAGAGGCGCTACTGCAGTTGTTGTTGCACTTAAGGACGACCCACGACTTCACAAGGAACATTGGAGCATGCTGGAGGAGACGATCGACCACGAGGACGCTGGACGATTGACTACAACCACTACATCGACGCGCTCTTCATTGGATCAGGCTATTCCAACTCTTCTTCTGCTACACTGCGCGTCTGGTGGTAACAATCCGTAATCTTCTACTTGCTTGGCTTCCTAGTTTACGTGGTAGAATTTTTTGAATTGCGAGCTAGCGTAGCCTACCTGTATCCCTTCCATTAGAACTTTTCTTGATGCTCTCAGCACCCTTAAGCATACCATGTAACTCAGTCATTGACTTCTCCATGCTATTCATATGAAAATTCAATATGACTAGCTCAAAGCTCGCAGGGAGCGATTAGAGAATCACATCAATAGCCAACTCTTGGCTAAAGGAAAAAATCAAGCTTTTAAAAGCTCTTAATGAGACCAATCATTTTGATCACATGAGGACTGACTGGGTTACCTTCTGACAGCCTATAAGAAAACAATGCCTTAGAGGTATTAAACCTCTCTGCCATTGCTTGATCTTGAAACATACCATTCAGACACAATCATATTGTAAGCATCAGTAGTCTCATATTTCTTCTGAAGCTCAGAGTTCATGGTAGCAAGCATAAGGCAGTGTACATCGACTGCGTCATTGCAATGCTTCTTATAAGCATTCTTTTCAGCACGAGTAGCATCAGCATTCGGTTCTTCGGGATAGGGACCCTCTAGAATATATTCCTTCTTTTCTTATTTGTGAACAATTCTCAAATTATGAAATCAGTCAATGAAATTTGAACCATTTAACTTTTCCTTCTCAAGAATAGATCACAAATTAAAGGTAAGTGCAAAAGAAGTAGTAGGTGCCATGATCTACAACAGAAATATATGGAAAAATTCAGCACTATATTTATGTAAGATCTTCTATTAAACACTTTAATAAAAGATACTCCCACAATATGTTCTAAACCATGTTTCCCTCTAACATCATATAGTGAGATCAAGATCCTAAAATCATTAAGTCCTAAGGAGCTTTAGCATCACTGCAAGAAACCTAATGATTTAGGTAAGCAACCTCTTGCTAATCATATCACATATGACTCTTGTTTGTTGGGTGGCATCTCTATGCCCCGGCAACCAACACCATGCCTCAAAGCCAAAACTATTTTGATAGCCTTGTCAAGTTAAACTAATACTATGTATGTGGGTGTCTGACACCCACCCCATCTTATTAAGATAATTAATGGCACCCTACTTTGGTAGATGTACCAATTAATGATAAAAATTGTGATAGGCGCAACAATTAGAAAGGCGTCAAATTTACTTAATTTTTTTAGGGATACTACTCTATCATGTTAAAACATCTAATAATAAAACATGATCAAATAGCATAATAGGAGTAAACACAAACATTCACCGATAATCATATTAAACTGTGAAATAGTATGACCCTTAACATGACGATCTACATCACCATGTTTCCTATCCTTTGACCACAATGCTTGAAGTCTCCGACCGCATTCATCTACTAAGCAGTTACTCCTAAGAGCTAGTAATAAATCACATAGGATAATATCAATCATCACATGTCGGTATACAAACCGTTATACAATAATATGTAGCTCGATGGCTATCTCATAGCATGACATGTAGACCATAAAAATCCATTCATGCATCACATATACAATAGGCCATACTATTCACATCAATCTCTACAAAAACGAGTTATGCATAGAATCCAATTCTATCAGGTGATATGAACACATACTACCTATAACGCACGGTATGATTACCCAGCACGACAGTGAAACATGGTCATCAATCAATACATGTGTTGGTGAATAAGTCACTAGTGTTCCAACCAGTGACATTCGACCAGGGATACATTTAGAATGACATCATATAAGTTGAAGAGCTTCACCAACAAGTCACATACTCGTTAATCTTTACAATTGATAATTCATTCAAGGAACATAATAACATTTATTCAATAACTCATAAACATAGACATGATACAATCATCTCTATGATTGCCTCTAGGGCATATCACCAACATGTTCCTACGTCATATGTACCCGTTCGAGAGGTACATGGGAATTCTCAAGTCCTACGTATGAAATCAATCTCAACCAGAGGGCATCATCATCGAAGGTTATGCAACCAAAAAGGTCATTGAGTTCTGCATTGACTATATGGCTCAGATGGAATCGATAGGTGTGCCTCTATCTCGTCATGAGGGAAGACTAGAGGGTATCGGGACTATCGGAATGAAACCAATCACTCCCGATATGGATACGTACGCTCAAGCCTATTTCACGGTCTTGCAACACATGACTCAAGTGTCCCCGTACATCGACGAGCACAAAGATATGGTATGCCAACAGAATCCAGACCGGTCGGAGGTTTGGATCACGAGAGAGCACAACCATCGGTTCAACGAATGGTTAAAGGTGCGATACACTGGGAGGTCATCAAGTGATGATACGCTGCTATGGTTGG
This sequence comes from Ampelocalamus luodianensis, assembly GCA_036346255.1. Classification (NCBI taxonomy): domain Eukaryota; kingdom Viridiplantae; phylum Streptophyta; class Magnoliopsida; order Poales; family Poaceae; genus Ampelocalamus; species Ampelocalamus luodianensis. Next base: position 43,707,833 of record CM070638.1, on the reverse strand, counting down.
CAAAAGGGTCAAAATTTACAATCGATATGACATAAATGGATACACATTTTATACAACAACTAAGGATAGAAAGAATACAGTTCAGAACAGCAATGTCCGTATAGATGCGTTTCACGAGCAGTTAATACCACTGGGCCAAACATAATGAAACGTGGGTTAAGCTCCTACTATGGGTTCGTAGAGGAGATTTGGGAGCTCGACTATGTACTTTTTAAGATCCCTCTATTCCAGTGCCACTAGGTCAAACTTTCGCAAGGTGTGAAGGTCGATAAGTACGACGTCACTACTGTGGACCTTGAACATGTCAGATACAAGGGCAAACCATTCGTATTCGCTAATCAAGTTGTTCAAGTTTTTTATGTAACGGACCCGGCAAATAAGAACCGCCATGTAGTTCTTCATGGAAAAATAAGGATTGTTGGAGTTGAGAATATCATGGATGAGAAGGAGGATAATCAATTTGACGAGTTACATCCTTTCAGAGACGACATCAGACTCAAGGAAGAACCCAGTGAGGAAGCTAGCTATATGCTCGTCGATCATTGTGAATGGCTATTTTAAAGGAAATAGCCAAGTGGAATGATCTCACACGGTGAACACCTATTTGAAAATTGTTCCATTGTAATTAAGAAACTCGACATGTAATTTAGAAATTATTCCATTGTAATTGATTCAGTAATTAAGAAATTATTTCATTTGTGATTGTATCTACTTTATTGTTTTCAGAGGGCATGACTAGCAGTTCCTTAGGCTAGACAAAAAACAGAATATATTTTTGCTATAGAAGGAACTATCACAGGCGGTTTAGTGGAACAATCCATCTGTGATGTGTATTACATACGGTTCTAAAATACAACTGTCTGTGATATGGTCGTATATCACAAACTGTTTTTAAAATAGAACCGTCTGTGATATGGTCGCATATCACATACGGTTATATTATGGAACCATCTGTGATACTTATCATAGACGGTTCTGAAATATAACCGTATGTGATATAGAATATCACAGACGATTATTTAAGAGAATCGTCCGTGATATTCCTTTATTAGTAAAGCCCCACTAGGGTTTGCGCCCTTACTCCTCACTCGCCCATCTTCCTCCCCAGTGCCCTTACTCCTCACTCGCCTGTCCCCCTCCCACTCGAGCGCCCCGACCTTGACGCCGCCAACCCTCGACCTCCACCAATGGCGTACGCACCATGGGGGCGCGAGGGGGCTAGAGCACCGGCTCCGCTCGTCACTCACTTGGTACCTTGTTAGTACCTTTGGCATTGTTTGTATCACAAATTTAGTTAATTTTGTTCTTAGGATTGCTACTTGTGCATGTTTCTGGGTTTTCGAAATGTATTATCGATTATTACGGTACTACTTTAATGTATACCCCATTTTAACTTTGTTCCTCATAATTTATATATCAATTTAGATTACATATGATATTTAAATGTGTATTTACTAGCTCACCTCATGGTGACTTTGTCTCATTAGCACCCTCTCTATTTTCATCCTGCGTACCCCACTGACCTCCACGCCGCATCCCTGACCTCCTAGACTTCACCTTAGGTGAGTCTTCGTCCCCCAAACCTTTAAGTAGTGTGAACTGCTCTTGTTCTCTAAATCTGAATCAGCGTGCATCGTTGGATCAGCGCGGGCTGCGTGCACAACCATTTCCCCAACCCCAATTGTTGGGGGAACCGGTCAGTTACCGGCGTTTACTGGCATACTGTCTTAGACTAGACAAGATCAGGTTAAACCGTGACAATCCCTGTGCACCGGCATTCAGATGCAGCAGTAGCTACCAAACCTGAATGAAATCGTAGACCTCTCATTTATGCGTGCAGATTCAGAAACAGGCGCCCATTTCTTCGTGCACACAGTTGCATACCGAAGCCAACTACTAATAATTTTATACCAAGGCATGTGAGGACATTAAATCTCCTTTGAAAATGCGTGACAGCAGAAGCACAGCAGCTTCTGTCTGACCTATGAACTATGATACTACTATCAAGCAAGAATCACATCTCATGGATCTAGCCTTCAGCATTGCATTGCCAGCTACCTCCTCCAAGATCTGTACTTGTTCAGCAATCAGCATAACAAAAATTAGGCGAAATCGACTCGTCGATAGTCCATATTCTAATTTGGGATCGATTACCAAACCCTATGAAGAATTGGAAACGACGAGATGAGAATCGGAGATGGTACGCAAGGTAGGTGGTATAATGCTGTACATACATACACATATGGCGTGGCCTTGTTGTAATACTGTATCTTGTATGTATTTAGCTATGTACATATACAAGGAGCCACCCAAAGGTGAGCTGTGCAGTGGCATAAGCTTCCAGGACCCTAGGCTTAGCTAGTTTGCCTGTACTCTTGCCCTGTACCTTTCAGTCCTATGTGGCCTAGTGTAATGGCAGAAGAGGACACATCAAGATTCTGGTAACGAGGAGATGAATTGAATGGCAATTGCAATTGTACCATAGCATAGCTCACCTTTTTTTTTCCGTAGCATAGCTCACACTTGGTGTAAAAGTAAAACCCTTGTTCTACACAAACCCTTCATAGCACTTACAAAATTGATATATCACAATCCTTAAAAGTTGGGGCTAAGGGCTAGTATTAATTATTTAATTGTAGGGGCTTGGGGCCAAAGTCTTGTGTTAATTAATTAAACTCATCAAATCAAAACTATCAAATGTTTATCTATCCTTCATTCATGTTTCTTTTATGTTACAAAGTTTATTATGGGGAGGACATCCGTTGATTTCTTCCTATGTTGAGTTGCATTACATTCCTAGTTTTAAACAAGAAAATTTTCAATCAAGATTTTTTTTTGTCTTTTGCTAAAAAGTTTCCATAGATAGCAAGTAAGCGAGATGACGTCCGCACAGTCTTCGTCGTCGTCATCGACATCGCCGAATGTGTCTGGCGCTCCGATGAAAGGGGTACCTAAGCGAGATAGAAGAGGAATATCGAAAAGGCCTGAGGGCCGAATGACCATCATGGAAGTCACTCCTATTAGGGTCCCTCTGCATCCTAAGAAAGCTGCGGCAGTATTCCGGACCACCTGAGGGATAGTGGTAAGGGAATGAGTCCCTATCATGACACCAAGCTGGAAGTCTTTGACAAGAGAAGAGAAAGAGCAGTTGTGGGATGAAATTTCAAGGTCATTCGAGATCCCAGGAGAAGTCCAGGGACTCGTGCGACGGCAGACGTTCCTCGTGATGGGAAAAGCGTGGAAGGCCTTCAAAAGCATGCTTGTCATGCAATACGTGAACAAGGATCAGATGCCCTTCACGAAGTATCCTTTCGTTTCGTCGGATACATGGAACGCCTTTGTGCGGATGAAGACGACGGCCGAATTTCAGGAGCAAAGTATGGTGCACAAAGCTATTCAGACACAAAACACTCACCCCTACAGACTCAACACTTATGGGTACACGGGTAAAATCCCGCAATGGAGGAGGGAGGACGAGGTGGCAATCCGGTCGGAGGCCTCCTCACCATTTACCGGGATCACAGACGAGCGTGCCCGAAAATGGTTAAGAAAGAGGTCATCAACCACGTCTTTGGGCGCCATCTCTTTCATAAACCCGGCAGACGAGGAAGTGTCCCAACGTCTGGTAAGATATGTCGAACTACCTAGTTGTTAATAATTTCATAACTTCATACGGTCTAAAATAACATGATGGCCTCTTGCAGTAAACATTGAGTATCGAATCTTCCCAATGTTCCTTTGAAGTAGTTAGGGAGAGGGATATACTATCCATGGCTTTGAAAAACAAGGAGCAGCCGGGTCGCACGTGTGGCCTTGAGGTTTACGTACCTTGGGGGCATGAATTCCCATACGGCTCCGAGGCATATAGGAGTAGGAAGAGATCCAAGGCCGAACGCGAGGAACAGTTGAAAGAGAAGATTCGTGTAGAATTTCGAGAACAGATAGCATTATTGGAGTAAAAACTGAATCAAATCCTCAACCAGTCGCAAGTCGTCCCCGTTATTTTGGTTGCCAGTCCCCCTCAACGTCGGAGTAGCTACGCGTCCATGCCACTTTTTGAACATAGCAACGTCCAATTACCTATCGACGACATCTAGGTAATGTACATATCTGGAATGCTACATAGATAGACCTTTTAGACACCTTAGCTAATCGTGTATCGTTATGTAGGAGCCCACACCGTGCAACCTCAGAGTCTGGCTTGTTGGCTCCATTCCTGTTGAGGCTGTGCGGGGGGATCGCGTATCCATGCCCGCTAGGGACGCTGGTGCACGGTGCCTAGCTAGGGTTCAGTTTCATGAACCCTAGCTAGGTGGACACGGTACATGACGTTTTTAGGGTCGTCCCACTGGAGAAGCCCCCAAACGACGAGATCATGACACTAGAGGATGCTGTTCACACATTCGTCTAGTGGCCCAAGAGGGACATCACCCTGGACCCTTCCATGTTGGCATCTACCTGGCATGAACAACTGGCCTCTCCACACGACCATCTACAGCCTACGACCTCTCTGACCCTCCCTTCGGTGTCCCCACGTGCACCTGATCCACATCGACAGACCAACATATTGACTCCCATGAAGACCACACCGAGCATATACGAACAACGTGCCCATTCGTTTCCCGTGAAGAACACATACCAGCGTGTCAGCAAGACGAAATCGAAGAAAATCAAGGTGCCTCAAAAGCGCTAGACATGGGAAAGGCCAACGAGACAAGGAGATAACGCCCTACGGGTTTCACCGTCAAGTACACAGCGGGGCATTTTCTCCACGAGTCTGGCTTCTTCGTGGTGGGCTTCGACGAATTGTTCGATCTCTTCAACCTCGACACCCTCGACGTCTCACTTTTAAGATGCTGAACATTGTAAGTGTGTACAATTACAGTCTACATTCATGTAATACCGATAAATTCATGTAATACCGATAAATGCCATCTCCTTGCTTATGTATAGACACATGATCCTAGAAGATAAACGAATAAAAGAATCGATCGGTTTTCTCGACCCACACTTGATCTCTGAGCAATGCATCAACCACAATGCATCCTACGTCGAGGATTACGTAACAACGGGATTGCATGCTCACAATGACAAGGAGTACATACTTCTACCCTACAATCAGGGGTAAGTGCTTCACTCATTAATTTGTACTTCATATGCAACACGAACTTAGTTTGCAGGACTATGGCAGCATACATATGTAGGTGGCACTAGATTCTAATTGTCATTGTACCAAAGTGGAACAAGGTAATATATCTTGATTCTCTAATCAAGAGCCAGCACGACTTCACACTTGTGCAACAATTAATCGATAGGTAAACTTATTTCATCCATAAATAACTCTATATACCCTTCATTTGCAATGGCTGGGGCTAACTTTTTCGAATCACGTAGGTCGTTTGCCGTGTACATTGCCAAAAGAGGGAGACATGTGGAAGGGAACACCACATTGTGACATGTGACGCAGTTTTCGGTACCTGCTAGTACACAGTAATCCTATATCACACTTCGTAATGATGTCTCTCAAGCTGAACAAACCTATGTATGTAATTCTATTTTTTGTTGTGCCACCAGTAGCTACAGGGCAACGTATGTTGATTCTATGCTTGTTGCCATATGGAAGAAATCATGGGTGGTAGGCCCAAGGATCTAGAGGTTTGTCAATCTGACAATAATTATTTTCTACTTATCAATTAATATATATATAAGTGCTTACGACTTTACTCTTCCTAGTGACAGGGCATCAACATCCATTTAAGTACAGTCCAAATGAATGAACTCTCCGAAATTCGAGGACGGATCGCCACCTTCTTAATGACGGAGGTCATTGATCCAAAAGGAGAGTTTCACGTGGCCGAGACTGAATAAAAATTTTAGTGACAAACAATGTTTTCTTATTGTATCAGTAAACATATTGTAAAACATTATGACAATTCATCTATAATCAATTTGTAAATTTGTTTATCTGTGATATATATATGTGTATCTATGATCAATATATGTGTATCTTTGATATATATATATATATATATATATATATATATATATATATATATATATATATATGAAAATGGTATGGTACTCAGAGTACGTACTCCCACTTCTCATATACCACTTAAATCATATGATGATGCCTCTTTATCTATTTGTGCATACTCAATAATGATTATAAGATACCCCAAAGTGGTTTCCATGAAAAACTTCATTAAAGTCTACTTTTATAGCAAAATTTGTGTATATACTTCTTTTATATACGAAAAATGGTATATAAAAAAAAACAAAGGGCTCTAATGAAATTTTTTCAATCAAGTCGCATTGAGTATCTTATAATTGGTATTTAAGTATACTAAAAATGATTAAAAATTATAATATGTGCGTTTAAGTGGTATATTGAAAGTGAAGTCTGAAAACAGACATCTTGATATATATATATATATATATATATATATATATATATATATATATATATATATATATATATATATATATGTATGTATGTATGTATATGTATTTGTGTATTTTCTTGTATCACATTATCTGCATATTGTTTTCAGAGAGCATGACTACTATTGTGTGAGGCTAGCCGAAAAACAGAAAAATTTCTATATATAGAGTGAACTATCACAAACAGTTTTGTGGTATAAACCGTCTGCGAACACCTAGTATCACAAATGGTTCTATGCATCAACCGTCTGTGATGCCAACATATCACAGACGGTTGGTAAACACAACTGTCTATGATGGCGGACATATCACAGACGGTTTCGTGGTCGAAGCCGTTTGTGGTAGTTGACGTTCACAGACGGTTATTTATACGAACCATCTGTGTTGTGATTTATCATAGATGGCTCAAAAACGTCTGTGATAACCGTCTGTTATCATAGATGTAATAAAATCAGATGGTTCAAAAACCGTTTGTGATAACCTTCTGTGTGGTAGTGGTTGTCAATACCGTACCAGAGGCTATACTGGTTTGGTTCTTGGAATGGTACGTTCCGGTACCAGTCCATACTGGCGTACCGTTTCGGATTTAATATAATAATATGAGTATATATATTTATAAGTATAGATTTGTTTAATTATATGCATACTAAATATCACTTGTAGTATTATTCAAAATACATAGTAGTACTATCAAATATAACACATAGTTCAATAGACGATATTATCAATTCCACCGGTATGACTGGTATCGAGTCGGTATGACTAGTATTAAGACCGATACAGTACGTAAGGCTACTTTGTACTTGTTTAGATGACGATATGGTACGTACCGACCAGTGCCGATACGGTATTAATAACTATAGTTGCAAGCCCACATGCTTACTTTGCACGATCCAGCTAGCTCTGTCATCGAGCTGATCTCTCACGGTCAAGGGGGACCTCGCAACACACTAACTACAGTGCATCGATCCATGTGACCACGTCCTGTCGGTAGCGCATCCACTATCCACCAGGCAAAACTAAAGTACTTTTTCCAAATATATATATATATATATATATATATATATATATATATATATATATATATATATATATATATCAATCTCACCTTGGATCATCCAATTAGTTGCTACACTGCAAGCACACTGCACTTCCCTCTTCTACAATACGTGCAATGGCCAAGCACGTCAGCATTCTCCTAGTTGTCTTCTCCCTGTCGCTCGCCGGCGTCCTTGTCGACGTGGGCGCCGCCACGACGACGACGCACCTCCGGTTCTACATGCACGACAACGGGACGGCGGGGCCATGGAGCCCGGCGACGGCGGTGCGCGTGGTGAAGGGCGCGGCGTCGCTGCCCAACGACCCCGTCCACCGCTTCGGCGACCTGTACGTCGCCGACGACCCGCTGACGGAGGGGCCCGGCGCCGCGTCCCCCGCCGTCGGGCGCGCGCAGGGGTTCTACCTCTTGGCGTCGCGGACAGATCAGGCGCTGCTGCTCAGCGTCACCATGGTGTTCACGGCGGGAAGGCACAACGGCAGCACCGTCGCCGTGCTGGCCAGGAACAATGTCCTCGACCCCGTCAGGGAGCTGCCCGTCGTCGGCGGCACCGGCGGGCTCCGCGGCGCCACCGGGTACGGCCTGCTCAGGACCCACTCCTACAACACCAGCATCAACCACGCCGTGCTCCAGATCGACATGTACCTGCACGTGTAGGAACACCACGCACGTACGTGCATGCTATATATTGCCTGTTTACGTGTGCATGCTATATATTGCCTGTTTACGTGTGTACTTGCATGGCAAGGCATGCATGCTTAAATAATTAGTGTTGTGGTTTGGTGTTGATCGATATATATTGTAATGCCTCCTCTAAAATCTGTTGTCTTCCAGGTTGAAATGTTTGTGTGTGTTCAAGAAAAAAGAAGAATAAATGCTTGAGCGTGTAATATCATAATCTCCTCTGGTTAGTCTTTTTTAAAAGACATCTCCTCTGGTTTAGTTAATTGCATTGATTTTGTATGGTATTACAGGATTCTTGTGGAATCTATATATATATATATATATATATATATATATATATATATGTGTGTGTGTGTGCTAAACAAGTAATCCCTATTAACCACAATCAATATTATTGCTTTTTCCTGGAGTGTTCACGTGAGGCTCTGTCTTCATCCTTGCCCCTGATTTTGCTTCTTCCCATGTCTTTTCTCCTGGAGCTTTGCTTACTGGAGGTTCCAATCGGTGCTTGCGCCATGGGAAAAACTCCCTCTGGCTGGCTCCCTGTGCTCGCTGCCGATTCACGCCCGCGCGACGTCTTGGTGCTCTGGAGGTGTGAGTCCTTGTAGGAACCCTGGGGAAGGTGAGTAATCCGGTTCTCTCCTCTCCCTTGTTCTTCGTCATCTCTCTCTCCTGTTCATGCTTCGTCCTGAAAAAAACGTGCTGAAATTTTTTAGTAACATCGCTGTGAACAGTATGTAACATTTTTTTTCTACAGATGTAACATTTTGTTTCTATATATGCAACATTTTTTTTCTACAGATCACAACATCTCAAAAAACAATATGCAATATTTGTGATGTTTGCAACCGTTGTCTAGGGATGTTACAACTCTTGTCCTAAAATGTTGCAACCGTTATCCGAGGATGTTGCAACTATTGTCCGGAGATGTTGCAACCGTGTCCGAATGATGTTCAGCAACCATTGTCTAGATGTTTATATCGCTGTTGTCAAAGATGTTACAACCGTATCCGATGCACTGGCTGGCTTCGGACTTATGTGCATAAGTATTATCTAAAAAGAAGAGGCAGGGAAGCAAGCAGCAGCAGTTATCTGTAGCTACCACAAGTTTGGCTTTCTTGTGCTGCAGTATGTCTGTATGTGTGTGGCGCCTAGATCGAATTGATGTATCATTGCATTGGCCACACGTGAAAAGAAAAACGGATCCTCCTCCTGTCTACCCTATCCTCTATGCTATCCTATCCAGCAGAGACCGACGTGCAGTAGCAGTGTAGCCCTAGGTCTAGATGTAAATCCTACCAAATGTATCAATTCAAGCGTCGCCAGTCAGTCGTACGCACAAGAAAGTACGCATTAATTAAGGAACAAAGGGCAGATCCTGGACATCCGATTCTATCATCCAAATCGGGCGCCTAGCTGCTAGTATCACCCATATTATTTCCCTTTTCTCTCATGCAGTCATATCACTGCTATGGTCCACAACTTTATTTGTCTCATCTCTCATGTAGTCACATCACTACTATTGTTCACAACCTTTTGATGAAATTGAGTATCATATATATGTTTCCTCATTTACATTGTCCTTTAATTATTTTAGACTCTATCGTGTTTCACGGAACTTCTTTTTATTTAATCTTTTTTAAAATTTTATTTTTAAGTTAATCTTTCGCAAACTTTATTTCCAATTTTGACCTCTTTGGTCACACCACCACTCGTGGCGTGCCAAAAGAAACACTGTCACGCCATAGGATAAGTCCCCAAAATCGTGCTTTTTATCACGCCACCACCCATGGCATGACCAAACAACACTGTTATGCCACCACCAGTGGCGTGACAAGACTTTGAGCAGAAATGAGCTGGCGTGACAGTGTTGTTTTGTCACGCGACAGGTGGTGGCGTGACCAAAGGGGTCAGAATTAGAAATAAAGTTCGCGATGGGTTAACTTTAAAATAAAATTAAATAAAGGATTAAATAATAAAAAAAAAATTCTGCTTCACGTTGATTTGTTCAATTATTGCAAATTGAGTATCATATTTCTCCCCTCATTTACATTATCCTTAAATTATTTTAGACTCTATCGTGCTTCACGTTGATTTGTTCAATTATTGCAACCAAACATATTGATTTCTACGAATTCCCGCACGTGTATGACGGTGTATCCTTCTAGTTCTTATATTGAAAAGAGGCCTCAGCTCAACCGAAGCCTGTGACTGTGAGTCCCAGGGGGCCTAACCTGCCAGCCTGGCCCATTAATGTTCTGTATAGTACTAGCAGTAAACTACACTAAATATGCCTCTTATTTTCTCTCTTCCGTGTGCTGCAATGTTGTGCAGACATTCCGCATACAATAGGTAACATTGAAACAGCGATCACAAAAGGGATACTGGATAGTGTAGTCTTGGCCTTCGGAATTGGCCCATTCGAATAGCAGGAATTTCACAATAAGCTGTTCAATCTCCACGAGAATATGTGAAAAAAAAACTCCACCCTATGATTTTATTTCTTATATTGAAAAATTTCCAAATTATTAAATGTGGTGTGAAACTTTGCCCAACTGTTTCGGATTGCATCACATGGAGCTTCCGACCCTTCACTCGCTCGTATGGTTAGCTAGGAACTGCAGTGCAGTGCAGTGGATGGAGCCACCAAATAGCGACCGACGCACATTAATTATGAAATTTTTTTAAAAAATATTATTATTTTTAAATATATTTACAAAAATAAATAGTCGTTTAAAAAAAATTACAAAAATGTATTTACGTAAATCGATTCAGCGGCGGCGGGAACCTATCGCCGATTCAGCGGCGGCGAGTTCTGTCCCATACTGCCGCCGATTGAGGTATTTATCGCCGATTGAGCTGGCGGCGAGAATGATCGTCGATTCAAGCGGCGGCAGGACCTATCGCCGATTGAGCGGTGATTCATTCCCAACCCTAGCCGATTTTGATTTTCCTATTTCACTTAGGCGGTTTGTGATTTTCATAAATTTTAAACGATGCGAAATCATTAGACTCGTAATAACATTTTATCATCATCGTATGTTGTTCTACTACGGTTAATTTTGGAGAATTTAGCGAGGGCGTTTGAGGTATGAACGATTCGTAAAAGGAAGATAAGTGATATTGTCATTCGCTCGGGAATTCATACACTCTGATATTACAGAACTTGCGGAAGAACGTCATAACACTTAACTAAAATGATAATTGACAACATTGATAATAATATTTTTGTCGTTATCGCGGCGTCAACGTCTCCCATGTGGATCCTCTGGTCGGGCGCGGATGAGGTCCCGTGATGACGTCCGGAATGCCGATGTCTCCTTGGTCCTGAGTATTTCGCGTGGGGCATGTCTTGAAGGTGTGCGCAGACTCCCTGCAAATGGAGCACTTCTTCGTGCGACATCCGGCTTCTGTCTCGTCCATATCGTTCCTGATGCGTCGTACTTGTCGCCGGCCAACCTTTCCCTTGAGCCTACCAATGTCCGCGGCCCAGATTAATTGCTCCCAGGATGGATGACCAGTGAAATGGCCAACAACGGCGTAACCATACATCTCTCCACTCCATATTTGCATCACGCCTCCTTGGTGAAAATAGTGAGAGAGTGCGGCCAGGGATCTTTGCGCCACGTCGAGCAGCGGCCATGACATGGGAGCGGGGCCTATGCGAAGAAGGGCTTGTTACAAGTGCATACGCAACTATCGCGGCGTAGCGTGCACTCATGGGTGATCCTCTCGCGGTTAGTCCCGGCGCCCTTTATCCTGCACATTATCTCGAGCGAAGCTCTCTCATGCCCATCTTGAATGCGGTGCATCTCACCTTCTTGCTCTTCTCCTCCATGTATGCGGTGATCATGGCGGAGTAGAGTACTCATCATTGCCATGGTGAGCGACGCATTCTTTGCATCTGTTAACAAAGTAGTTTGTGGTACCGCGGAGAATTGCCTCCACAATACCAACCAAAGGGAGGCACACGGCGCCGCGCATGACCCGATTGTAGACCTCGGCTAGGTTGGTTGTCATGATACCATATCGAGCACCACCCACATCATGGCGGCGACCACTTCTCCTTAGGCTCGTGTTCAATCGGTCGAGAAGCATTTGACTGTGCCCTGTCTTCCTCGTGACACTAGGGCGTCTGTGGGTAGTTGTGGCAATACTTGGGGCACAGTGGCGCTTGGCGGCCCTTCTCGATGCCTCCCTTCGTGGGTTTGGGTCGGTCGTCCGAATCTTCCGAGTGTGTCGAACTTACGCTGCTGGTTACAGTTGCCTGAGCGCTTGAACATGTTCATCAAGTCCTTGTTGCGGGCCGCTTATAAGTTTGCACCCAAGTGCCTCATGCACCACCGCTCTGTAGATCCGGCCATAGAAGTGGAGCGTTCTCTCCTCATTGTGCATTGTGTTATTGCGCGCAGCAAGCCCGCGTCTTGGTCATGTATGAGGCATACGTTGGGACGGTCTGCTAATGAAATCCTCACATTCTTGGGAACCACGGCCGCCTATCCGTGTTCTCGCTTTTAAGCGAATGCCACGGAAGAACTTGATTGTTTCGTGCAGCCGCTATTGCGGTCGATGTCAGCCCTTGTACCGCGATCGAATGTGCTATCGATACACAAGATTGGGCGGCGATCTTGGAATGCATTGATGCATGGACCAAGCGCGAAGAATGCTCATTGTAGTACCCTCTTATTAGGCCACCGGATCGTGGCCTCTTGAATGTCGACATGAGTGCGGGATTCACGTCTTGTATGACTGGAGTTGCCCGGGGAGGTTGTGGTAGGAATCCTCGAGCGTCTGAACCTTGATTCCAATGCTTTACTTTTGCCCTCCAAACCTTGCATAGGCGATAGTGTCTTCGGAACCTTGCCTCAATAGCCGAATGATGGATCGTGGCTCAAAATCTAGGTTATCCACGATCTCACGTACATGAGATTGGCAATGAAGCTGATGGCGGTTCGGTGGGGCTGCGACTGACTTCGGCGACACATATGTGAGGACCACTATGGAGCACTTCCGGTGGGTGTCCCACTTGGGCTGAAATCGTGCACACGCAAGGGCATCCCTCATGCGCACTTCACGTCGTAGCATCTTGGGGTAGACTTGGCGACGGTGAATGTCGTCGGCCGACAATGCCCAAAATTTGACCGCATCTTGCGGCCTCCTTAAATTTGTGCGTAGCTCTAGTATGACCTCGCTCAGTCGTACTCCCATGGTACATGGGAGCCTTGGCCGACGAGGTTCTCGAATCGTATGTGTTCCACTCGGATGGAACCGCTCTTTGTCCGCATCATCGTCGTCATCAGAACCTTCATCTTGGACAATGCCATGTAGTCTTGGTCTTGAGCTCCATCATTTCCACTAGGTCTTCAGCTCCCCCCTCGTCGGCAAGCCCACTGCTTTGTCTCATCGAATGAGGTAACTCGGCGTAGTCTTCATCGGCGACATCGGCAACCTCTTGCCCTTCGCCATTTTGTGCGCCCGAGTCACCTAGTTCTTCCCGGTGTCGGCAAGTCCTACTTGTTCGGCGCAGATCTTTGAGTGGGTTTAGCATACGCTGAACGAGAATGACCAATTTCCATCCCCTCTCCCTCGCCATGCGTACATCGACCGCCATGAATTTGTTCCTTTAGTTGCACTAACTCCCATTCGTGGTACGTCTGCCGGGCGAGGCGGCTCAATGTCGAATCGTGACATCACGGTCCACTTGGAATGTGTGGAACAACCACCGCATCACAGCACCTATTATCGTTGCTCGGTCTTGGTAGGGAACGCGTTCGCGGTGAAATAACTCAAATCAATTCCCTCGGACCTCCATAATAGTCCCTCGGTAGTAGTAAATTTTGAAATTGACGACGTCGGACATAGTTGACGTCTTGCGGTGTGAAGAACATTTATCGATGAACTACATATGTGCAACTAAATATCCACCAAAAAGTATGTAAAACGGACTTCACTCGTAATGACACATCAAGAATCATGTAATCCGTTCTGTTAAGAAAATTACCCAGGGTGGGCAAGCTGAATGAACAGCTTCGCTAGCTTTTCTCCTCCTCCTCTCTGTTGTGTCCTTCTATTTTTGTTGAGTAAGACCGAGTCTGTGTGGAATTTCGACGGTTGCAAGAGGTTTTGTAGAGGTCGGGCTTGTCGCGATTTAATCGGCGATACCTTCCTGTCGCCAGATTGAATCGGCGATACCTTCTGTCGCCGATTGAGCTGGCGATACATAAATGAACCAACAACTAGCGGTTCAAGCTGGTGACGAGATTAATTTATGCAACTTGTTGCGCCGCTATTGTTGTTGTGCATTGTTGGAAGATTTTTGGAGGGCGATTGAGGATTAATGATTCGTATGTACCAAGGCGGTGATATTACAATGCGTTAGAATCTCTGCACAACTCCGTTGGAGAACTTTGGGAAATGGCCTTAGCGATAACCACACGATATTTCATCAGGCAAAGGGATTACATGGCACGTGGTACAACGAACCGAGGACGGTACACGTATGCCTTTAGGAAATTGAAATACATGGGACATGTGGAGAATAGGGTAGAACTCTGAGTCGAGCGTGGCCATTTACCCTTGCGCCCGGCTCGCGCCTGTACTCCTCGCCTCGTGCCTTGGCTCTCGCCGCGATGGCCCTCTTCGCTCCCTCTCGGCCTCCGTCGCCTCGCATGCTCACGCTCCCGCCTCTCTGTTGCGATCCGCCTACCTTGCTCGGCTGCTCGACTTTCAACTCTTTGGCGCCTTTCACGGGTCTCGATGTGCTCTCTGCCCAGACTCTTAGTCTCGAAGAACGACCACATGTCGTAGGGTGGATCTTGTCGTCGATCCACTGCGGAAGTCGCATAGTGGTGGCGGAGATGCGGTGGGTAAAGAGAGTTCGTTACCCGTTGTCAGGAATAAAAAAAGCATTGTACCATGAAATACGGTTTCATTACGGATGCACATTGTTGCGATCAACGGCGTAGTTTGGGCAGCACCAATAGCGCTGCCCAATGGTCCACTCATCGGTTGATTTGATGCACTTGCAGGCGTCCCTACACCAACATAGGGGGTGCCACCCTATCGGGGTCCTTCCTGGGCGTTCGCGAGCATAGGAGGGTGTGGTGGACCCAGAATCGTTGGGCGTACTACGAGGCAGCTTCCTCAGATCCACCAGTTCCGGAAAAGTTTGGTGTGTGAAAGGCTCCTGACTAGTGGCATGATAGCGAGCGGTGGTCTCATGGGGAGACACCCAGTCCTTCAAAAGCTTGCGGATTTTCTCTCATTCCTTCTCCTTGTCCATATTTTCTACTTGGTGGTGTTGTTGTGGACTAGTTGGGCGAGTTACATTGTATTTATAGCTAGGCGGACGGATGCGTTGCGGGGCTCGTCTTGGTAAGTCGTCGAGAAAAGGCGCCCGCTGGTCACATCGTCTGAAAAGCTAGCTGTGTGGTCACATCGTCTGAAAAGGCGACCGCATGGTCACATCGTCTGAAAAAGCTAGCCCGTGTGGTCACATCGTCTGGCGAAAAGCTAGGCGGTGTGGTCACATCGTCTTGAAAAGTTGCCTACTCTGGTGCCATCGTTACAAAAGCTAGGCGGTGTGGTCACATCGTCACGAAAGCCGCCTACTACGGTGCCATCGTCACGAAAAGCTAGGCCGTGGTCACATTGTCTGAAAAAGCCGCCTACTCTAGTGCCATCGTTACGAAAAGTCGGCCGTCGTCACGGAGTCCTGAAAAGCTGCTCCGTCTTGTAGCATCGCCCTAAAAAGGTAGCCCGTGTTGTCGCATCACCGAAGAAACCTAGCTCGTTTTGTCACGTCGTTGCGAACAGTTGGATCGTCAAAGAAAGCAGACATATTACTCATAATGGAAAAAAATTACATATAGGAAATCTAATGGCGTCCCCTCTTAGATCGCACTTCGCGTGTCGCCCAGGCCTCTGTCGTCTGCAGCGAAGTCGTCGGAGGGTCAGCCGCTGACTACCTGAGCCATGCGAGTAGCCCGCGGTGATGTAGCCGGGGCTGCTCTGCGTCGGTGATCTGCATCGTCACCAGGTGCGTCGGTGATCTGCGTCGCTGGGTCGAACTCGGCGCACCGTGCTGGTGAAAGCCTCAAAGAGGCTGCGTGTCACGCGGATCCTGAAGAAGTCCTCGAGGGTGCCGATAGTGCATCATCGTCGAGAATGCATCGTCCTCCCAAGCGTTCCTCTGAAGAATTAGGTTACAAACATAGTCATGACTAAAAATGCGTTACGCAAGCAAACGGAACTTACACGTTGGCCCAAAGATGTGCTCGGACGGCGCGGCATAGTCGGCCAGCGTGCGGGTGGGCGAGGACACGTAACGAGAAGATCGTCGTTACAAACTTATGATGTTGAAATGAAATGAAGAAGCGATGTCGTGTCAAACTCACCTCCCACATGTCCGAAGGTGCTCCCCCCGCCACGCCGCGAGCTCGCCACGTGCGGGCGGAGGTCAGTGTCCTTCCACCTCGGTGACCCTGCGTCCTCGGATCGCCGGTCCACCGGTCGGTCGGTGTCGCGACGATCGCGATCCGCGCTCCGCGTCTTCTTGCCTCCCCGATCTGTCGCAGGAGCCCTCGATCTCCCGACATTGCCATATCTTTGCGCGAGTCTACCATCCGGGCGACCTCCGGTGAAGATCCACCTACGGGTAATCAACAAGTTGTACACGTAAGTATGTCAAATTAAATATAAAATATGTAATATTGAGTACATACACTGCGGTGGAAGCGGAGTTCGGTGGGTGGAAGTGCGTGTCGGCGTCGCGGCCACATGTCGGCGGTCGACCACGACCGGGCGCAGCGAGCCTCGTCCGGTGAGTACCACTCCATGTAGTGCTCGTCGTCTCGGGTCGTAGACCTCGTCCCCAACCTCGGCGAGGGTCTCGTGCGCGGCACTCCAACCGTCCACCCAGGGCCATCTGTCCGACCGGGACATCGTGCCTGAACTCCCTTCCTAGTGTACCGTGGGCGGTAAGAAAAATATTTGGTTGCGATGTAACACATATTATACGGACATAAAGTCAACGGTGAACTTCTGGCGTATGCGTGTCGCACTCACGCCTCCCAAGAGGCCGGGACCTCTGTCGCGACCGAATGGCGCATGACCAGCGTATCGGTACTCCTCCACGAAGATGTCGTGCACCAAGGCACTCGCGTGTACCAAGTACATGTAGTCTCGCGTGCCGCGGCAAACCGAGGCAGTTGAAGCGCGCGATCACCTTGTAAATCCATCAGACGGGTCCGGATAGCGCGTCATCGATCGGTGATCGAACATCGCATAGCATACTCGGGTAGGAGCCTGCGAGGTGATCGGCGTGAAGGTGACTTGTGCAATACAACACCGCAAACTAAGCACACGAAAATAATGATTGCAAAATGAAAATAATAAATGATTACTGAAACTAACCGTCGGCGGCACCACAAAGTGCCCATGGTCGGCCGGTCGGATCGTCTGCGGGACATACAAGCCGTCCCCGTGCGTTTGTCAAGTCCACTGTGGTCGTCGATCTGAAGCGCTCCAACGACCACACGGTAGTAGGAGCGGGCATCCCGAGAGGATGGGCCGAATCCACGCCATGCGCCGGCACGCGTCGCCTGATGCGTGGTGCGTCGCGCGCAACCGCGGCCGGACCACACGCGTCTTTGCGGGATCCGCTCGATCGGTGACTCCGCCACCTCATGCGCGTCATCGGATGTAGTGCTTGTCCACGCCCCGCGTGCGTGGGAGCTCGGGAACATCACCCACCCAACAACCACGGCGGTAGGCCTCCAAGTGCCTCGTATAGCGGCGGCGGGCCTGCGTCCTCGACCATACGCTCGGGATGCAAGAAGACACGTAAGCGTCGGCGGGTTCACAAACGAATTATTACGAGAGAAAATAGTTAGGAAAACACTTACGTGAATTGGCGAGATCCACCGGCGTGGGCGTGCGAGGGTCTGCGAACTCCACGTATGTTTGCTCGCGGCAAGATATCGCGAACTGGCTAGGAAGTCCGTGCGCCACGTGGCGGGCGTCGTGCGCCACCATCGGGCGCTGCGCGAACAACCGGTCGAGTAACCCACATCCTGCGGCGTCGGCGTCATCTCCGCACGGGAGATGGGCGTGTGGGTCTCTAGCCTCCACGGTCAACGGCGCCGTCGGAGGCGATGGCGTATGGAAATCGCCTGGGCGTACGGCCGCACGGTGGTCTGATCGTCCTTCAACGTCGCCTCCACCATCCTCGCTAGTGGAAGGAGGTGCGCGCTCTCAACTGCGTCGAAACGATTAAGAACAAACATGAGTCAACGCCACATAAGCAGACGCGATTGAGTGCATCAAGGTCGAACTTCACGTACCTCGGAATCCGGTCTCGTGCGGCCTCCATGCCTGATGAAGTGCGTGGCGAACGCCCCAAGCTCTATCGGCGCCTCGCCCTCGGGAGTATGCAGTCTTGAGGCGGCTATGTTGTGATGGTCAATCAACGGTCAAGCAACTCGTCTTGACTGTCGTCGCCATACGAAAATGCGACAGAGAGAAGTTCATATTTTTTCATGCATCTTTACATAGCCTATGTAGCAACTACGAATTTTCTTTACAAATGTAATACATGTCATGCTACTTTTCTAGTTAAGCGGTGTTTCGGCACTAACAAGGTATTGACCGCGCACTAACACAACTAATAACAAATACTAACAAAGTAATAACACACACAAATATTCTCATTGTTTTTAGACCTACACGATTACTCAGTGTTTTTCTCACAATTCAAAAATGTATCATGCAATTCTCTATTTTAAAACAAATATATCGTGCATTAATTATGTTACTACAGCGGTCAACCAGCGCCATACTCAATTCTATGTCGCTATTGTCGCAATTCTATGTCCAACTCAAAATATGTACTACACAGTTCGACTATATTTATGTAACCTACTCGATTCTATGTCGCTATTGTCGCATTTCTATGTCGCTACACAACTCAAAATATGTACTGCACAGTTCGACTAAATTTATGTGACATACTCAATTCTATGTCGCTATAGTCGCAATTCTATGTCGCTACACAACTCAAAATATGTACTACAGAGTTCGACTACATGTATCTAACATACTCAATTCTATGTCGCTATTGTCGTTTGCTAACCTACAAGGTTTGAACATAACATACACAGTTTCAGAAAAATTTACCTGCAACACAAGATGATCGATCGAAACTGATGCTATATCAATCTCTCTCCACCGCGACGAACCGACAGGGCTTCGCCGCAATTTCTTCTCTCCCTCTCCAACTCTCTCTTGTTTTTTTTATGGAATTAAAATGAATTCTGTATTGATTTTTCGGGGATTTTATAGTCTGCCTTCTGTCGCTAGTTGAACTGGCGACATGAACCTATTGCCAGTTTAACTGGTGATAGTTACCTATCGCCAATTCAACTGGCGACAGGAAACTGCCCAACTTCCTGTCACCAGTTGAACTGGCGATAGGTAGTCGCGGCCGTGAGTGGCGGCAGTTCCTGTCGCCATTTGAGCTGGCGATAGAGTTCCTGTCGCCAGTTCAACTGGCGACAGGGACACATTTTTGTAATTTTTTTAAACGACTATTTATTTTTGTAAATATCTTTAATAATAATAATATTTTTTAAAAAAATTCCATTAATTACACCCGGCGAGCTCACACGAGACACCAAATGGCGGGCGCGGCGGTAGAAGAGTGTACACGGGGTGGGCCCCACTTGATGCTACGACGACCAAAGCCTGTTAGGTACCGTCCTGACCCCCGACCGGCACCAACGGCGATCCGCGCTGCCACGGCATGTCCGCACGCCTTTGAACGATTCTTCACCGTCCGATCGATCGACGATCCGAGTATCCCACTTGTTCTCTTCCGAAATGGTCTGCGCGTAAATGATCGTTTGTACGCATAAACTTGGAAACACCTTTTGGCTAATGCTCAGAGGCGGAGCTCGACCAAAAGTCAAGATGGGGCGTTTATAAAGATAAAACATCAACATAAAAAAATTAAGTTTTAAATTTAAAAATGATGAACTAAAAAAGGCGTAACTACTGATTTTTTTAGCATAATATATAGTACAAACTACTAATTTCTTAGCTATGCATAAAGAGATGTCAAAACACGGTGGCCGGATCTTTCCAGGCCCCGCTAGTCAGTGTGACGGCAAGCACAGAGACGGCGAGAGCGCTCGCTGGGCCCACCGTGCGGGGCCCGCGCGCCAGCGACCCTAGGCTTGTCGCTTCAAAGTTCAAACCGTCACGCGAGAAAGTTTAAACAAAACGGAGCGAGACGCCACGCGTGCTCGCTTCTTTTCTTTCTTTCTCCTCACGCCTTGCTCGCTCCTCTCCTCTCCTCGTCTTCCGCTGAGTCGAGGGGATTGGCAAAACCCTAGGAGGTAGAGAGATCCTTCCCGAACCTTCCAGAAGCTTCCGGACTAGGTGGAGATGCAGGGCGGCAACCACATGCTCCTTGAGGAGCCCGTCCGTCTCGCCTACGCCCTTGCCCCCGCCAAGCCCGTAAGCGCCCCCTCAGCTCTCCTCACATCCATCTCTCTCTCCCGCTCTCTCCCTCTCGATCGATCTCCAACTTATGATCCGTATCAGTGCGGGTGCGTGTGGTGGATTCGAACTTGTTCACCTGGGTGTGGCTAATGGTGTGTGTCTGTGTGTGTTTTTTTGTTGGCTCGTTCGATCCGATTTGGTGTGCGGAGGAGCGGGGGCGGGTGGGGGTGGCGGAGATGCGTTTGATCCATTTCGTCGGAATGCGAGTGATTTGCGAGGCGAACGAGAGAGGCCGTGGGGGATTGGGGATTTGGGGTTTAGTGTTGCGTGCGGCGACCTGTGATGGCACGAATTCGTGTGAGAAATGGTGTGGATTTTTACGTGCAAAACGATTCGTATTATTTGCGATTGGGGGGATTTAGTGTGTAGGATGATCACTGAAATAGAAACATTGTTTTGGTTTGGTCTGGGCTACTGGATTGTGACCCTTACGTGTGCTCTTGTGCAGAAAGTATTCCCATCCCTCACCAAGATTGTTGGGACACTTGGGCCCAACTCACACTCGGTCGAGGTTATTGAAGAATGCCTCACTGCTGGGATGTCAGGTTTGACTTTGACCACAACTTCCTTTGTAGTAACTGGATTTAGTGCAATTTGTTATGATAATGATAATGATGATGAATTGATGAGATCTGTGTATTTTTCCTTTTTTGCAGTCGCACGGTTTGATTTCTCATGGATGGATGCTACGTATCATCAGGAGACCCTTGACAATCTGAGGAAAGCAGCACAGAATCTCAAGAAGCTGTGCCCTGTAAGTTGACAACTTCAATTAAGAACTTCCCAGGAAATGTTGACGGTGTTATGTATCTTTTGATGTACAAACATAGCTATGCTTGGGAGATTGACAACTGGGATATAAAAAATGCCTCTACATTACTTTAGTTGATAGCTTCCTCACAAGGAAAGAAAAAAAATGTGCATGTGTGATCCTTCATGTTACTTTATGCGTCATGTTTTCCCACTTCCATTGATTTGGTGGGATCTGTTATGGTTTACTTGTTCAGAATCACTTTCAAAGTGATATGTTTTTAACTGTTTAAATTCAATTTCAGCAGTAAGCATTGAACATTTGGAATATTTTTATAACTTGTATCTCTGAACTCATTTCGGTCTTCTAATGGTATGTGTAAATGCTTAGATACATACACATCACATTTTCCATGGCTACACGTGCACACGTGTGCAGTATAATTTGCTTTCTTTGGTAAATGTTTTTCCCCGTTCTTATTTACTTTATTTCTGTCATGCTTAGTTACTTTACGGTGTTACGTATGGAAAATTTGCAAACCTCTTCCTCACATGTGAGCTTTATTCCTTTAAAATCTGGCTTTATCCAAGTTTCCATTTTTTTAGTTCCATGTGCATATTCCTTGCCATATGAATGCCGTTGAATTTCTGAAAAATCATTTGTTAGTGAAATGTGAAATCTAGCTAACTTTGTCCATTGAGATATATACTGTATTTGGAAACATCTGCTTAAATTTAGTTTGCCTATGTTCATGCTACTTTCCTTGTTAGATTTTTTTAAAAAGTATTCCTCGAGTCAGCGTACTAAATACTGAAGTTTGTATGCTATAAAATTCTTTAATACCTGGCTATTTGAGGCAGTGACTGTCTGCTCTCATATTGCCATCATGAACTAATTTAGGAATAGTTACAAATTTACAAATTCATATTTTCAAATGCTCACGACTCTTTATTATCGTATTTTGGTTGGATTTTGTGCATTTATCTAATGCAGTTGTACTGTTATGTGATGCTTTTGTTTTCTACTTTCGAGATTGGTGCTAAGAGGCATATGCTATTAACAACTAACTTGATGTTCTTAACTTATTATGCATAGGTAATGCTGGATACACTGGGTCCAGAAATTCAGGTTCACAATTCAACTGGTGGGCCAATTGAGTTGAAAGCTGGAAATCATGTCACGATAACACCGGATCTTTCTAAATCTCCCTCAGCTGAGATCCTACCAATTAAATTTGGTGATCTTGCAAAAGTAAGTGGATAATACTGAAAATTTAAGATATTTATACTTGAAATGTCGCAATACATTTATCTCTGCATTTGTGACATGCTTTGGGGATGGAGCGTATAGGGTAGGTGTGTGTCCTGGTTGGTTTGGTCCCGGGCTTGAGCTACAGAAGAAAGATTAGAAATAACCAATCCTGCTTGCTTTATTCCTTCATCTCCTCCCTTTAAATAGAGATACTTACAAATATACATTTCCAAATAAAGAGATCGTAAGGATCCCAACAAATCTGATCTTGAGGACGCTATCTAATCTTTCTAAATAAATATGATCTTAAGGATCTTAATCTAATCTTTCTAAATAAATATGATCTTGAGGATCTTAATCTAATCTTTCTAAGTTGCAAGCAAAGAAAGGATGGCGGGCCCTAGGCTGCCGTCGGCTGGGCTGGGCCCTTGTGGCGCTGGTGGTACACCCGACCCCACATGACATATTGACATCTCTCCCCCCTCGACAAACAACTCGTCCTCGAGCTGAAAGGATGGGTATTGCTGCTAAAAAGAAGCCAAGTCCTCCTAGGAAGCAGTCGAAGCTGGTTGGCTTTGCCACTGAATTAAAATTTGACGGACACCCTGGCAAAGGCGAACATGAATAGCTTTGTCTAGCGTAGGTAGTACTTTCCCGTGAAGTAGGACCGGAAGAGCTGGTGACTGATCGGGCGGGTTCCCATGGCACTTCTTAAGGAGGCCGACATGGAAGACATCATGGATGCTTACGCGAGCCGGTAGGAGGCGATAGGCGACGGAGTCAAACTTGGCGATGACACGGTATGGCTCGTAGTACTTGGGAGCAAGCTTGCCCCTAGGTGCAGCCCCAATGAGGCGGCCAACCTCTGATGGAGCTGTAGCCACACCCAATCATCGATGTCGAAGGCGAGAGGACGGTGCTTGCCATCGTAATACAACTTGTCATGTTGTTGAGCCTGCAGGAGCCGGCGCTGGACGTCAGCAAGAAAGTAGTCTCGGGTCTGAGGGGTGGCATCCACGGCCACATTGCGAGCATCGCCATCTTCGTAGGTGCGGATAGAGGGGGGTTCACGTCCATAAGCGACGTGGAATGATGTGTCCTTAAGGGCGGTATGGAATGACGTATTGTAGCAATATTCCGCCCATGGAAACCTGTGGACCCACTGACGTGGACGATCACCGGTCATGCATCGGAGGTACATGGCGATGACCTTGTTAACAGCTTCCGATTGTCCATCAGACTGCGGATGAAATGTGGAACTCATGTGTAATTGAGAACCAGACGCACGAAAGAGTTCCCGCCAAAAAGCCGAAGTGAATACCGGATTCCTATCGGAGACAATAGAAGATGGTATGCCGTGGAGGCGCAAAATGTTGGCGAAGAAGACACGGGATCCCTATCGGAGACAATAGAAGATGGTATGCCATGGAGGTGCACAATGTCGGCGAAGAAGACGCGGGTCACTGAGTCTGCCGAATAAGGATGTGCCAAAGGAATGAAATGTACATACTTGCAGAAGCGGTCCACAACCGTTAGGATGATGGACTTGCCGCCCACCCGCGAAGGCCCTCGATGAAGCCCATGGCAATATCCTCCCACACGCGAGAAGGAATTGGCAAGGACTAGCAGTCCTGGGGTTGTAGGTGTTCTGTCTTATTGCGTTGACATGTCGCACACGTCCGGACATAATCTTGTACCACTGACCGTGCCTGTGGTGTGTGGAAGTTGCAACGCAGTCTATGCAAAGACTTCTGGATGCCCTTGTGAGCCGCATCATGAGCGGCGGCGAGGATGTCCCCAAGAAGGGTCGAGTCTGGTGGAATATATATACGCCAGTTGAACAGTATCAGGCATCAACCATCGTCCACAGGGCACCAAGGTCGCCGGTCGTGATCTGGTCTCGGAGGGCCACCAATGCTGGTCCTGATGAGGCGGCCGTGCGGACGGCATTGAGGAGGTCGAAGTACAGGGCCGATAAGGGGCGAAGGAGGCGTTGATGTTCGTATCACGGCGGGAGAGCGCGTCAGCTACTATATTAAGCCGGCCCGGGCGATACTCCACCGAAAAATCAAAGCCAAGCAACTTGTTGACCCAATGGTGTTGGCGAATGGTCGCTAGGCGTTGATCCATCAAAAACTTCAAACTATGATGGTCTATACGGACGAGGAACAAGCGCCCCCAAAGATATAGCCGCTAGTGCCGCATAGCTTGTACCAACCCAATCAACTCACGCTCATATCACGGCAACGCGTGATGGCCAGGCTGCGATGGGTTTGGTGAAAAAGCGATCTGTCAGCTGCGTTGGTGAAGGATGGAGCCAAGTCCCGTCCCTGAGGCGTCGCATTCCACAACGAACCGGGTGGAAAAGTCTAGAAATTGCAAAATCGGTGCAGACGTAAGGGCCTTCTTGAGAGTCTCGAAGGCTTGTTGTGCTGCCGGGGACCACGAGAATCCTTCGAGTAGTTGTGTGAGGGGTGCGGCGATAGCCTCGTAAGACTTGATGAACTTGCGATAGTGCCCGTGAGGCCAAGGAAGCCACGTAGTGCACGCACTGTCTTTGGGTTTGGCCAGGCCATGACAACCTAGACCTTCTTGTTGTCCATGTGCCCCAAGTAGGACATAAACGACTCGCCAAGGGAGCATTTACTTCACTTGAGGAAGAGCTTGTGCTGGCGAAGAATGGCAAGAACCGCCCGAAGAATGGTGAAGAATGACAAAGAGTGTTGTATATCAAAATATCATCAAAGTAGACGAGCACGAATTGACGAAGAAAGGGTCAGAGCACGTCGTTCATCAACGCTTGGAATGTGGCCGACACATTCGTTAACCCGAACGACGGGACGAGGAACTTGAACAGGTCGTTGTGAGTATGGAACGTTGTTTTCTCCACGTCTGGCGGGTGCATCCGGACCTGATGATAGTCGGAACGAAGATCAAGCTCGGTGAAGTAGTGGGCGCCTTTGAGTTCATCGAGTAGTTCATCCACCACCGGTATGGGGAACTTGTCTTTCACTGTCTTGTCGTTGAGGGCATGATAGTCTTGTTTCTGAATCAACAGCACGGGAGAGGAGAACGCGGACATGCTGCAGCGAATGATGCCTTGATCCTCCATCAGTTTGCATTGGTGTTCAATCTCGTCCGTTTGGATGACTTGGTAACAGTAGGGGTGGACGACCACCGGCGCCGTGCCTGAAAGTAAGTGGATGCGGTGGTCGCTCGTACGTGCAGGCGATAGGCCCGTCGGCTTGGCGAAGACGTCAAATTCTCAGATAAGGTCATCCAAGAGCTCATGGCCGTCGCATGCATGGAGTTTAGCATTGTGAACTAGTTCACGGATGCCACTCCGCTGGACTTGGTGATCGTGCCGCCAAAACGCCACAGTGAGGAGCCGAAATCCCATAGGATGGGACGAAACGTGGCTAGACATTGTGTGCCAAGCACCACGTCGTATCGGCCCAACGGAATTTTGTAGAGGTTGATGACAAAATCTTCCTTGGCGATGGTGATCAAGGCGTTGGGACAAACGTCGGCGCAGGTGACCCTTTCGCCGTTCGCCACGGCCACCCGTAGGTTTCGCGGCCCAAGAAGGATAGGTCGGATCGGCGGGCAGCCTTGTTCGAAAAACAGTTATGTGTCGAGCCAGAATTCAACAGCGCCACGAGGACCAAGTCGCCGAGTCGAAGCTCGGCCTACATCGTCTCGCTGGTACGCACACCGATGGGCCCGAAACGGAGGTTGATGAACTTGGTGAAGCGCTTCCAGTTTGGCGTCCTGTCATCTCATTCCAACATGTAGTACCACTGCTGGGCGTTGTCAATGAGGTGGTAGGCGGCCAGCCACACCTTTTCTTCCTTTAACGTCCGTTGCCCTCGAAAAAAATGTTCACACCGATTGATCCAGGGCAGCGGATTGCTCTTGCCGTTGAAGGTGGGAAACTCCAACTTGTAGTTGCGATGAGGAGCATGCTTGCTGTTTGGAACCGGCGGTGGTTCCTTAGGAACGCTCGGCAGGCCGTCGCTCACAGCGGCGACCGCTTTGACGCCCTCGAGACGGGTGATGACAGTCTGTTGTGACTGTTGCGTCTTCTCCAGATCCTGCAGTTTTGCTTCAATGGTATCCAACTTCTTCATGTGCGCTAGGACCTCGACAAGCTATGCAGCTACAAAGTCGCCGCTGCCTGCCATCGTGTGAAGGGCGCAATGCTTATCTCTGATACCAAGTTGTGACGTGCTTCAGGGATGGAGCGTCTAGGGTGGGTGTGTGTTGTGGGTGGTTTAGCCCTGGGCTTGCGCCCGAGAGCCGTGGTGTGGTTGAAGGAGATGAGCAAGGAGGGAGGGAGGGGGGGGGGGGTGTCGACAGGTGGAGGCGCAGGGAGGAGGGGAGTTTGGTGGGAGGAAGGGGGAGCTAGAGAAGGAAGATTAAAAATGACTAATCCTGCTTGCTTTATTCCTTCATCTCCTCCCCTTAAATAGAGAGACTTACAAATATAAAACTCCAAATAAAGAGATCGTAAGGATCCCAGCAAATGTGATCTTATGGATCGCAATCTAATCTTTCTAAACAAATATGATCTTAAGGATCTTAATCTAATCTTTCTAACTTGCAAGCAAAGAAAGGATGGCGGGCCCTAGGCTGCCGCCGGCTGGGCTGGGCCCTTGTGGCGCCGGTGGTACACCCGACCCCACATGACAGCATTGCTGTTTTCTCTCACGTTGTGCATCTGCATCTAATATGCTAGCATTAAAGTAAAATGTATGGATATTTGTGCAATAAACAAAAACCATTTGACTTTTCTATTGCGCCAGTGAAAATACTTGGTATGAATTTTTCGGCTACTTCTGAAACTCGAATTCTCAAATATGGCATATTTGACTGTATTGCCCTTTCCATGAATTTAGGTTGTGAAGAAGGGTGATACTCTTTTCATTGGCCAATATCTCTTCACAGGAAGTGAAACAACGTCTTTGTGGCTTGAGGTGTGCGAATTTGTAAATTCTCCACAAATACATGCCACTTGACAATATTACATTTCGTGATATGCTGTAATTTGCAGGTTTTGGAGACTTCTGGGGAAAATGTGAATTGTCTTGTGAAGAACACAGCTACGCTTGCAGGCCCCATTTTTACTCTGCATGTTTCACAAGTCCATGTCAGTTTGCCCACTTTGAGTGAATATGATAAGCAGGTAATGTGGATTACTAAGTTTCTTTAGATAACTGAGCTATATGTTGTCAATAACTTGTCACCTTACGTTTGGTCTGTACAAAAGATTTTGGCTACAACTTTTTTGTAAAATAGCAAGGGCAGTTCTGTTTAGGTTCTTGAGTTATGTATTTTTTTCCTTTGATTTTTCTTTTGGATTTTTTGGCTTACCCACATTCAACCAGAGAAAGCTATGACTTGTTCAGTGAAAGAAAACCCATTTGCTGATTGGGCTATTACAAGTTAAAACACAGTATCAAAGAATTTGTACTACTGTCTGTTGCATGTAAATACAACTGAAATGCCAGATGTAAACATTATATCCCTTATTTCTTTCTGATATTCACTCTATTGTTAATATCTTTAGATGAGATTTGTTGAATCACTTTCTTCAAAATTAAACTTGCTATCTCCTTTCTCTTTTACTTGTGTGTGCAGACAACCTTTTAAAACTTTTACCACTAAGATACACAAAAATATTTAGATTTGTCATATGGAAATGATATTAGAAGATTTGTCCTCAAAAGTACTTCATGTCATTATATTTTTAATATTTTTTGCTAACATATAATTAGAACAAAGGTCAAAGGTGTCTATTGGAGACCATGTCCAAGTCCAAAACAAGTAAAAGAGAATGGAGAGAGTAATTTCTTTCAAGATTACTGTGCCCTTTTTCCCAAGTTGCATGTGAAGATACATACTTGATGCATAATTTCATATTGATGCTAATATATTAATTCATATCTTTCCAAAATCGTCCTGAGTACAGTTTCCTTGCAATAGGTCATTTCAACTTGGGGGTTGCATAACAGTGTTGACATTATATCACTTTCCCATACCCGCTCTGCTGAGGATGTCAGGGAGGTGAGTTTTCTTTTCTGACTTGCCACTCTTGCACATGAATTAAACATTTAGTTGATCATCCACCTGCTTCTTGTTTCCTTTTGTGGTTCATTTTTAGTACTTTATTTAAGAGGCTTTTTCGTGCTGTTGTTTCCACTCACAAAAATCAAATTGCAAGAAGCATTTTGATGCAAATTGTCAGCCAATTGAACAATGGGGTTTAATGAAGGAGCATCTGCATGTACCTACAGTTTGAAGTTTGAAAGATAATCAATGGCACAGACCAATATCTCAGTTAATTATAAGAAGCATATATTGTCAAACAATAGTGGTTATACCAATGATAAAAGCTGATGAACAGGCATAATTGTACATAAAGAAGAATATGCCGTTATTGATCTGTTTGATTGTAACATCATTGCATGTTATTTCATTGACATAGTGTTACTGTTTCTCATGTTATTTGAGGCCACACATTCAATGTAAGATGACAGGCTGTTTGCACTCTTGATCAGCAGCTGAGGACTTAAGTAGTTAATGATAGTTGTGGGGATACTGCTGATCCTTATATATTTGTGGTGTGCAGCTTAGAGCCTTTTTACAATCTCATAACCTTCAAGATACACAGTTATATGCCAAGGTTGAAAATGCCGAGGTAATTATCATGCTTTTATGAAGATACTGTTGTCTGTTTGTTTCACTGCTATATTATGATTAGTTGCATTGTGCATTTCTTTCTAGGGTTTGGAACATTTTGATGAAATTCTCCAAGAGGCGGATGGTATCATTATCTCCCGAGGAGACCTGGGAATTGACCTCCCACCAGAAAGGGTAAATTTTGATCTTTTCCAAAAATACATAGTTTCATACTGTTTATCCCTAGTATGCTGTCAGATATGTGTATATTCATTTCTATTCATGATACCTTTTCGCCTTGACATGATAATAGTTAATCAATACAGCAACATAGTTACAAGAATATATTTGTTGTTATGGTGCAAATGCTTGCCATTTATATGCTTATCAGTTTACAATTAAAAGTGATTCATTTAGCCCTGATAGGCTTCAGATACTTCTGAAAGCACCCGTTATATGCTTAATTGCTTATCAATTTACAGTTAAAAGTGAATAATTTAGCTCTGCTAGGCTGCAGATACTTCTGAAAATACCAGTGCACAAATGTCATGACTGCATGTCTTTTTTGCTTCATGCTATATAACCTGTCACTTTTGACTCTTCAGGTATTCATGTCCCAAAAAACATCCATTCAGAAATGCAACCTGGCTGGCAAACCTGTGATCATCACTAGAGTTGTGGACAGCATGATTGACAATCTACGTCCTACACGTGCAGAGGCGACTGATGTTGCAAATGCTGTCCTAGATGGTCTGTAAACCTACTGTATTCCAACCACTTGACTAATTTATTACTTATTTTTATGCTGCTCAAATTGCAGGAACTGATGGTATTTTGCTTGGTGCGGAGACACTTCGAGGACTGTATCCTGTTGATGCAGTGAGTACTGTGGGCAGAATATGTGCAGAAGTACGTTTCTACCTGTTTTAAGAATAAATTGTAATAGTGCCATCTGAATTGCTTGGCTGATCAATGATAAATATTCTTCTAGGCTGAGAATGTGTATAACCAGTCACTTCACTTCAAGAAAATAGTGAGGCATGTAGGTGAACCAATGTCCCATGAAGAATCTGTGGCATCATCAGCGGTAAATACTGTTAAATCATTAGGAACAGATACAAATTTTCTAATCTAGAACTAGAATATTAGTGACCTTCCATTGTTCACATGCAGGTTCGTTCTGCAATGAAAGTAAAAGCTGCTGCGATTGTTGTGTTCACTTTCTCGGGGAATGCTGCTAGGTGCTCTATACTACCACAAATTCAGTACTTCACTAGACAAGTTCCCATTATGCAAATGTTGTTAACTCACTTTATGCATCCTATGTCTGCAGGTTAATTGCTAAGTACAGGCCCCCAATGCCAGTTTTAGCAGTTGTGTTCCCACGTGATGGCTCTGATCCATCAAAGTGGCGTTCTTATGGCACAACGCAGGTAAGTAACATGCAGGTCCATATGAGATTCATAATCTTTATTCTTTTGTTCACCATGAAGCAGATCTGTAACTTATTTTCGACAACTGTTGAATTACTTCCAGGCTAGGCAATGTTTTGCTGTAAGGGGTGTCTATCCTTTGATGGGGAGTACTGATGAGGTATGTTCCAGTTCTTCGGATTATCAGAGGCACCTTCAAATTCTTTTTTGTTTTGGAATGTTAATCTTACGGTAGCTAAAGATGCGAATTTTGTATAAAATGACTAAATGAGTGCAGTGTTGAACCCTCTATTACAGTATGGAACTATTTAAATCCAAGCTGACCTAATATATTTGAACTCTGTAACAGGCCGAAACTGGTGGGCTGACCAAGGAAGAGTACGGGATAAAACTTGCTCTGAACTATGGTCGGTCAGTCGGCATAGTGAAGCCTTTCGACAGGGTGATAATTTTCGAAAAGATTGGTGATTCTTCTGTTGTCAAGATCATCGAGTGCGACGATTCTTAATCATGAGACACCCACATCCCACGCAACAGTTTCAACCATATGCATGGGATACTTCTTTTTGTTTTTTCTTTCACTTTAACCAAAGATAACTACAGAGTACAGCACGACCGAGCTGTCCTGTTTGGCACTTGCCCTTTTAGGTCCATCATACCTTGCTGTTCTAATAAATTCAAGAACTTCTCAGACACACTGCAACAATCAAGTTTTGTGGACAAAAGTATAGGATTGCTGAGACAATACCTGTTATGTGCGTTTACGGTTGACCGGCGTAAGCAACGGCTGGAAGAAGATTAGATTAGCTAGAGATGGAGTCATGTTCGAGTAGTAGTCATGTTCAATCACATACGAGTCTAGGAGGAAGATTAGATTAGTTAGGCACGTGATCAGTTGAGAGAGTCCAGATAGAATTATGGATGAGTTAATTTCGTAGAGGTCAAGGCACGTTTCCTGCCCGTCTAGGAGGGTCTGTACTCTATTCCGATCAAGCAAAAATAAACTAAAATACTATCTTCTCACGTCTCTCGATCTCTTCCCTTCCTTGCTGCTGTGCGCCTCTCCCCATGCGCATGGAAAATTTGGCCGTATTAACCCTTTTGGTTTCGTATTTACAGAAATAGTCATCCGTGTTTTTTTGTGTGCAAATTTAGCCCTTTGCCGCACGGTCACCGTGTGGCCGCCCTTGTCCACGGGCCACATGCCTCTGTCCGCACGGCCGTCGTGCAGTAGTGTAACATCCCAATTCTTGATTTGTGTTTCAAATGTAAGAGAATGCGAAGAAATTGAAATTTTTCTTGCATTTTGTTGTCGTATGAATTTTCTAAGAATTCTTGTAAAGGAGTTATGGAAATTCAAAATCACAAGCCTCTTTTAACCTAAGTCTTGATTATTTGAAAACTTTTCTGGATAATCTTGGGATCACCCTCTGAAAATATTTTTTTCTTGATTCTAGGGATGCTGGGTAACTCCTCTGAAATTTTTCCAAATTTTTGGAAATTGTTTGAATATTTTAAGAGGGCAGTCAAACCAGTTTGACTCTTGGTCAAACCCTAGATCAGTCCCTTAAGAAATTTTTGGAGAAAAATGCTTTGCATAAAAACCTCTAAAATTTTTACACAAGGTCAATCCTAGAGTCAGCAAACTCCTGTAAAAATGTCAGAAATTTTGGAGTTAGCTTGCTACATCTAAAAATTTCTCAAAGTTTTCAGCTCAATTTCAAACCCTAGTCAAAGTTCCTATTGGGCTCAGGTCAGACCTAAGCCCAACCTCCCTTCTTGGTTGAACCCAACCATTCCCGCGCCCGGCTCAACCCTTTCAAACGCGCGATCAATGTTAGCCGTTGGATCTTTATCGGGTGGCCCTCGTTTGTTGAGACCTTTGGACCTCCGATCGCTCCATCACTTTTCAGCCGTCGGATTTGAATCCAACCACTGCGGGTGCGTACCCCTTCGCGCTCGGTCGCCTTTTTAAACTGGCTCGAGCCACTTGGTTGGACCTAACCAACTAAACGTACTCGGGCTCGTCCTTGGGCGCGTTTTTTTTCAACCGCTGGATCTCCTTTCTACCGCTGAGATCTTGGGGAGTGCTCGGACCTCCCCCTCGCTTGGACCACCTTCGGTGTTTTTGCAAAGATCACCCTCTCGGCTTTAGCCAGGACCTCCTTTAACCTTTTGCAAAGACCACCCCAAAGACCTCCCTAAGACCACCCTCAGACCACCTTTGGTGTTTTTGCAAAGACCACCCCGTTGGTCTTTTGCAAAGACAACCCTCCAGACCACCCTTGGCTACCACCACTGTCTTGTGGGCCGCGCACTTTAAACCTTGTGCGTGCGTGTGTAGCGCTTAGGTGATCGTGGACCTTCCATGTTTAGATCTGTGTCTCAGATCTCTTTGAACGTTCGGACCCCCTCCCCTCCCCCCCGAGCTGGTAACTCGTGTTAGCCGTGCGATCTTGATCATACCGCTGAGATTTCCTAGAACATTCGGGACCTCCGAACATTACTTTCAATCGTGGTCTTCCGTTTCTAATCCAACCGTTGAAGTGTTTTGACTCGGGACTGTGGGTTTGGCTCAACCCACTTGTGTGTTTTGACTCAAGCCACCTTGGGTTCTTTCACTAGCAGGTGGGACCCCCTGAGCCTGATCATCATCATCTTCCTCAGTCTGCGCATGCGTGCGCCATGGCAGAGGAGGAGCAGAGCCTTGTCACCTCCCGTTCGTCCTTGTCAACGATTCTTTGCTGCCAGCATTAAATGTGTGCTAGTGACTTTGTCCTAAAGTCCTCCTTCTACCTGCTCCCGTCACTCAACTCGTCTATGGCAGGCTTGACCACCTGTGGAGCTTTGCTTTGCTCAACTCCTTTGCCCTCCGGCTATAAAAGGCCCCCGAGCTCCTCCTTAACTCTCTTTCAACACCATCTTGCAAACCCTAGCTCCCTCTCTGTGTATTTGTGCTCAAATCACCGAGAGCCCTAAATCCGTCATTGTCGGCCGCTCAAGCTCCCTGTCGTCGACGGTGCTCTAGTGGTTCCATTCCAGATCTTTTTGCGCCGCCTTGTTCCTCTCATCATCTTGAGCAAATCTCCTAACTCAATTTAAGTTTGCCCTTACAGAAATAGTTTGATTTGAGTTTTGCCCTCTTTCGGCCGAAGCTCTTCGTTTTCGTCCCCAACTCCGGTAAGGTGCCTCCCTCTTCAATTACTTGCTCGTGGACCTTCTATGAGCTATATTGAAGCTAACTTAGTGAACCGGTCTTGCTCATTTTGCTCAGGCCGTCATCTCCACTTCATCTTCTTCGGCGTCGGCAAGGTCCTACATCGCCAGGGCTCCTCCATGCACCTCTGTTCCTCTCAAGTGCTAAGGTAGCCTTCTAGTAGCCCCTAGTAGCTGTGGCACCTGCTACCTTGAACCGCTGCAGAGCTCTTTGCTGTTTTCATTTTTGGCCGTGTTTGCACTGCCGCCCATCTCCGGCTCACCGTCGTTTTGGGCTGGCTCCGCCGTCGAGAGTACTCTCTGGGTGTGCGCAATACTATTGCAAACTTTTTGCCACCTTTGGTTTGCGCCGCCGTGGCCGGAGTCACCGGCGGCAAGCCGGCGAGCAAAATCGGGTGGTACTGAAGTCCTATTGTCGTAAGCTAGACCATCCCTTTGACAACCTTCAGGACCACCTCTTGTCGATCTTGGCTGTCCCGGACCTCCTCCGTGCAGATCTGGGCCGTCAAGACCACCCCCTGGTCTTTTACTAGGACCACCCTCCCAGACCTGCCCTAAGATCACCCCTTGGACTTTTGCAAAGGTCACCCTCTGGGCCCTCTTTGCAAAAGACCACCCTGTGGACTTTCGTAAAGACGACTGTCCAGGACCTCCCCTCTTTTAGACCTTATCGTTTAGGAACTCTCCGTGGAGATCTTGACCGTTCAGGACCTCCCTATGGAGATATGAACCATCCAGGACTTCCCCTCTACTAGATCTTATCGTCCAGGACCTCCTCTTGTAAATCTTGGTCATCTAGGACCTCCTCTTGTAAATATTGACCGTTAGGACCTCCCTCGGTGAGATCTTAGTCGTCAGGACCTCCCCAGTTTAGATCTTGACCGTTATGACCTCCCTTTGTGAGATCTTAGCCATTAGGACCGGGACCTCCCTCAGAATCTCTTCACCTTGAGGGTTTAGCTTTTTCTTGCACTAAAAATTATTCAAACTTGTAAAATGCATAAGTTTTTCTCTGTAACCCCAATTTTAGCAAACTAAAATTGGTTAGGTTCCTCTGTTAATATGTTTTAGTGTAGAGTAGGTTTTAATTATGTCCTTGCCTCTGAAATTAATTTTGTGCTACTTTCATCACTTAGAAAAATCATAAGAAATTCATTTTACTCTAAATGAAATGAACCCAATTTTGCTATCCTTAGAATGCCATGCTCTGGCTACCATAAAATTTTCAGGTTCACCAAACTTCTAGAAATTTATGCAATAAACAACAACAGAAAGCATTTAAATTGGAATTTTCCAGCAGATTGAAATCGTTTAGGCTATAACTTTTGCATGCTTAGTCCAAATCGAATGATTCTTATTGCTAAATTCATTTAAAACCATTCTCTACCCACTGTGTAAATTTCATGGATTTTGGATGACTTTGGTTTTTGAGTCTTTTTCGGTGTTCGTCGCTCTTATTGGATTTTCTCGTTCTTGCGATAGATTCTGAAGAATTTGTTGAACCCGAGAGTGATCCTCTGCAGCAAGAGAGCTACCAGCAAGGCAAGCAGATGTAGCATTCATTTGATCATATTGATCCCATTACTTTTAAAGTTTAATACCTTGTTTGCAAAGAATATATATACATGCTCCTTTGTGTCAAAGTTAATTTTGTCGATTAGAGGTAGCTAATCGTATTGCATTGTTTCCCTAAAATTATCCACCCATGTCACAAACCTAAGTTAATATTATCACTGGTGAATTAGAGCCCGGTGAATGATTTATGCTCTTTTATTGTCTTTACGATATGATGCTTAGCAATGCTTAGTTACCAGTAGAATTAGGCGGGTATCGACTTAGTCGATGACCTTGATCACACAATTCTTACAAATTACATTATGTCCAGCACCTTGTGCTTTGTTTATTTGTGAAATTTAAAACTGAAAATAAAATGATTTAGACTTGAGCACATTGGTGTGTTGGCGTGATCTTTTGGTGTGACTAGAATGGTGCCTGGGTCATCAAGGACTGAGTTACTTGTGTCACTAAGCCAAGTGATATTTGCGTGCTAACCACACTAGAGGGATATGGTGATTTAGTACTTTGGGGAGTATTAATTAATGAGTCGCTGGTGGTAGTTATAGGGAAAAATGTTCGTTTTGGGATGAGAGGGATGGGTTCCTTTCTAGGTTCTCCATACCCAGGAGCACCCGCAGTTGCTTCGGCTGGGCCGGTGTCTCCAACTCAATGTGTGGGTCCTTAGTGGGAGCCCGTAACAGCGGTTCACTAAGGGTTAACCACCATACGTGCGACTCTTAATTAATACAATCCATTGAAAATGTCTCGTAGGACTTAGCCGTGCCGGCATACTAAAGGAAGTGTGCTTAATATCTTGAAAAAAAGACGGTCTGAAGTGTGGGTACATTGGTACACCCCTGCAGGGTTCAAACTATTCGAATAGCCTCGTCTTAGGTTATGGACATGCTTGGTAAGGTCGTGCAAGAACTAGACTATAACTTTTCATTAAAACTTGATGTGGGTGGTACGAATGGGTAATTCGTGCTATAGTTGTGATGGCTATTGGGTTAGTCATCTCCAGGATGTCTTACTGTTATTAATTATTGTATCGCTGTTATTTGAGCAAATAAAATCAGATTGTTAAAACTGCTTTCAATCTATTACTTATTGCAAGTAAAATCTGTTTTATGCTGAAAATGAACCTTTAGCCCTCTCCTTTGATTAACCTTGCATGTAGTAATATCTTGGTTTGTTACTCGTAAGTCTTGCGAGTATATTTTTGTACTAATTTGCTTTGCTAAATTGTTGAAGAGGAAGTTGATCCCCAAGGGATTGACTTTTGTGAGTTTTGCTATGGTGTGGACGACTAGCTTGGCGACCCGATCAGATTGCCTTGTGGGTGTGTGTCAAACCGGTTGGCTCTTGTTCATAGCCATCTTATGGTATTTTGCTTCCGCTGTTCATTTAGCTCTTTAGCTTGTTCTTGGCCGGTTGGCCTCTCTTTTGTAATAGCTATATTGTATATCTTTTGCTTGTAAAACTTTTGTTCGGTTGTATGGAGCTTGTATAGAATTGATGCATTGTTTTGTAAAAAGGGTGTATATACTGCAATTCTGGGAAGTATACATTTTTCCGAGACACGAAATATTGTGTTTGTGATGCTAGAGTCAATGGAAGACTAAGAATTACAAGCTAAATACCCCGGGGTCTCATAGGTAGCGCCCACCGCTCGCCATGTGTCCCGGAAATAAGGGTTTTGAGAAATTAGGGTTTATGGCGCTTAGGGTTTCGGCTGTTTGTAGAAATTTTTAAATATAGCAAGCGAGTTCAAAAAATTATGAAATTTTATGTGGAGCCTCCCGACACAGTGTACTTGCTTGTGTAAATTTTTCATAATTTTATTCGTTCAGAATGTTTCTCGCTATTTCATATAAATGTACTGTTTGTACGAATCTGTAAATGTAGAAAATGAGCTCCAAAAATTATGAATTTTATTTTGAAGGCTCCTCACTCAGTGGACTTGATTGTGTAATATTTTGACAATTTTATATGTCTCAAAAATGAAGGATTTGTATCGCGAAGATTAGGATTTTGGTTATGTAAAAGTCTACGTTACGTTTTTTGGTTATGCCTTACGTTGCGCTAACATCATGCCGTTCTCCCACCGTAGGTCCATCGAGATGAATCACTTCTATCGTCCGCGTTCGGTACACAGACTAGCGCTCCCTGTCGGTCATCTGCACTACACATCCGGGAGGTACGAGATTCTCAGTTTATGTCCCGAGTGTTTATCTGAACTAACATCGTTGCGTCTTGCAGCCTTCAGTTGATCGTGAGGGTGACGGCTAGCTCACGTCAACTGATGATGACGATATGGGCCTCCCAGCTCCTAGCAGGGAGCAGTACACGCCGTCAGGGTATGGACTATGGTAGCCAGGGTTTGGAGCGTATGCAGGGCAGAGCTCCTCCAGATTCACTATCCCACCATACGTTCAAGGGCAGTGCTCCTCTGGGTTGGCTGGCACCATGTACCTCCAAGGCCAGAGCTCATCTGTG
The DNA here is from genome assembly GCA_036346255.1 of Ampelocalamus luodianensis. NCBI lineage: Eukaryota > Viridiplantae > Streptophyta > Magnoliopsida > Poales > Poaceae > Ampelocalamus > Ampelocalamus luodianensis. Next base: position 43,669,702 of record CM070638.1, on the reverse strand, counting down.
CAATTAGAGTTGTAGGCATCGTACCTCAGGAGTGATTTTTTTGAGTCTGTCGCTCATGATTTCTTCGGAGGTGTCCCCCAGGTCAACATGCCTCATCATGACGACATGTACGCCTACCAAACTATGCCAGGCCAGACTCAGCCTACCGGTGCACCTCCGCCACCTGAACGGTCTCCTTAACCCCCTCCAAACGGCGCTCTCCCGACTGCCTCACATATCTGATGGGACATACCCGACGCAAGACATCCAGGCGCAGCACGAGGAGGTCGTCGCAACGAGCAGAGGGTAGTGGCTCAGACGAGTGAGCCATATTGTATCTCGTGTTATGCGATTATGTTTTAGTATATTTGTATTCATATTTTGTTTTTCTATATTTGTATGTGTATTTTGATTGTTATGTGCGTACTCCTACGCCATGTTATATATCAACATCTCCAATGGAGTTGCAATGCAGCTTTTTTCCCATACATTTTAAGTCATATGAAATCATAAAACCCTAATTTTCGAAACCTAAAATCCTAATCTTTGGGACATAAATCCTTCATTTCTGAGATATATAAAATTGTTGAAATCGCGGACAGGGCCAAATTTGCAAAAAAAAAAAAAAAATATTCACGGACAGCCATTTCTGTAAATACGAAACCAAAAAGGTGCTAATACGGCCTTTTTCTCGCCATCTCATCTCCTTTCTACTACCAGATGAACTAAGGTTGTGACAATACCTATGACTGTGTCATGTACAAGATCCATGACATATGGAGCCAGTACTAGTATATGTGAGTGCGTATTACGTAGTCCTGGTTCATACACTATGGGACTTATGTGTGAGTGTAATGCAACTAGGGTTAAATTCCCAACGCCTGTACGCAACTAGAATCCATGGAATGAAATGAATATAACTGCTTTCCCTACCTGTGTTCTTCCATTGCCTGATCCCCTTCTCTGGTCCTCACCCTATTTCCCACAAATTACCCCATACTAGAGGCCTATGTGCGCCTTGGCCCGCGGGGGAAGCACAAGAGTGGATAATTATGTTGGATCTCTATCCATTACCTAAATAGTTGGTTGTATCATAAAGATATTCAGAAAATGAATATGTAACAGAAAGATATTTGGAAGCTGAAATATGCACGTCGATTTAGCAACAGATAAGCAGAGCGCAAAACAAAGTTTCACTTAACGATCACTATGATATACGTATGTAACATATGTGAATAGAGTCCAATTTTTTTGGAAAATCTATGTGAAACTGAAGGTAAGCATGCTGGAGAAGTAGGTAAACCTTGCAAAACTACAAAGTAGAGAAGACATTGGATACTTCATGCAATAGAAACATGATTTCATATTTACATGCCAACCGGAATTCACATAGTAAAAGAAGTTGAATTTAGCATAGTAAAAGATTCAAGAAACTGAATCACAGTACATGCTAGTTTTGTTAACACTCATTCACATGGTCACGAATATAGAATCTCAGTAAGACTAATGGAATGATCACATTTTCCCAATATCAACTCTAGAACACAAATACAAAAGTTGTACAGTGATTCAAACTTGAAACTCATTCTAATGAACAGATACATATTACTAACAAAGACTAACCTTAATAGGTAACAAGTTGTAAGAAACGTGGTTACATATTTTAATTCGGTTCCCATTAATGTTAGAATGTACATTGAATGCTCTTAAGGAAGTAATGCATGATTGATAACAACACATGGATAGAATTTTCAAGCAAGTGCAACCAAGCTTACTTTTTTTCAAATTGCACATCCTAAAAACAGAACAACTTAGTCTTCATTCCACCTACTACATTCTAGGTGTTTCCCATCTTATGCAAAACTGACTACTGAATTCTAGAAATTATATCATAAAATGTTTACACAGCACAAATCTTTAATAATCTTAGTGGATCTCCAATGAAGTCAGATTACAGAAAATTATTTAATAACTCCAAAATAAATGCACTTAGCATAATAAATAAATGTGAAAAAAGAAACTTGTCCTATCTAAAAAATATTCCTCAAAATAGCTTAAACAAAATAAACAAGTATGGCGACAAAAGGAAAATAAACTTGATATTAGAGCAGACAAAAAAATGAACTAATACCAACCGATGCTGTTAAGGGGAAATTAATAGTCGAAAAGATCCGTAAAGATTTTCAATACATTGGCATTTTCGAACCTGCGACAAACAAGTGAAATAGTTGGATGCAAATAAGATCCAATAGCTACAAAGTGTTCATGAATTATCCACCAAACCAATCCATTGAACCCATGAGCTTTATACAACAATAGCAATGTTAGATCACAACAACAACTGTGTAGGACATCAGCATGATATGACCCCAGTCACCCCACTGAAAAAACTGAGCATCTTGAATATCAATTTGGTATAGAAGAACCAAAGGATTATGTGTGTGATATGCTCACCAACTTGTACGAAATGACTGTCCTCATATTAGGATAATAGAGACTATTTTAAACTAAAAATCAGAAGTACGTTTCAGTTGACATAGAGAAGCACACTCTTTGTAGTCCCAGATAGTACATAGTTTATGTAGCAATAGGTGAAACAAGTTCATAGAATTCCTACAACTTGAAGTGATGAACCAAAATATGAATATCATTGTTATAAGAAGGCTAAAGAACCTAGAATTGGCATGTCAACTAAAACTACTTGTAACTTCGAGGAACAACCACTAGACACAAGAATATCATACTGAATTACTGATATCCTCTATCAGCATTATTTGAATGGATACACATGAGGCCATTATGACCAAGGTTCTAAAAATCGGTAGCAGATACTCGATAGGTCACCCCACCTAGTAGTGATTATACGGCATAACCGACATGATTCTGCGGCATAACCAGCACGATTATGTGGTCTAACCGGCTAACAGGTAGGACACCCGTTACTTGTTGGTAAGGCTTCAAATATGATTCATAAAGCAACATTCTTCCATCCTAGTACAAGTCAATAAAAGCCTTCACTTTAAGGCCCAGTCTCATACTCCCTGTCCATAGCAAATAATTTCATGAAATGTTTGAAACCCATAGACACTTGAGATCTTTTGGGCACTATAACCCCCAAAGACTAAATTCTGGATTATTTTCTTATTTGTTATAGGCACAATTCAGCAGCAAGGGCTAGTATGCATAAGGTTGCGGCCTGGTCGAAGCATAAGTGCATTAGCTGATCACGCCTAGGAGCAACATCATGTGCGTGCGCAACAACAAAGGCCCAAGTGTTGCACCAAGGAAGGAGCAGCCGGTTGGTCATACGAGCCCAAGGGGATTCTCCATGCAATAGATATGATTAGTTGTATTGTTTCTACCTTAAGCCAATTAGTTAAGATATGATTAGATTGAATTATTAGGATTATCTTTTTCCTTAATATTAAAGATATGTTTCTTAAGAGTCAAGCCATCCAACCTATATGAGGATGCGATTGTATCTCTTATGAGGCAAGCAAAGAAATAAACAAGAAAAATCTCAACCGGGCCTTAGAGCCTTGGCAGCGGCATGGCTGGCCGGTCAAGGGCGAGTGCCCAACCCTTGGTTCTCATACCCGTACACAAACAATGCCCACAATACTATTTTTTAATATAACCTTTGGAATCTTCGACAAAAAACACTCAACCAGACCCTCATATAAAAGGGCCAGAACTGGAGGGAGCAAAAAACAAAAAACCTTTGGTTAACATGAACAACTTGATGAGATCTTTTTTTTTTTCAAAAAAAATCTCTCTATGTCTGTAATACATCACTGGTAATATCAAAGTTCACACTCGCTACATGAATTCATGCACCATCTCTAAAGGTGCATTACCACTAATGCCTCCATTCCAAAATGAGCGTTCTATTAGTGCAATTAGTGCAAACCGATCATAAAGACAATCCATGATTTTGTGTCTAATGTATTACACCATCAGTCTCCTATTCTAAGATGCTATCACCTATTCTAAGATGCTATCAAATGAATGCATCCATTAATTGGTAGTCCACTGAAGTACATATTGAATTTAACCACTACAGTACAAAAAAAAACAGAGATCTTCACAGATAACATCAACCAATGAAATAGTAAAAAAAAAGCACAGCTATTTGAGGTGATAAAAATCTAAAAAGGTCAAATTTAAGCCCTAAATCAAAAGAGGTTGATCAGTGTCAATTAAAACATTTACTTATATAGCTCTTCACGCATTCAAAATAAACATGTTTGCCCTCGTTATGATATATGCACATATTAGGGAAGCTTGAAAGCAAACAAGATAGGTTAGGTTACATAAGACATTAAGACATCATGTCCAATATCACAAGTGAGCATCTTAAAAATCTATAGTTTTTGTTACATTTGGTCAAATTAATCCTAAACTGCCTCAAAAGCAACACAAGGCTGATCCCAGTCATGTGCCATGCTAGATGTGCATATCTTATTATATTAGATCTTAATAATAACAATCTTAACACAAGCAGTGATAGCATAGTGGGTGGATATTTGGTAAAAAAAGTGTGCCCAATCTGGATTCTTCGCCATTTTATGTAAGAAAATGTTTAATAATATATGGACAACAATTTCCCAATCTTAAAGGAAGGCTAGACTACAAATATCTGATAGACAATAATACGAGAACCCATCATGTTACTTTCATCACTTAAAAGAATAAAAATAGGATGACAATTCAAGCCATAAGAAAGTTACAACAGTATACAAAGATGATACTCACTTCCGTAAGCACTCGTCATAAAATCCATAAACCTAAGTGATCTGCAAAATAGTTAGAAATCCAACTCAATGCTCTATATAAAAATCATGGAATGTGAATACATAATGGTTTAAATGTTTCTTATAAAAAGCAGGAGAGATATTCAAAATGACTAAGTAAGAATGTGTCATTAGGATTAAGGACAAAAATACATTAATTGACTAAATATATCTGCCGGCTCTCATGGTTTCCTCTAAGAATCATAAGTCGCTGCGAATAATGTACTTTCAAGGCCACCAAAAGCAGTTTAAATCGCATTAGTGACGGAAAATTGGAGCCAACATAGAAATGACTATGCTATCCTATTTGAAGAAAACAACCAAAATTACATATGGTACTTTTCGTAGCTGTTGCTTTGGTGACAAATTTTGACTCCTCATTTGAGTTCTACATAAAAATCAGAGACTTTTAGAGAGATCAATCTAATATTGTTCGGTCAACAAGTCAATTAAACAGATTTGGGGAAAATTTAACATTTTTTAAACATCGTCGAATACATATATCATATTGGCATATGTGATTGTAGATAAACAGATAGATAGGTGCTGAAGTACTGCTGAGGTTTGATAACCCCAACTCGGAAGACTCAAAGAGGGACCATAATATTTGAACTCAAGAAAAATTCAACAACAACAGCAACTCCAATTTGGTATTGGTGCTCACCTGAAGGTCCTTCAGTAGCTTTGTCAACATATCCAGTAGCTTCTCGATCTCTCTGACCTGAATGTAGTGATAACACAAAGTTTCAATGCACAAGAATACAACCATGTGACAGCCTTACATGAATAGACATTTCAAGTAATTTGTAATTTTTTTGAGACAAAGACACTTCAAGTATTTCTGATTAGCTATATTCTTACAGAAAGAGACCTGAGATCTAAAAAAAAGTAAAAAGGGGGCACCTGTTCAAAGAAGGCTTTGAAACCAAGCTACACAGAACTTGTCATATCACCCTGCAATCCTATGTCATATCACCCTGCAATCCTAGCTCAATATCGACATTTTCGGGGCTTGCTCCCATTTGTTGAGCTCAAATGAATCCTGTTAAATTCAAAACACAAAATACAAATATGAAATTAGTTTTTATTGTTATAGAGTTAGAGATATAGCGAAACAGCTAGAAGCGCTCGCTTCGCCGCGCCCAACAATTCTTATTCACGGGAAAGCCAACCGAAAGATTCAATTCGGACTTCGTGAGCGGTCTTCTGCTTTGTCTGCGTAGGGCCGTCCCCACTCCCGCCCCGGGCGCTAAGGGTTTTGTTTTAGGAACAGACGGTGTTTCTGTCGACGCCTCGAATCGACGCTTTTGTTGCGACATGCTCTGTTTTCTCCCCTATTGCTAGATACTTGTGTAGGAGAATGCAGGAAAGGCTCTGACTTTGCACCCATATCTGTAATCAAGGCTTGAGGACAATAAGATAATATAGATTTTTGGATCACTTCCCAACAAAAAAAAATGGATTACAACTAAAAATCTAAAACCATGAGACTATCAAGTAAATGATCATTCCAAACTTGCAGTGCCAAGAAGAAATTAATTCTACGAAGTATTAGAGCAGACCATGCATGCTTAAACATCTTAGAAAATTTTCCTCACAACATAAAACATCTCAAAAAATTCAACAGACATAAATCAGTAATAAGAACGTTAGGAACAAGATAATCTTGTTGGGATAAAGCTTACGAAGACCGATCCAATTATCCTAGGGTTTTGAGGTGAAGACCAGAGGCTGGAGACGATGACGATGGGGACAGGTAGATAGTGGGTCTTGGGGCCAACCCACCAATTAGCTTGTTCTGATACCCAACGCGAAGAATTCCAGCGAGAGATGAGGAGGGAGCTCACCATGGTTCCAGATCTGAGCGCAAGAACTTAGATTGGTGGTGGCCCAAGCTGAGTTTAGAGTTGCCGCACCTTCTGCTTGTCGAGGAAGGAAGAAGAAGGGTGTGGTCATGGGAAAGAAAAAGGAGGAGATGCTCATGAGGAATGAAGCAGGGGGCGCTCGTGGGGAAGAAGGAGGTGGGGGCGGCAGTGAAAAAGGAGGAGGGGAGGTGGAAGGTGACCACACTGCGTTTGAGGCAGTGATAGCGAGGAAGAGGGGCAGCTCGACGAGGAGGCAAGTCCATCGCCGCCTGCTGGTGGCAAAAGCGGGGGCCGGGGAGGGGGAGAGGAAGAAGTAGTGGTGGTGGCAACATGTTACCCTTTTGTCTGTGCGAGGCATCGAGTCCACTGTCAGCCGTTGGTGGTGGAAGCAAGGGAGGGGAAGGGGAAGAGAGGGCGGGGGAGGGGGCATTTGTGGGGAAGAGGTAGGTGACATGGGAGAGAGGATACATGCAAGGAAAAAAACGGGAGGTGCACGATGGATCGACAAGAAGCGACGCAATGGCAGCACATGGCGTGTCAAAGGCAAGACATGCGAGTAGAACAGTGGGCCGGATGCAACACGTGTGAACGCAACACTGGATGGAATTCGACGGCAGCAACTGAATGATGAACATCCGATGGCCAAGGGAAAACCATCGACGTGGACATCCTCTGGAGGCCCCCTTTCTGCATCCATTTAACTGGGGGGATTATCCCAAATTCTAGTACTGAATTTGTGTGATTTGATCCCCACGCGATCGGATCATAACAATTTGGTATCAAAGCCACCCATCTCGCTCTCCGCTGGTGCTCGAGAATCAATGGGTGATGATCTCAAGAAACCAACTCCCATGGTGACCACAGAGGAGAAGGAGACTATCCTGGAGATGATGGTGAAGTTGAACGCTTCACTGGACCGTATACTCGGGTTGTCGCCGTCTTCTCCAACCTCTACCACAGCGCCCACCACGTGTTCGATGCCGAGCCCCAACCACGACATCGGCGACAAGTACTCCATGGCCGCGTCACCGCTGTCGAGTGCGTCAGAGACGACATGCCCCGCTCAGATTTTGCAAGCCAAGGAGGCACAACTCGGTGCATGCCTTGTGTTCAATGAAATGCCATACCACCAAGAGGCGAACACCAGAAGTGTTCTTCAGGTCACAGTGAGTTAGTTGTTCTACCCGATGATCGAGGAGGTGCTTCACCATGTCTTTGATGCATATGGTGCTGAGATCGACATGATAGATTGTACTGAGGCGCTCGTCCTATTCCGGTCTAGTCACGATGCGGTGCGAGCTCGAGATGCTTGTCATGGCCGCTACATATATGACAACTGCTATTGGTTGGACCTCCACTACGTGCAGCCGCTCCCCACCAACACCACCCCAGTGAAGCCCAACAAGTGTTCGACGCCACGTCTCAGCCACGATGTCGAGAAGCCGAAGGCTGCATTGACCCCTATTGCTGCTTTGACCATGCCCTTGATCACCTTTGTGGCTGTGGCCACCACTTTGTTCGCGCAAATCAAGGCAGAGTAACCTGGTGCATGCAAAGTGTTCATTGGAATGCCTAGAAAGACAGAGAGTAAGGTAAAGTACCGTCGGTTCATCAAGTGGGTGTCATGAGTGCGCATCACTCATCGCCCAGTGCGTTGGGCCATGAGGAGCAAGCATGACAGCTCTGGTTGTGAAGTCGAGGTCTCAGATGTCAAGGAAGATAATGCTGCAAAGAGAGATGTCCTTGACACTGAGCTCAAGCACACCATCAAGCTTGACATCAAGCAACCCACTAAGGTGTTTGAAGAAATGACTCTCAAAGCTGGAGTGATAGAAGGCAAGACCGACGCGTTGTCCCTATGGGAGGATACTACACATCTACACGGTAGTGGTAGATTATGATCCTGGGCTTTGACCATGTGGTATTTGTCGAATTGCAACAAGACAACAAGCCATGAGAGCAGCTATCACAGGAGTATCTCAAGGCGTGGCTTCAGCCGGGTGCCACAATGCGCTTTGCAACTATGGGGGTTAAGCAATATACAACCCCCATAAGTAGGTGGTGTATGCACAGACCAGGATGGCTTGTGTGGTCGTGTGGCGCACATGCAGTGGCCGCAAGCGACATCGAGCACACTCTCAAGCTGGGGAGCGACCAAGACGCTGTATTGATGACAATGGGTGGTTGTTCTCATGTTGTGAAATTTGTGTGGCGCAACCGGTGTTCAAGGAAATACCACCATGGGGAAGTTCTTTTAGTCCGTAGAACTCTGTCGTGGAAGTTGCTCGCTTCGTGTTCGATAAGGTACTTGCTTGGAGTCAAGAGGGTTTTAGTCCAGGAGGCACTGTCATTACGTCTAAGAAGATAACACAGCTTGTACATGGTGAAGGTGTGACACTAATTAGTTTGTTTATCACCAGACCATGGGATCCTGGTGTGTTCCATTTAGTTACATCTGAGAAGCGGATTGATTAAGTGATTAGTACCACGAACAAGGTCAGACAATGGGATCTAGAATTCTTAGACAAAGCTATTATGCTTCGAGTGCATATCACCTCAACAATAAGCTCCTGCACAATAAGTCATTATTGGTTATGTAGGCAGAAACTTGTAATGCCATAGTTGCTGTGTTGTTGCCCTCAAGAATCATTTGAAAGGCTTCAATTTTGGGTTTTATTAAGTATGCCTGACAATTGTATTAGCAAGACAGATTGTGATAGGCTGCAGTTATCACCTCAACTACCGATGTTGCTGCAAAGAATTCCGTGGCAGAGAGAGCTAGTTTTGTGGGAATCCTGGATGGTGGGTTTATCAGTTGCTAAAAGATGTCGAGATATGAACATTATGGTTTGGTTAGTAGGCACTAAAAGTCACTACTACAAAAAGGCTAATACCGGACACCTCATCACAGACGATTGACCAAAACTATCTGTATTACATGCAATCATAGACGGTTTTGGTTTAGAGACCGTTTGTGTTACTAGTTGCGCTAAAAACCGTCTGTGAAGAGGTAATATCACAGACGATTCATATTAAAAACCATCTATGAAGTATCACAGACGATTCTTAACACGAACCGTCTGTGATAATTGTAGACTTCACAAACAGTTCATGATACGAACCGTCTGTGATACTTCATAGATGGTTCTTAATATGATCCGTTTGTAATAAGTATAATAACACAGACAGTTTGTATTAAGAACCATCTGTAATTTCAAGCCATGGTAAAATCATAGAGTAAGGAAATTTCAAGTCATGGTAAAATCACAGAGTAAGGAAAATTCTAAGTCACAGACGGTTTTTAATCTGAACCGTCTGTGATACTAGCTTATCACAGACGGTTTTTATTTGAAACCATCTGTGATTCACGAAAATTTTTGAACGCTTGCGCGGGAGGAAAAATGTTTTGGCGTTGTCCTTATATATTATACCCACCCCCGCTTTGTCTTCCATCAGTCTCTCCCTCTCCCCTCCCCACGCCGAGCTCCGACGACTGCTCTCGATTCCCCGGCGCGGTTCGACGTGGAGACGCAGTCGACGAGGAGGAGGAGGGACACGTAGGTGCTCCATGTCTGTCGCAGGAGGTAGACTGCCGGAAGATACGTGTATATCCCCAAAACATACATAATTTGTTGGTTGTTTGATTATTCTTATTTTATTTGTACCTAATGCTGGAGCGCCGCCGGAGGTTTTCGGACGAGCTTGAGTCGAACTCAGTCGACATGCAAGAACAGCTTGTGATATGCTGGTGAGGTACAGAGAGAAGTAATGTCGAACCAATCCAAGAAGCCGATGAGTTCTTCAGGAGCTTGGAGGCACAGATGGTTTCTAGCTAGTTTAACTTTGTAACTTTATTTTTTTTTCCATTCGGAGGGGACGTTGTGAAACCTTTTGGTTTCCCTTTTCTATAATATGTTTGCCATCAAAATTTTAATTGGATTTTAGTTATCTTGCTAGAGGTTGCATATGAAAACTACTGTCCAGCAATTGATTGGTTTGGCTCAAAATCCATTTTTTTGTAATAGAAAAATTATCACAGATGGTTCTGAACAAGAATCGTATGTGAAAATAGACTATCACAGACGGTTCTAAAAAAGAACCATCTGTGATAAGTAATTATCACATACGGTTCTTGTTTAGAACCGTCTGTGATGACTCATGTCATCACTGACCTATAGACTCAGATGGCTCACGAAACCGTCTGTGATGACGTTTTTGAACCGTCTGTGAAGATCTTTTCTGTAGTAGTGAGTGTTGTTGGGAGCTTCCTTTCTGTACTCCTACTGGATGAGAAATGTGATGACACACATTCAGAGTTCATGGAGTGTTAGCTTTGAGAAGTTCTATAGTTTAAGTTTAGAGCATATGTTCGAGGGCAGCCGGAGGCGCATGTGCAGGCTGTCCACCTCTTTGAAATGTCACCAGCGGCATGAGTTATTGGAGAGTTCCTCATTGCTTATTTTCTGCCAGTGCCAATTGCAATGGAGTAGTTGTATGTTTCAGCTTGAGGACAAGCTGAAGTTCGAGGGGAGGGAAATGTCATATACAAGATCCATGACATATGGGGCCAATAGGAGTATATGTGAGTGTGTGTTACGTAGTCCTGTTTCATACACTATGAGAACCATGTGTCAATGTAATGCAACCGAGGTTAAATTTCCAACGCCTGTACGCAATTGGAATCTATGGAATAAAATGAATAGAACTGCTTTCCCCACCTGTGTTCTTCCGTTGCCTCATCCCCTTCTCTGGTCCTCACCCTATTTCTCCCAAATTACCTCGTATCATCTCAAATTCTAGTACTAAATTTGTGTGATTCGATCCACGCGATCGGGTCATAACAGACTGAGTAATTCCTCCTGGCTTGTATTTCGCATTACATCATGTACTGTATAAATAACATCTGAAAAGACATCATCAGTTATTACGTTACATATACTACACCATTCTGTCCGTATATAGTACACTCCTGCAGGCCTGTTCTTCACATGCTCTTGCCGTCAGTACTGCTCCTTGAAGACGACGACGTAGATGATGCAGAAGACGGAGAAGATGATGATGCCGATGTCGATGGTGAGCGCGGTCATGGCCTGGTCGCTGAGCGCCATGTTCTTGCCGCCGAGGCGGTCGACCATGTCCGGCACGGACTGGTAGTTCTGGAGGTCGAGCTCGTAGGGGTCCTCGAGCCGGGACCGCAGCTGCTGCAGCCGGCGGCTCTCTGCCTCCTGCGCCAGCGTCCAGTCGTAGAACCGCCGGCTTTCCTCCTTGCTCAGCACGTTGTACACCTCGCGCAGCTGGATAAACTTCTCCGACGCGGATTTCAGCGGCAGCGACGTCGTGTCCGGGTGGTACTCCTTGGACAGCCGCCGGTACGCCGCCTTGATCTCTCGATGTCGGCATCAGGTGCTATTCCCAAGAACCTGGTTTACAAGGAGGCAGTGTTCTCTATGCTTAGCTACTGATTTTGCAGTTTAGTGCTTAATTCCAACAAAAGATCCAACGGGAGGACAATAAAGATCAATTGAATCTCAGCTGTTATTCAGAAAGATGGATATCAACAGTACGGTGAATTTAGTTTCCATTTGCTGTCTGCTGGAGCCAGGAAATTAAGCAGACAAATGTCTAAAAATTCTCAATTGGGAAGGAAGAAGCATGCATTGGAAATTGAACTCAACTGGTAGTGCGACTCGGACGGGGTGTTATTGTTGATGAGGTCGGCGAACCTCCCTCCCAACGGCTCGTTCCTGCCGCCGCCGCCGCCTTCCTTCTTGGCCTTCCCTCCTACCCACCCTTCGTTCGGGTCGGACCAGTGTATCCTCGTGTCCACCGTCTTCTTCTTCCCCTGCCCCGCCGCCGGGGTCGGCTCCGCGTCCGGCGTGCTCGCCGCGACGACGGCGGCCCTTGCGCGGCGCCGGCTGCGCGCTTGGTGTCCGTGGAGGAGGGGCGCGAAGGGGCGAGAAGCCGTGGATGTTGCCATGAGAAGTAGGAGGAGAAAGGACAGTGTGCCGGCGTGAAGTGCGTATGAACGTTTTTGAGGTTATGGAGGGACTAGGGAGCTTCGGGTGTCCATGCGACGGGGTTGTGGTGGGGAGCCGATGAGGTGGGCCCCACCATCCAGCTCGGCAGCACATTGCAACTGAGCGAGCAGGTCCGGATCCCTGCACCACCGCAAATATTCACTGTAGCAACACACAAATGTATACCACAGCGATTTTACTGTATCAAAAAATGCTATACCTACTGATTTCAGTTTTTGATTTTTAATCGGATGATAGAGATCACTTCCTAATACAATATACTGTCGATCAATAGATTAGGATCCATTTCCGAGAAAGAAAGGCTGAGATACGACCTCACTGCACCATGCTGCCACCGGTTGCAAGAAAATGATGCGTAACAGAGGAAAATGTAGACACACAAAAAGCAAAATGAGAAAGAACCAAAAAAAATCCTATGTCTGATATGACGAACTACAGGAGCGTCACATCTTGGCCCTGTCTAAATGCTAATGTGTTACGGTTTGACGCAGAGTAGATGGAAAAAAATCATTAGTCATTATGTATGTGCCTAATATTTGTTGAAGTTAATCCTACGTTGTTTCCATCACAGAATTACCCAGGGACAGAGAAGAACCTCCTTATCAGAAAGCAAGCTACCTTAGCCGCATAAAAGAAATGGTACTACGGATGGAAACTAAATATTTTTCTATCCTCGGGCAAAAATAGTAATTTCTCTGCGCCAATAATAATAATAATAATAAAAAGGCTGCATGAATGAAGTTTGCACGTGAGCACGCAAACGGCAGCCAAACCGGTGGAAATTAGGGGTGTAAACGGAGTGGATAATTTCCGACCGACCGACCAAATAAATGTGGCCAAAATTCGGAGCTTTCTCCCGGATATCCGGATTTTTTTTTTGGATTTGGATATTTTTGCCGGATACAGATTCGGATTCGGTAAGAAGCTGTCCGGTAAATTTGGAACTATCCGGTTAAGTATCCGAATTGCCCTAGCGTCAAAACCACCACATCCATTCATCCCGCTCGGCCGCTCCCGCACTGTCCTCCCTCCCGCGCCCTGCTACCACTCCCAGCTCCCAAATCCCCTAACCCTAACCCTAACCCTCGTCGCCGCCGCCACCTCCCTTCCCCTCCCACAGTCCCTCCTCTATCGTCATCTACATGAACTCCCCCACCCGCAGTCTCCACCTCCGCCTCCCTCCTCACTCGCTGCCTCCCTCGCCACCGCCTCTCCTCCCTCCCTCACCTCTCCCTGGCTCTCTCCACGCCGTTGTTCTTGCAAGTGTATGGAGTGTGTTGTGTTTGGTTTTGTGCCTTTCCGTGGATAATCTCTTCATGTAGAGCAATGTAACTGATTGTAAGAATCTGTGTTCTTGATTCCGATGCGTTTCATTGTTTTTGTTCTTGCTCCTAGTGCTGATCCCACCCACGCGCTATCGATTTGTTCTGTGCAGAGAATGGCGCCGCCGGGGACGACGGCAGCAGCGTGCTGGCGTTCGTGGAGTACAGCCTTGACGATCTCCGTGCGGTGACCGACGGCTTCGCTCCCGACCGCATCGTCTATCGGCACGCCTTGACTCACCGCACCATTGCCATCAAGCGCCGCCGCTCCGCTCGCCCGACCCGCTAGTTCTTGGTTCGTGTAGCTTGCTTCGTAGGATAGATCATTTATAGTATTCGCCAAGCCTTTGTGGCATTGAATGGTCTCGTGTTTGCAGGAGGAGGCAAAGGCGGTTGGGCAGCTGCGGAGTGGTCGGCTGGCCAACCTGATCGAGTGCTGCAGTGACAACAACATCTTATGTTGAATTGAAGTAATTTGTGCTATAGAATCCTTTTGTTGTTTGTTTGGTCTAGTCCTATTTTTGTTCTTTTAGGCTAATTGGAAATTGACACATTAATTCGTCTATAAATGCTTGTGATTAGTGTTTTGTTTGGAGGTACAGTGGTAGACATCAAGGTGATTAGTTATTTATTGCATTTCTATAGGAATATATATAGCTGAAAAATTGCATCTAGTGTGCAATCTGCAATGGTTGATTCCTGACAGAAGGTGCTTATTGCATTAAGGAATGGTTTTACTACCTATGATGCGACCATTTAATTGTGGTTCGTTTGTGTGAAATGAATGGTTATTGGCTTTTAGCATTTAAGGTTTTCCATAGGAGCCTACATTATGAATATGACATTGATATGATGGTTGCATTTTGTCCTCATGGTGGTTATGCTTGGCAGGGGAGACAAATCCATTGAGCTGGGCTATGAGGGTACGAGCTGCACTCTATGTGGCACAGGCATTGGAGTACTGCAGCAGCAAAGGGAGAGCTCTCTACCACGACCTGCATGCATACAGGGTCCTCTTTGATGTGGTGACTCAGTACTTGTGCTCCTTAGTTGCTTCTTTGTTGGGGCTTTCACATACAAGGCATGTAACTTCTTTTATTTTCGGACGATGAATTATAGGATGGTACCCCCAGACTATCATGTTTCGGTCTGATGAAGAACAGCAGGGATGGGAAGAGCTATAGTACCAATTCTGCTTTCACGCCTCCTGAGTACCTGTAACATCCCAATTTTCTGAGTTTAAAAATCATTTAAATAGTTAGTAGGGAAAAAGTCACCATTTGGTTTTATTTGAATTTAAATTCAAAAGCTTAATATTGGACTTTACAATCAAAAATATTTAATGTGAGTAATCCCAACATGAACAATAGCCAAAACTATTTTATTTGGGTTCTATGTGCTCAGATATATTTTCTAGATTTTTCTAGAATTTTTCTGAGTTCATTTGCTATTTTCTATTGCTTATTTGAATTTTTGGTATTTTCTAAAATAGAAAAGCTATTAAAATATCAAAAAATGCTCTCGGGCCGAATCCCTTTCCTCCGACCAGTTTTCTTTCTTTCCGGCCCAATCCCGCGCGAGGCCCAGCCTCGCTGCACACACTCGCCTCGTGTCACGACATGTGGGCCCACACGCCAGTCCCCGCCCCCGCACGCTGCCGCCCGCGTCCGCCATTGCCGAGCTCCGAGTCCCGTACGACAACACCTCCTTTCCTTTTGAACCCCTTCTAGAAAACGCGTAGAATCTTATCCCCAACCTCCCCGCATCTTCTCGGATCAAAATCAAATCCCGGATTCATCTCTAACTCCGCTTTCGCCGCCGTCTCGGACTCTTTTAGGGTTCACCGCCGCACACCGCATTAACCCCTCCCGGACCCTATAAATAGGACCCCCGGGTTCGCCCTCTCAACCGCAACCCAGAGCCGCCACCCCACCTCCTCCCGAGCCCTAGCGCCGCCGTAACCGGAGATCTAGGGTTTTCGGCCGCATTTCGTCGCCGTCGAATTTCGCTGCCGTCGTCGTCGCCGCGCCATCGTGGAGCACACCGACGTGTTCCTCATCACAGCCTCTACCTCCGGGAGCTCTCGCCGTCGCCAAAACCTCGCCGGAACCCCCGTCCGACAAAAACCGAACCTCTCCGCCGCTCTGAGCTCGCCACCGGCCACCACCGTCCACCCCAAGCACCCGACGTTGCACCAATAGGTTCGCAATAGCGTCCTCTATGTGCTGGTACCACCCACCACCGACGAAGCCCCGCCGTTCGCCGTTGCCATCGGTCCCCGAGCCCCTCCGCCGTCGAGCTGACGTGGCCGTTCACGTCGACAGCCACCTCAGCGGCCGCACCTGCGTGTCATCCCGCGTGGCGCCGCGTCAGCGTCCTCGTCAGCGCCGCGTGGCAGTCCACCTCGCCCCAAAATCCGAGGCTCGGTAGACCTAGTCTACCGTGAGCCGTGTCATTGACATGTGGGTCCCACATGTCAGGATTTTCGTTTATTTATTTTATTTCCGAAATTCCTCGCTGACGTCAGCATTGCGTAATAATCCGATTTTTCTTCAGAGAAATAATTCAGAAATTCTGGAAAATTCAATTTAGGGTTTTCTTTTAGATTCAATCTTCGAGAGCTCATAACTTTTGCATCCTAACTCCGACTGAGCCCATTCAAATTTCTAAATTTATCTAAATTCGAGCTCTATTTATATGAGATTTTTATTTATTTTTTAGAGCTTGTTTTGCCTCTGTTATTTATTTGTTTTGTTTGTTTGTTTCGTTTGCAAGTAGACGTCGATTCGTCGAGGAATTTTGGAGAAGAAGGAGCACCTCAAGATCAAGACCAGTACCTAGACCTTTTCCAAGGCAAGTCATACCTTTGATCATCTTGAACCCAGTTTTCAAAATTACTTTGTGTTAAAGTATTGTATTTTATGTTAATTATGTATTTAAATGCTTTGGGCATAGTTATTATCCAATTTGTTATCACCCCTTGACTTTGTATGCCATAATTCCTTGTCACCTTAGATTGGTTTATTAGTTGGTATTATTGTAGCACCAACGTGGGTTGATTAGATGCGAGTACAATTGCTTAGCCATGCTACGAGTCTCACATCACATGAAAGTTGCAATTATTAAATGTGACTAAGTGACTATGGAACTTTGTGTAAAACTGTGTGCTATGTGTTATTACTTCGTGATGACATGTGTTGCACTAAAACCAACTGAGTGGTAAAGGATTTGGACTGGGGCAAGTGGTGGAAACTGTGTGATATGGTGGACTATGTGATGGGATTGATAATCTTTGTGATCTAGTTTGAACATGGAAGTCTTGCCTTGGTCAATTAAGGACTTAACTTTGTGCGCCATTGAACCGAGCTTCTCAGACGACCACATGCCCGGTATGAGACGGGCCTAACTTAGTAAGTTATGGATTCTCGGCATTGATGTTCGTGGATAGGTTAGGTGTGTGACAGGTGGAGGTGTGACTACTTAGTGGTTGCATCGCGGACGGTTCGCGCATCCTCGTCAAATGTGTGTGTTATACTAGTTCTTTGTGAGTGGTCTAGCGGAAAGCACATCGGGATGTCAATGCTTGAGATGAAGTTTCCGAACTGCTTTGTTATGATTAATGCTTGCTACACTAGTTGTATCTTGTGGGTAAAGTGTACACCTCTGCAGAGTGTTAAATCAATCTATTCGAATAGCCGCGTCCGTGGTCATAGACATGCTCGGGGATTTCACACGAGGGGTAGTTTTCATAAAATATTTGGGATGGGAGCTGTGTGACCTCAATCATATGGCTATGTGAAATAATCTGTTTAGCTGTGTGTCTTTGTGGAAACAATCATTAAATTAATACTCGTCTATTTGTTTTGAATTATGCTTTCAATCTATTATTCGTATTCAATTGCAAAAGTTGCTTTTATGCAAAAGAACCACAGAAGCCTTTTCTTTTGGAATAAGCCTGCATCTATAAATTGCATTCTGTGGTATGATTTGCGAATATGGTTGTGTACTCACGTTTGTTGTAAAACTTGCGCCAAACTTACAGAAGAGGAGGAGTCTACGCCTGCTTTCGAGGAGGAGTTCGCCGAAGGGTGCTGATCGTTAAGGTCTGGATCCCAGTCGGTTGCCTGTGGTGAATTGATGGGATCTATGCTGGAGTTATTTCTGTTCCGCTGTTGTTTTATTCTCTGTTAGCCCTGCGTGGCTTAATAAGTGTAAACTCGACCATAAGGTCAAAACCCTTATTTGTTATTCAAACTAATCGTTTACTATATTTATCGTTTGTGTGGTTTGGTATTCACCTATGTTGACACTGTGTGTACTAGCGTGATCCTGGACTAGTGCAGCATACACAGAGGGTTCCAGAATCGAAATTTTGGATCCCGACAGTACCTTAAGACTGGTAAGTGTCTCATATATAAGCGAAATTTTATGTGAGCATGATTGCATCATGAATTTTATGTGCTATCATGAAGCTCCAAGTCATAGCTGTAACCTGTTTGTACTCAAGTGGTGCTCAAAGTAATGATTTTTTAAAAGTTTATTATTCTAAATCCATGTTCCTTGCCACTATAGTCTTTTTACTAGTGGGATAGATCTTGTTATGCAATTGTTGTTTATTGAGCTTCTGTTGCTTAATTTTAGCAACTCACATTGTTTTTGTTTGTAAAATGATATACCCTATTGTTACCTTGTTGGCAAACATAAATCTCAGGCAAGCACTTAAGCTGTAAGCAGACTTCTGTTTTTTATGAAGGATAATATTTAGTATTTACTTATTTTACTCATAGATAAGCAATGCAATCTGTATTGCAAGTCTAGGTCTATCTCTTACAATCTCCGTGAAATGAATATTAAGGGCACCAGATTTTATTTGTTTCTTAACATCCCTCTGTTCTGCAGGCAGAGTAATTCCAGAGAGTGTGGTCTACAGTTTTGGTACTATCTTGCTTGATCTCCTAAGTGGAAAGCATATTCCACCAAGCCATGTAAGTTATCCTCTTGCCCACTGTTGAGCACCTCTTTGGCCACTAGTATATACTATATATTATTTTTGTACGTGGCCATTGAGTGTAACTAACTTCTGTTGTTGATCGACTTTATCCTAGGATAGCATTCACTTCATTTGGTTTTGCCGTAGGCACTTGACCTTATAAGAGGAAAGAATTTCCTGGTGTTGATGGATTCTTGCTTGGAAGGCCATGTCTCCAGTTATGATGGAACTGACTTGATGCAATTAGCATCCCGTTGTTTGCAATATGAAGCTCGTGACCATCCAAACCTGAAAGCAGTAGTGTCTGCTCTTGCAAATCTCCAGAAAGATGCTTTTGTAATGTTCTCTGTCTTGCTGCTAGTTTTCATAGACTAATGTGTATCCTTGGTCTTGTGTAAGATTGAAAATCTGCAGCCCAAAAAATGTCCCCAATTAGTAGTTTTGTTTCTCCTGCAATTCCAACTAGAGCATACGGTGTTATTTTGCAAGGAAATTACATAGGTTATATGTTCATCATCATAAAGGTTGTATCTTCTGTGCAATACAACATGTTATCTTGGCTAATGGATTTTCATGAATCAATTGCAGGTTAAAGGAACAGATTATCCTACAGCTGATGGAACATGCATAAGAGACTACATTGATGTCAAACATCTAGTTGATGGCTTGATGCTCATGTGAAAGCACTCAACAAGGCAGAACCTAGTAAAGTTGGCATTTACAATGTTGGCACCGGAAGAGGTTTGACAATTCGAGCTTTCTTTTTTCTTTTTACTTATTTGCAGTTAATTCTTTGCTCATATAAGGACGAAGCACAGCTCTTAATTAAATGTTGTGTAGTTTACATGAAAATTTGACAGTGAATGATAGGACTTGCAAAGAGTTACTCTTGAAGAACTATTCTTTAATGAATGTACATGAAAAATTCGCATCAAGGTTATATAATTTTGTGTACCAAACTGGAAGAATAATTGAAGTTCTCTTATAAAGTTATCTCCATATTCATCTCCTGTGTTCCATGCTTTGTCAGCATCAATTTATTCTCATATAGGCATGATAACTTGCTTAACTAGTTAACCACCCTTTGTTATCGTGTGATGTATTTAAATTTCCTTGTTAAACTACTAATCTAGTTGCATTTTGAACATGTAGTATGGTTGATTGATCTTTATTTGTGCGCATATATGGTTTCTATTTTCGTGCAATATCCGAATAAGTATTCGTGACTAAGACAATCCGTATTCGGTTCAGCATGTATTCGCTTCGTATTCGTGACAAAGACTATCTGCATTCGTATTTGTATCCGGCACTATCCGTGTCCGATTCTGAATCCGAGAAAAAATATGGAAAAGGATACGGGATGAGCGATATCCGTCCGTATCTGCTCCGTTTGCACCCCTGGTGGAAATTGCTTTCGTTGGCTCGTAGCCGGAGAAATGACTTCTCACTTGGTGATTTTTTTTTGAAATAATATTATTTACGAACCTTTCCTGTGGCCGCAACCTCAACGTCCACCATGTCAACCGCCTCAAGTGGGGAGGTCGGATGAGGTCCCCACGATGCCGTCTGGACTGCCGATGTCTCTATCCTGTGGATTTCTGCCCAGATTCTCTGCAAATGGAGCACTTCTTCGTACAACGTCCGTCTTCTGCTTCATCCATGTCGTTCGTGATACGTCGTACCTATCGTCGGCCAATCTTTCTGTAACAACCCCAAAATCAGAGTATGTATTTTAAGTGTATAAAAATATTAAAGTTTAAAAACTTTTGTTGTATCTCTTGGTCATGCTCTTGGTTTCCCAAAACTTGTGTGCAATTTTAAACTTTTGGTGTTTTTGTATTAAAGTTTGTGTTGAAATTTCAAAACTTTTAAACTTAATTTCCATTTCTAATTGAATTCCAGAAAAATATGTGAATGAAAGTTTCCAAAAATAATTTATTAAAATACTAGATTATTTATCTTGATTTATAGTTATTTTTTACCAAATTTTTAGAAGTCATTTTGCCTTCACCAAAATTCAAACGAAATCACTAATGCAGATTTGAAAATAATTTAATTCTGACAAATTTTAAAATACAAAGTGTTTGAAATTATTTTTCCTAAGTCCCTTGTGAACCTCAGAGTGCCCACAAAAATTTTCAGAATTTTTCGAATTTTATTTCTTTTTCAAACCGTAGGTCAAACTTGTGTTATCTTCGGTCAAACACTTAAATCCTAAATCCAAACTCTAACTCATCTACTGTTCCTCCGACTGAACCCATTCGCCAACCAGGTCTGACCGAACCGGTTCGCCGAGCCGCTCTCCTCTGTCTCGACTACTCGACCCACCCGCGGTCTTCGCTTCCACGCGCGCTGCGCGGCGCGCGCTTGCCACTGCCGCGCTCTCGCCACAGCGCCAAAGACACCGCCGCCGCGCGCATGCGCCGCCACCACGGGTCACCTCGCCGCCCATGCCGCCTCCACCTCGCGACCTCCGCCTCCTTCTTCTTAAGCCGCCGAGCTCACTGCCGGTTTTCCTCCCGCCTTTGCCCATTCTTCTCCACCGAGCTCCTTGAGCGGCAGCGCCGCGCGCACCACCTCGTGTTCTCGCCACTCCGGTGAGCTCGGCGCGGCCAACGCGTCGTCGGCGCGTCCCGCCTCCCAGAACCTAACCCTCAAGAAATTTCTGGTTTCGCCCACCGAAAGCCGCGCACAAGTCTTCTTCTTCGGCTCCGGCCGAAACCGCTTCCACCGCCGTCGCGCCTCCTCCAGCGAGCCCGAGCTCGATTCCTTCCTCTGTGAGCGTCGCCTAGACTCTTTCTTCCTTCCCCGATCACTCACCCGCTCTCTCGTGCTCCACAGGAACCCCTCCACGGTGGACCACCACGCGCCGCCGCTGGCTTCCGTCGCCGGACCACTCCGGCCGCTCTCCGTCTTCGTCAATCACTCCGACGCGTTCCAGGTAACCCACTGATGCTCATGCGCGCGCTATTTTTGCCCTCTTCTTCTCCGGCGCCGTCACCCCTTGTCACTCCCTCGGCCGGCCGCCGCTCGCCATCGCCGCGCCGCCACAGTGCATCTCCGGCTACCCCGAGACCACCTCTAGTATTCTCGAGCCTCCCTCGACCCATTGTGGCCATCACCATGGTCTCCCCGCCGCTCCAACTGCCGGCGATCCGCCACCCCAAAATCCAGCCGAGCTCCCTCTCTGTTCTTCGGCTGTGATCTCCTCTGTCTCACTGGCAGTGGGGCCCACTCCCTTAAGCCCAATCTTGTGCTGCTAATCAACCTTGTAAATGTCCATTAGTTCACTCAAATATACTAACAAATTTGAGGTTGAGTTGAAAGAAGTTTGTGTCTGAGTTCTCTGAAATTTTTCTCTGTTGTCACTAAAACTGAAAATCAGGTTTTAGGAGAAATGCATTCACAGAGAAGATTTTCTGGTGGTAACTAGGTTTATTTGTAAGCTAAAGATCTTGTTAATTCAGTAGTTTGAGTTGTCAGAATCTAATTAGTCTTTGGGCAACTATTTAATATAAGAAACCCAATCTGAAAATCATTGGTGGTGAGTTTTCAGAAAATAGCAGTGATCAATTAACTTGTAGTTTTTGTCAGTAAAAGTGTTGGATAGAAAACACAAGTTGAATAAGGGAAAAGTTGGAATGTCAGTGAACCCTGTTTGCAAGACCACCTCTTGTCTCTACCAGTTATCACTTTGGTTATCAATTAGGTCACTAAAGTGAGTTAGCAAATAGGAAGTTAAATTTTGTAGGGAGTTGAATCAATAGCTTTTCAGTTCGGTTGGTGTTTTGAGTATAGGTGATGATCTGAAGCTAATAAAAAAAATGGCAGTAGGTTGTGTTGCTAAATCTAGTAATTAAGAATCTCTCTTTAGGTTGTAAGGCTCATTCCCTTAAGTTGGTTAGTAGAAGCTTGATTAAATCAGTTAAATTATAAGTACTCGATTAGTAAAACTATCATCTAGTCAAAGAAAAGGTTTAGTGAAACTAAGTAATCTTAGAATAAAATATATAAGAGGATTGATTTTGACTGTATGATCATTGTGGAAAATAAATGAGTTTGGAAAGATCAATCAGAAGAAATCCTATCTAATTTAAATAATCTCCGAATCTGCTAATTTGTTGTTCCTAATTTTATAATCTATCTGCTATGTTGTTAATTTATTTTGGATACCTTTTGGCATTTTGGTGTTTATTCGCTGTTTTTCGCTTTGGCAGTTTTTATCGCTAGATGACGTTTATATCGAGAGTGATCCTCTGCAGCAAGTCGAATATCTCAAACAAGGCAAAGGCAAGCAGTTTGATCATATCCACTCAATCCCATTACTTTTAAAATCTAATACTTTGTTTTACTCGTACGTATGCATGCTTTTGTGTCAATGATTAATTTTGTCGATTAGAGGTAGTTAATCCCATTGCATTGTTGCCCTGAAAATTGTTCACCCCTGCCACTACCTTAGGAATATTATTCTCACTGGTGAATTAGAGCCCGGTGAATGATTTAGGGCCTTTAATTTTCTTTTACGATTTGATGCTTAGCAATGCTTAGATACCGGTAGAATTGGGCGGTTATCGACTTAGTCGGTAACTTTGATCACACAAATTATTATATCTTTATGTTTCAGCATTTTGCTATGATTATTTGTGAAAACTAAAAATGAAAACAAAATGATTTGGACTTGGGCACAATGGTAAGATGGTGTGCTTTTGGGTGTGACTGGAATGGTGCCCGAGTCAATTAAGGACCGAGTTACTTGCGCCACCAGATCGAGCATTTTGCGTGCTAACCACACTAGAGTATATGGGACCTCTCTTGACTTAGTACTTTGGCGTGTATTGGCTCCGGGTCGCAGGAGGGATGGTGTTGGGAGCATGGTAGTTGTCCGAAAAGCTTTACCCTTTGTGGGTAGTTGTCTTTTCGGCTTTACCATGTAAGCGTATGGATTTCTATCCATACGAGCGGCTCGTAGTTAATACACAATATTGGAAAACGTCTTGTTAGACTTAGCCGTGCCTGCATACCAAAGGAAGTATGCTAACCGTGGCTGGTGGAAAGGCGGTCTAAAGTGTGGGTATATTGGTACACCCCTGCGGGGTTAAAACTATTCGAATAGCCTCGTCCTAGGTTATGGACACGCTCGGATACGCCCCGTGAGAACTAGACTACAACCTTTTAATTAAAACTTGATGGGTTGGTATGAACGGGTGTTCATACTATTGTTGTGATGGCCATTGGGTTGGTCATCTCCAGGATATCTTTATGTTACTACTTCATCAGATCATTATTATTTCTGCAAATAAAATTTGAATTGTTAAAACTGCCTTCAAACTATTTCATTTGCAAAAGAAAACTTGCTTTCTGCTAAAAGTAAGTCCAGAGCCCCCTCCACTTAAATAAAGCTTGCATGTAGTTAAATTATAGTTCTGTTACCCTTACACGTCAGGTCTTGCAGTACAAAAACAATTTTTGTACTCGGATGCTTTGCTTAATATTTTTGTTGCGAGAGGAAGAAGGTGAGCCCTAGGGCTTCCCTTTGTGAGATGCGCTTCGGGTTTGACGACTAGCTTGGCGGCCCGGTTGGTTGCCTTGTGGGTAAAGGCACACTAATTGACTCTTTTATTTATCGCCATCTTATGGCTTTTGCTTCCGCTGTGTAGTTTGTTATTTTATCTTGTAAGTTCAATCTGTTGTATATTTGTAGTTTTGATATTGTAACCTCTCGTGTATGGAATTGATACATGGTTTTGTAACAGGGTGTGTATACTGCATTTCTGGGAAGTATACATATCCTGAGGCTTGGTTTATTTGAATTGTGATGCTAGGGTCAATGGAAGGCTAAGCATTACAAGTTGAATAAACTGGGGTCCTCACACTTTCCTTCAGCCTATCAATGTCCGCAGCCTAGATAAGTTGCTCGCAGGTCGGATGGCCAGTGAAATAATCAGAGAGATACTGGCCAGGATGCTGCGTTACCGTCGAATATGCGGCTACGACATGTAAGCAGGGCCTATGCATAAGAAGAGGCTCGTTACAAGTACATAAGTAACTAGCGCGGCGTAGCGTGAACTTGTGGGTGATCGTCTCGCGATTCATCCCGCGACGTCCTTTATCCCTACATAATATCTCGAAGCGAAGCTCCTTTGTGCCTATCTTGAATGCCTGGTGCATCTCACCTTTCTTGATCTTCTCCTCCATGTACTTGGTGATCATGACGGGGTACATTACTCTATCATTTGTCATGACGAGCGACGCGTTGTTATTTCTGTCAACAAAGTAGTTTGTGGTACCATGGAAAATTGCTTCCATAATACCAACCAAAGGGAGGCATCTTGCGTTGTGCATGACCCAATTATACATCTTGGCTAGATTGGTTGTCATAACACCATATCGAGCATCACCCCTGTCATGTAGCAGCAGCCACTTCTCCTTAGGTTCGTGCTCAATCCAGTCTGAGAAACATTTCACCTGCGGCCTTGTCTTCCTCGCCACACTAGAACCATCTGTGGGTAGCTATAGCAATGCTTTGGTGGCTTGGTTAGTGTTTGTAGCGGCATGTTTCGCTGCCTCCCTTCTCTGGATCCGGGTCTGCTCATCTAGAATCTTCAAGAGTGCATCAAACTTTTGCTGCTGGTTCTGATTGTACAACCGTTTAAACATGTTCATCAAGTTCTTGTTGTGGAACTACTTGTAGAAGTTCCTCATGCACCAACTGCTCTACAGATCCGCTCATAGAAGTGGTTCGTTCTTTCCTTGTTGTAGTTGAGTTATTGCACTCAATAGGGCCGCATACCGATCATGTATGATGCATACGTTAGGACGACCCTGTACAACAAAAATCCTCAAATTCCTCAGGGACAATAACCAATTGTCTGTATTCTCGCTTTCAACGAATGCGAATACTACGGAAAGAACTTGATTGTTCCCGTCCATCACTATTGCAGCCAATATTTGGCCCTTGTATTTTTTAGTAAAAAATGTGCTATCCACACACAAGATTGAATGATAGTGCCGGAATGCATTGATGCATGGATCTAAGGCGAAGAATGCTCGCTTTAGTACCATCTTATTGCCCCACTTCAAATGCATGGAATCTTCAATAGCGATATGAGTACTGGGATTCCTGTCTTGTATGACCCGAAGTTGGCCGGACAGATTGTGGTAGGAGTTCTCAAACGTATCGAATCTTGATTTCAATGTCTTCTATTTTGCCCTCACACCTTGGCGTAGCTGATTGTGTATTAGAATCTTACCTCAATCGTCTGAATGATGGATTGTGACCTAAAATCTAGATTGTCCATGATCTTACCGTACATGATGTTCGCGATGAAACCTGATGACAAGCTCTTGTGGGACTGCATTGAATCGACGACGACACATGTGCGAGGGACCACTATAGAGCATTTGTAGTAGGTGTCCCACTTAGATTGAAATGCGTGCACTCGCCAAGAACATCCCTCTATGTCGTATTTCACATCGTAGTATTGTATGTTAGACTTGATGTCTTTGAATGTACGTCGCAACGACAAGACTCAGAATTTGACCGCCTCCTTGCATTTGTACATATCTCCTTGCCTGACCTTGCTCTGCTTATACTCTACAGCACACGGGAGCCTTCGTTAACGCCGAGGTTGTCGAACTGGTATGTGTTCCACTCGAATAGAACCGGCTGCTGTTCTTCATCGTCAGATCCTTCATCTTCTGACAATGCCACGCGGTCCTGTTCTTCGAGATCCATCCTTTAGGGTAGGGTTTTCAGCTCCTCACCCTCGTCAGCAAGCCCACTAGCTTGTCTGACTGAAGGAGCTCTTTCCACACGATCTTCATCGATAGCATTAGCAACTGCCGAACATTCTTCGGCCATTGTGTGCGTCACGTTGTGACGGGAGTCCCTGACTTCTTCAATATCATCACCCCTTCTTGTTCAACCGCCGATGCAGGAGTGAGCTTGGTATATGCTTGAGCCCAAAAGTACCAATCCCACCGTTTTACCGACAATGCTTGAGCCCAAAAGGCCATGTTATCTCTGTGCATACTGCATACAATTTGCTATTAGAAATAGATTATCCGGATAGTTCTTAAATTGTTACGGGCCAAGGTAATGGAAAAAGGAAAAACAAATGTCATTGGCCAACACACTTCAGCAACACCAAAGAAGCATCTAGAAAACAGAAGATTACTGATCCTATTGTGTAATTTTATTCTTGATGTGTACACCTACTGGCTACTGTATTCCAGATTACAAGCTCAATTTATATACAAGTTCCTTTTCCGCTATACAAATGGCGTATACAGATCTGTCGAAAAGATCAAAACTGCATATTCAGGTTTTGATATACAGTAGTACAACGAAAAGGAATAGAAAAAGAAATTGTATACAACAAAGAGGAAAGCTTGTCTATCTATCTATTTGATGCAGATTAACTCGAGGAAGCATGATCTTGATTGCAGGACCTAACTTCACTCTGCTTGCTGTTCTAGCTGTTAGGGTGGTCAGTATTGGCGATCTGACAGGACAGAGTCACTCCACGAAAGCATAAAATCACGTGCGACGGATGGTAGATCTGCAAAGAAGAGTAAGGCATATACACATTGAGCGGATATGCTGAAGAAATGTTTGCAACAAATGACAAGATCAAGTAAACAGAGTTTGATTAACTTACCTTGGAGAACCTCAAGAGCAACTGAAGGTATATCTATTTGATCTTCGACCAGTCTGTAAACATCGAAAAGCTACAAAAGAGAGAAATGAGTTACAGTAATTCGTCGAGCAATCTGTCTTCTATCTTTCATAGGTACATTGCCAACTTGAATGAACATCGAACAATCCATGTAGAGTACCTCTTCTACATGCAACTTAGAGTCCTCAGTGAAAGCCATTATAAGTTGTCTCCTGATCCCAGCATCAATAAGGAACAGACGTGCTCCATCTTTTATTGTTTCAGTGAGATCTAACTTCCTATCCATTTGTCGACTTCTCACGGTTTGCCTGGCAGTTCACAAGATCAGAAGTTCAAAACACTTCTAGGAAGACGATATATAACATGACACAACCAGTGGTTGCAATACTCACGAGTTATTCCTTTTTAGTGCAGGATTGCTGCTCATCTTGGACACATTTTCCTTGGCAAGAACTATAAGGTTTTCTAGTCGTTTCCACTGGAACACCCCATCTTTGAATAATACCTGCATAAAAAAAAAGGATAAGGAAATGGTGGTAATATCTCAAAAATGCCATAAATAATGGTAAGGTCACAAAATTGTATGCATAGTGCGTTGGACCATGCCCTTCAAATTATTATTAACTGTTAAGTGTTAACTAATAGGTATAACTATCCAAAAAAAGAACTTGCTTCTTTTCTATTTTTGACAGAATAAACTTGCTGTTTTTCCTGTGCTGATGCTTCATTTCACACTTTGGCTCATAGAGTGGTGGATCATATGGCAGAAACTACTAATTGATGATAGTACTTGCAGTTGTGTTAAAAGAGGGTCTTCACAAGTTACCTGTATCAGGCGCTCACGCAGAGCAGGGTTTGGATCTGTCAAAAGACGCTTTGCTACATATGGATATGCGACCTAAAATGAAGAAACATACATTGAAGGGTGTGTAAGTAAACAAATGAATGTGCATTGTTGTTTTCTTGAGAGCTGAAAAGGGTAGCACATGTCATACCTCAAGAAACTTAAAATCAGGTTGTAGAGTAAAGCAAATTCCTTCTTGTGTCAACAAAGAACGAATAACCAAAGAAAACCTTTCTGGGATACGGATTGGGTAATTATACACGAGCTGATTAAACTTCCCTGTGATTTTGATTTTCATTAGACATTAGCAACTGAAGTATATCTGAACATACATGGCAGTGCTACACTAAGCATTCATCATTAATGAAAACAAATAATCAAGAATATTATTCAACATGGGTGAGCATCCACAAGATAAAATATTAAGCAAATCATGATCAAGAACTTCCATTCCGATAAACATGTAATCTGACCACACATCGAGAAAATATTCTGATATAGAGCATGAAGAACAAAGCAAGCATGCATCCATTTATCAGCAGTAGATAAAATGTTAAGCAAATCAGCATTACCAGTCACACTCCGAAAATTGAAGTCTGCCAAGCCTTTTCCAGCTGAATTTTGCCAAATGGCTTCCAGAGCTGGGACTATTGGGGATACATCAGTTCCACTAGCAAGGAAACCAAGCCTTGTGAAGTCATTTGCCATTTCAGCATAGTCTTCATTTACAGCATGAACGACGGCATCAATCAGGATTTGTTTGTTTTGCTGCATAAAGGACAAATGACGACAGAAAAACATCTTAACCAATTTCTTATCTGCAAATGCAGCACACTACAAGAATGCATTCACTACACATAGGGATATGTTTTCTTGTTTCTTGCTAAGAATCTGATTAGTTGTGAGTGCAAACATGAATTCTGTCACTGTAAAATTTGCAGACCTGGCTAAGGACGGCCACATTACCAAAGTCAACATAAGCAATACGGCCGTCACGCATCGCAAAAATATTTCCAGGATGCGGGTCTCCATGGAAAAGTCCAAATTCGAGCAACTGACGCAATGCAGCACTCACTCCAACTGTGAGAAAGCCTTCCATATCAATCCCAGCTTCTTTTATAGCCTGTGTGAATGAACTTGAGTACTCAATGATGCTACAGATTTACAATGAACTATTACACATTAGAAATAAGCAAAAAATGATATGATGAATGTTATAAACCTGTGGATCGGTGCATCTGATTCCATCTATCCATTCCATAACCAAAACACGAGAACCAGAATACTTCTTATAAACTTGAGGGATCTTGACAGTTGGATCGTCCTTAAAATTTTCTAAAAAGTCCTCAATGTTTGTAGCTTCCTAATGCGTTGCAGAGAAAAGGAAAGCCATTAACCTTCCATCCATCATGAAATAAACCATGAAACATAAAAAGTTCATTGCTGAAACAAAAACACCTCTAGTATGTTAAGAATCTACGTTACAAGGATACTTCCCAAAATCGGCGTATCAGTATCGGATACTGTATCGGATATGGATACGGCTCCAATACAGCCGGATATGTATCCTGTAAGTATCGGTGATTTCCCTGTTTTTCAAAAAAAGAAAATAATTCCCGATACTTCTTGGATACTTCCCTGATACCTCTCTACCCTAACACTCCTTATTCGACTCAGAAACGTATGGTCGATCTATTTAGCAAACAACAATTATCTAATTTCTCTTTGTTTGGAAATGGATTTAATTCCTTTGACTCAATTGAGGATAGAGCCCATCTAAACCCAAAGCAAACAACAAATCAATTGGCATTAAAATTAGTTGGGCAGCCAACATCATCTTCTTGCGCTGAAAGAAACTGGAGTATCTATGGTTTGATCCATAGTTCAATGAGAAATAGGTTCTATACTTACCTTCTTTTCTTAATTTATTAATTTTTACTGACTACATAGAATTCGATTGCAATTGCATTGTTGTAGCCTAAACCCTAGACGTGCTGAGGATCTAGTATTTGCGCACCACAACTTACGTCCTCTATATTTCCGCACAAGTAGGTTGAACCCTAGATGGTTGTAATTCATTAATTTCTGTACTTTTTTATTTTTATTATATATATATATACACGTATCGCCGTATCGGTGTTTTTGGGAAAATGACATATCGCGGTATCGGCGTATCGCGTATCCTTGTCCGTATCCGGGGTATCTGGGCAACCTAGTTAAGAACACATAAAAGGTACAGATACCTCCTTGCAAAGGAAAAAAGGTTGATTATTTTGGTAACTTGACAACGACATTAAATAGAAACAAAATGCTTACAAGAGTGTAATCAAGTTCTTCCAAAAGTTTTTCACCGAATTCATCAACAATAAGCTCTGCATTGCAGCCTAGTTTTTGAAGGCTAATCCCATTCAAAAAGGAAGCCAGAGTGCGGAACAGAAACAGATCTCGGTATATTATTGGCTCAATTCCTGGTCTCTGAACCTGCGATTTTGAAGCACAGAAATTAATGAGATAAGCATAACAAAAGCATTTCATTTTGTGTGGAAATGAAACATATGATATACTAAGAGCACAAGACAATCCTTGGTAGTGTCAGCAACTGGACATTCTACTGGAGCATATACAAGAATTTGGCTCATGGTCATGAGGTGTAAAAAGGACATGAATTTCATCAGGGTGAGAGTGCGTTTATACGCATCCTTGATAAAGGACCATACTCAGAAAAATGATGCATCAAGTCATAAAACTTCAGAGTACTTCAATTAAGAAAATAAGTAAACTAATAAAAGAAGAAGAAATGAGTGAACCTTAATAGCAACATCCTCTCCAGTTTCTCTAAGTGTGGCACGGTAAACTTGGCCCAAACTCGCAGCTGCTATTGTCCCTGATGAAATTCTGCTGAACAAACTCTCTAAAGGTTGCCCAAGTTCCTCCTCAATTATGGCAAAAGCCACCTACCAATTATCCCGCAATAAGCAAAGATTAGTTAATCATCTTGATTTCATCTGCACTACCTTAATATGTATAATATTCCAGAACTATTTGCAAGAAACTTCTGTTGTAACCATGTACCTGGTTAGGAAATGGAGGAACATCGTCTTGCAAGATGCACAGTTCGTTCATATAATCCTCACGAATTATATCAGGCCTATTAGCTAGAACCTAATAAAAAGAATGAAGCCAAACAAGGTTAGGGCAGTAATATAGAAAGGTAGCACCAGTGAAGTCATATTTTCCAATGAGATTTATCAGAAAGAGTAAAGAATATAACCTGTCCTGCTTTTATGAACGATGGCCCCAGATCACACAAAAGATTGCGGAGCTGGCGGGCACGGAATGGAACAATCTCTTCATCCCGTCCGACCAAGCAATCATACATTAAAGCTGACCAGTAAAGGCCTAGGTTCCAAATTATCTCCAGCCCCCGACTAGCGAGGGACAGTATGGAGCCTCTTGATCCCAAGACTTTATTCCTAACCTAGCAATTGTCGAAATGAGCATAATTACAATAGCTTTCGGCAAACCAATCCTGTAATTCTGTAAACATAAACACTCAAAGAAGTGTTCCGTACCATTTCTGGAGTGTACTTTCGGAACGGGATACAGACGCCACGCTCGATATCAAGTTGCTCCAGTGCACTGCTGGGCTGGTTGCTGGATATGCTTTTGACAGCTGCGCCATTCGTTCGTGGAAGTTGGCGTATGTTCTGAGAAGAGGGCGGGGCACCAGTTGACGCAGCATTCATGACATAAAGTGATGATTGCCTTCTCCTTTGGGAAACCCAGGAACTTGATCTCGCACACCCATGGCATGGCACTCGACAGTCAAGCGTTGATATATGAGAGCGTTGCGCTGACCTCGATACAGAAGATGTGCATAGCTCCATGCTCAAGGAGCTGTAAGTGCTGATATCTGCAAAATAAAATAAAATAAAATAGCAAGCTGTATCAGCACACTCCAATTCCTACCAATGGGACACCATTACAGCCCTATTTCCTAAAATTTAACTGAAAATCAGAGTTCTCTCGATCACTCAATGAGTTCTTGTTGTTCTTCAACATCAACTACCCTCAACTCGCTACTGCCCACTTCCTGTATACATTTCCCTTTCAGGGCCTTACTGTTTTAAGATAAACAACCAATTCTCCTATGCTTCTAACCTACATATGCAATCCCAAATTCTTTCGTCTGGCGTGTAATTACAAGAAAATTACGCTATCATAAGTTACGGAAGCCAGTAATCTAGGGGCAGTAAAAGGGAGGAAACGATTTCTGATTAAAAAGAAAAAATCCAAGTCAAGCTGGAGATCCAAACGTCTATCTTGAACAATGAAGAAATTCCCATCCCCAAAACGATCCTAGTTATCCTAGAAAGAACCATCAAGAACCCCAAGAACCGCAAAATCCGTGCAGAATCGAAACGGGGAACGACTCCAAGAAGACGGCACTGACAGAATCGACGACGCGAGGGTGGTAAAAACCTCACCTTTCTGACGAATTCGTGGTGGGATTCAGGATTCAGGGATTCCTCCTAGCCGAGCCCCAAGTGTTCTATGCGTCTTCCTCGATTTGGGCGGGGGGAAAAGGTATATTTTTGTGGTGCGAAATAGACGAGTACACGTAGCCATGGAGCGAGAGAGAAGTAGAGCTAACGCTGGCCATCCAATGCTAGCACTAGCAGGCCACGTCACGCGTTTCTAAATGGGAACTTTGGTATCCACAACCACAGGTACGGAGCTTTGCCATCTGTGATCACTTCATCCATGGAAAAGTGCCAGAATGGGGAAAACCAAGGGCTTGGTGCTTTGGGCTGGAGTGACATGGCCATACGGGCAGCCGTGCCGACACGGCCCTATAAGATTTAGCTGCTAATCGGGTTGTGTCATGTTGGTCCAGTGTGTGCCGATCAGACACAATATGCTAGTGTTTCGGGTTGTGTCGGGTCGGTTAGTGTAGTTTTTTTTTGTCTTTTTTTTTTTTTAAAAAAAATCTCTTTTCCTTTCATTTCTCCTCTCTTTCTTTTTTTCCTATCTTTCCTTTCTTTTTCCTCTCTTTCCTTTTTTTCCTCTAACCAAACGGGCGCAGGCACACAGCGCACTGGTTTCTCTCCTTCCTCCTTTCTTTCTCTTTCTCTTTCTTCTTTCTTACTTTTCCCTTCCTTCCTCCCTCTTCTTCCTTCGGTCGAGCCGACCAGCTCCACCACCGTCGCAGTCCCACCGACCTCCGAGCTGCCGCACCCCTCGACCGTCGTCACACTCTCTCCAGCCGCACCGCGCCACACCCGGCCCATGCTGTCGTCGCCTCCTCCTCCGCTCGCGCCAGTCATGCCCTGTTGCCTCCACGCCCAACCTCCTCCTCTCCGCGCTTGAGCCGGCCTCCTCCTCCACTCCACGCTCGAGCCTATCTCCTCCTCCCCCTCCAAGCCCGAGCCCGGCGAGCTTGCCTCCTCCTCCTCTCCGCGACCGAGCTAGCCTCCTCCTCTTTGTGCCGCGCTGTCCTCGCCGGCCCGCGGTTGCTAGCTGTTCCTGCTACTGCCCCCGCTATGTCGGGCCGTCGTGTTGGACCAGCCCATCGTGCCAGGGTGCGGACCTAGGCACGGCCCAGACTTTCATGCCAGGCCAGCCCTGCCCATGAACAACACGAGTCGGGCCAACAATATTGTGCTTTGGGCTGGCCCGGCTGGCACGGCCCATCTAGCTACCTCTAGGTTGGAGCTTGTTCGTAGGCATAGTGGTTTTCACGGCGTGAATATCTCTAGATTTTTTTCATGATTTTTTTTTGTATAGGAAAATCCCTGTGTGAAAAAGGTATGCAAGATCTTAACATTCCGCGAGTATGGTATGTTTGTTTAACTGAATGCTTCTAGCTCAAAAAAAGGAACCATGCTAGACTAAGCCGGGCTATTGGGATGCAAGTGTTGGTTGTTTGGTTGCGTGGTTGTGATCAGCCTGCTTCTATGGAGATGTTGTTTGGTTGGTTGCAAAGGAGATGCAAGATGCATGGTGTGAAGGTGGAAAAAGTTGTTAGCAAAGCTTCTAATTGTCTTAAAATTATTATAGCCCTTACATATATTACGAAGCCTTAATACACTTTAATATACACTAATCACTTCTAAATCCATGCAATTTGCTTAGGAGGCACCATAGGGAAGCTCAATTTCCGCATTTCCAACGAGTCTAGCTCTAGAGGGAATCTTCATCCCACATGCCTGGTTGCTTTGTGCATACAGGCAACCAAACAAGCGTTGCAAAAAAGATTTTGCATCCCATGAATCTAGCTTGAGGCCATCTGGGCAACCAGTTACTGCAAGCTCTATTGGTATTGTCGTAAGAAATACTTTCATAATATCATCCTTTCACAACTTTATATAATAGTATCAGTGTAAAATTAAGAGTCAAAATTTAACTTGGAGGCTGTGAAAAGTCAAAAGTGTAGTATTTTGAAACAGAGGAATAACACTACTACAACAACGTTTAGGTCGGTCAACGGTGACTAATCCAACAAATGTGACACCAGTATTGTGGTTAGATGCTATGGTTTGATTTAAATCTTACTAATGTGAAGGTTTATTTGTAGGTTTTTTGAGTTTTTGGTTCCGTGGTCTCTAGATTGTTGAGTCCAAATAACCGACTACGCGATTAGATGCCATGGTTTGATTTAAATCTTACTAATGTGAAGGTTTATTTGTAGGTTTTTTTAGTTTTTGGTTCTGTGGTCTCTGGATTGTTGAGTCCAAATAACCGACTACGCCCCCCCTAAAAAAATAACCAATTGCACCCGTTCGAAAAATTAGGTTGAGAATCATAGTTGACCTGCTTCTTAGGACATCTGCTAATGTCAACAAGACTTTAGATGCTAAGATTTAAAGAGAAAAGGAGAGTCGGAGAATTTTTTTTATTTAATCATTATTTAATAATATTTTAAAGTTAACCCCTCGCTAACTTTATTTTCAATTCTGACCCCTTTAGTCACGCCACCATAACGCGCGGCGTGACCAAACCATTCTGTCACGCCACTTTCCTCGGCGTGGCCAAACCTGCCACGCAAGCTATCGTGCGCACAGCGTGCTAGCATAGAGGGCTTACATGGCCCAGTCCTTGTCCTTGTCATGCTAGTACTAATGGCGTGACAAGCCTGCCTTGTCACGCCAATGCTCGTAGCGTGACAGAGGTGACTTAGGAGCCGTCGGCCCACCCAGTTCTTCATTTCCCCCCAATCTTCCTCTCTTTCTCCCTGTGAGTCCTCTCTCCTCCCCACCCCAACCTCCCCCAAATCCGATGATTTGGAGCAGAATCG
Organism: Ampelocalamus luodianensis; assembly: GCA_036346255.1. NCBI lineage: Eukaryota > Viridiplantae > Streptophyta > Magnoliopsida > Poales > Poaceae > Ampelocalamus > Ampelocalamus luodianensis. The sequence goes on along the minus strand of CM070638.1, from coordinate 43,633,896 downwards.
AAGTCCATAAACCTGTGGAGATCATCCCCTAAGGTACTCTCACCCATTCCCTCCATTTATTTTGGATAAATTCGGTTAGATTGGTGGATTTAGGGTTTAGGCCGAATTGCATGTTTGAGCGAAATTGGTTTGAATCGTTGCACTTGGAGTGAATTGGATAGCATTAGTACACAATGGTACTTGAATGTGTTCATATTTTGTCGTGTTCATGCGCTTTTTAGTGATTTATGGATGAAATTGGATGTTGTGGATAGGGTTTGTTTGGGTAATCCAAATAGGATATGTTGTTGTAGTTTCATGTAGTTGTGATGGAAATATGGTTATTAAATTGTAATTTTGTTATTTTTGTGAGAAAATAATTTTTTTGGTTGCCACGCCCTAGGTGATGACGTGACCAAAAGGGTTAGATTAGAAAATATAGTTGGTGGAGAGTTAGTAATAAAATTTTGCTTCAACAAATGCCTATTTAGTTCAAAAATTCAATTCCCAGCTTGTCGGACCTTTTAGCATAGTAGTCGACGAATTTTGTGTTTGTTGTATACCGGTCAGCATTAGTCATATATGGAATGGTTAGTACAACTTTGAAGTATAGTTGTTCGTTAGTAGTATGTGTTGTAGTTGATACCTATGGCATGCAATACTGACTTTACAATATTTTGCTTAGATTGTTGGATGTAGATGGATAAAGTTGTATGTGTTTTTACTAGTGGGCCGGTTAGCCAAATGGCTAGTAGTGTCGAGTTTGTTGGCATGGAAGTTACTGTACTTGTGTTTCGAGAATCACTAGTCTTTCAAACTCTTGTGACGAGGATTAAGTCGACCCTTGGATGGGATGAGTCTGGGTCATTGTCGGAATGGAGGGGCGGTATGATGTTGGGCTAGGTTCAAAGGTGCACACCTTGTTGATTCCAATTTCGTGCGATGATGATTGGGACATGTACAAGGAAATTGTGCTCACTTCTCAAGTGCGGCCGTTGGAGGTTGTGGTGAAGAGAACAATCGTTAGCGAGGACATGGGAAAGAATGTAGATGTGGTGAACAACACCATGAAGGAAGTTGAATTCGCTGTGGAACTTTTGTAAGACCCCCAATGGAGGAGTAACCATCCCAAGAGGGCATTAGCGTCGGTCTTAACAACGATGCCCCCTTGGTAGATTTGTCATATATGCTTGTTTCTGTGTCGCACCATCTTAGTGATCATGTGACTGATTTCAATGGCGTTGTACTGAACAACGAGCTTGACGATGAGGTGTTCTGAGATAGAACAGTTCATGATGTTGAGTCCGATGAAGGTTGGAGCTCGTCGACTGAAAACGAAGCGCCCACTCCGCTTTTCTCCTCTGAGGAAGGTTGGGTTCTTCAAAGTGTAATGGGTGAGATTCCGTCGGTGCATGCATTTGAGGATGTTAGAATGGTTGGTAACGCTGTCTATGCAAATGGGTTGAAGAGCAGAGATGACACTGCAGACCCGGATAATGATGTCATACACAAGGACATGTTGTTTTCAAGCATAGAGGATATGAAGGTTTGACCGTAAGAATACTCCGTGAGGCACCATCGTCTGTTTGTAGTTCAATACTCCGATGTAAATAAGAGGTATACCGTGAGGTCTAAATGGGGTTGCAGGTGGAAGGTATGGGGCGAAAAACTAGGGACAAACAATGGAAAATAACGAATGTAAAAAAGCCTCACTCTTGTGGGACTGCACAAGCACCTTCAGGTGACCGCTAATTTCATTGCTAGGTGCATAACAGGGGTTGTGGCTATTGACCCTGATGTGACCGTCGCCACCCTTATTGAGGCTATGTTTTGGTCCGTTAAGTACTGTGTGAAGTACGGAAAAGCATAGAGGGTAAAGCAGAGAGCGATGCAGTTATTGTAGGGTGATTGGAAGGAGGCTTATGGGATGCTTCCTCGGATCCTAAGCTCTGTGCAAGCCAAGAACCCGAGCATGGAGTTTTATCCTTGGCACGGGAATCGAATGAAACTCGATGAAGAATTGTTGAACATGTTCTCGGACAGGTGTATTGGTCTTTTAGGCAATGCAAAGAGGCATTCAAGCATTACAAATCTGTCTTATCAATTGACACCACATTCCTAACCTGGAAGTACTACGGTGCTTTGATGGTCGCCGTGGGTATTGATGTGGAGGACTAGCTGATTCCACTAGCATTCACACTTACTGGGGGTGAGAACAATGTCAACTGGCAATGGTTCATGGATATAGTTTGTCTTCGCCTTGTTGGGTCTAGACGGAAGGTTTGCATTATTTCGAATAGGCACTGTGGCATTATGAATGCTATGAAGATCAAACTTGATGGACTCCCGGATGCATTGCATAGGTGGTCCATGCGTCACTTAGCGGTAAATTTTTTAAGAAATGCAATAGGGAAGATCTCACAAAAAGTTCAAGTTGTTGTGTGGATGTTTGGAGAAGTGGGACTTCAAGGGCAAGCTGAAGGGGTTGAGGGAACTCACCAACCAACGAGGAAATAAGTGGTTGGACGAGGTCTTGCAGGACAAGAGAAAATGGGCACAAACATATGATGAAAGTGGATGTAGGTATGGTATGATGACCACAAACATCTCGGAGGTGTTCAACAACGTTCTGAAGGGCATCCGTGCTATGCCAGTATCAGCCATCGTGGAGTACTCATTTAGGAAGACCAACTCATATTTTGTGGATCGGTGGATCCATGCAAGGGATGCATACAATGTCGGCAAGCGTTAGGGTGCGGCTGCTACCAAGCACCTTGCTCTGGCAGAGGACGAGTCATGCAACCAGGAGGCGGACGAATACGATCCGACTTTGCATATCTACGACTTTGCATATCTACGCCATCAGGGTAGCGGGGGGCACATAAATAGGGGGTGAGCGTTATAAAGGCTAAAACCATAGAGTGAACCTGACTGCGGAAGATTGCACTTGCATGGTCGTAGCTTTGCTACATGTGCTATGCTCGCACATCGTCACTGCATGTCACATACACGACGTGAGCCACATTTCAAACACCTTCATTGGGGAGGAATTCTCAAAGCTAGCCACGATGAGGACTCGGGAGAAAATGTTCGAGCCTTATCTTGATCCCTCGCATTGGCCACCCTACGTTGGGGAGGAATACATTCCCGATAAAGAAATGGTGAAGAAGTGATGTGGTAGGAGGAAGAGAAAAAGACTTCATAACGATATGGACCGCTCACAGCAAGCTAGTAAGGACATGTATAGCCTAAGGGATTTAGACGACACCACCATAACCAATAAGTGCTCGGAGTGTCATGAGCACGGCCACACCAAGTCAAAGCACATCAATAACGGCCACACCAAGGCAAAGCACATCAATAAGGATTGCCAGCAGCGTAGAGTTAGGCGACGCCGCTCCCGTGTCCAACAGGGCGTGTCTTGCACCCTTGAGGTAACTGTCATTGTCATTGTGCAAAGAGTATTGTTGTGTCTGTATTGTGTTCACTCCATTGCACTTTCTCCATTGTTTTGTACTTCATGTGTACTAACAAATTTTTTTCTTCCATTGAAGGATGACTCAACACCAGCAGTACGCGTTGCTTATCTTGGAGTACGACAATGACCACCGCACACACCTTATAGCCGACGAGGATGTAGTGAGATTTCTTGGTCCGTTGTTCGATCATGCATTTAACTTTTTGACCATGTGGTGCACTTCACTTATGTCTATACAAATTTTTGTGGTAGGTACTCCAGTCACCTAGCCCTCGGACCCATACCCCTCTGGACTAGGATGAGCGGTACATGTTGTACGTCCGCGATGCCAGTTTCCTTCCCTTGGCGCAGATTGTCACCAATGGCTTTCCCGCATGGACAGTGCAGCACTTACGACACTGGGGGACTGGTGGTGCCCGGAGATGCACACGTTCCACCTCCCGTCAGGTGAGATGACCATCACATTGTAGGATGTTGCAATGGTTTTTGCCCTTCCCATAGACGGGCTTTCGGTGACTGGAGATATCAATAGCATGGGTTGGCATGATCGGGTTGGTGAGTGGCTTGGTGTGCGACCAGACGATCCGACTGAGGATGCTAGTGACAATTGATTGTCCATCGTGCTTACGTCGTGGCTGTGTGCGAACTTCAATGTGTGCCCACAGGATGCAGATATGGTCACAGTGCAGCGCTTCACACGGGCATGGGTGTGGCATCTACTTGGGTCCTTCCTTTTCCCTGACGGTACAGGCAATGCTATCTCCTGGGTATACTTGACCATGTTGGTTGATTTTGGAGTGACAGGGACTTACAGTTGGGGTTTTGCTACACTAGCTTATTTGTACTGCCACTTGTGTGATGCGTGCCACTCATGGAGTGACGATGGTAACTTGAGTGGCTACGCATACCTCTTGCAAGTGTGGATGTAGGAGCATTTGCCCGTGGGTAGGCCCACTCGTGCTACCTTTTAGGTACGAAAATTTGTGTTTTAACATATTCGTCCTCATTCAATAAACATGCAACTCAAATCCATCTCCCTACAGGTATGGCCCCTCGATGACCCTGCGTCGTTTTCGACCGTAGCCTACCTTTGGAGCTCCATCATCCCACCTACTGGCCATCCAAAATCACGATACCTAGGCTACACAAACGAGCTCGACGTCATCACTCAAGACCAAGTATAGTTCGATGAGTTACTTTGCATGCTGATAATTTGGTTTTAACTATTATTTCATCAGTAATATCTTGTAAATCTTTTGCAGGTCATGTGGCTACCATATACCCGCAATGAGGTCATGGAAATGGCGCTGAACCCGATGTGTACACGAGATGATGGTTTGTGAATGACACTCTCACCGCTGATTTACTTCCATACGATGGAGTACCACATGCCCCATCGGGTGATGAGACAGTTTGGGAAGCTTCAAGTATGTCCACCGATGGAGTTCTCAGCTGATCTGAACCTGCATGGGTAAGGGTACCTATCGCCATTCGTTTCCACCGTGGGATGTGGTTTCCATGTTAACAACGAACTTGTTTGCGTGGCAAGATTAACCGAAGGCAGGGGTACCAGCACATCGACTGGGCCCATTATCATTGTGCTTATGTGTTGGAGTGGGCGGACCGATCTAATCGATCCAGGGACATGCTATAGATCCATCGGAGACCTTAGTTTGTGAACTACCTCCGGTGGCTCCACGACGTCGTGCGCCTACAACTTCAACCTGCCATGACCCAGACGCACATAGGGGAGGGTGTCGGGACCCAGATTTACACATCCAAAACCCTCTTGTGTATTCTGAACAAGTCCTAAATTAGTAGCTAGCTCACACATCAAACATCGATGAAATACTGTCTATTTATCGATTTAACTAAGAAGATCTCAAAATATGAAATAGTAATAATAACTGGACCTTACAGTCAATGTTTACTTAACTTGCCACGCAGGGCTAAAGAAACAAATAAACTCTTGCAGCAGAACGGAAAACTTGGCAAGGCCATTCAACATGCCCATAGGCAATCAAGTGGAGAACGCATCCTACTTTGCAAAACCTTCAAAGAACTCCTCTTTGTAGAACTCTTGAGCAGCTTGGTATTCTTCAACTAAACAACAAAATTTGAAGCTGTGACTACATAAAGTAATAGATTTATGGTTCATGCAAGACTTGAACAAAAGAATAAATGTATGGTTCTTTTGTAGAAAGCAGTATTGACAGTAAATAAATTGAAAGCGTAATTGAAAAGAATAGTAAGTAAATAAACATTTACCTTGAAATGACCAGTGAACATCCTGTTCACTTCCCAACCAAACCACCGAGTGAACATCTAAAGAATCTAGACCCGTCATTATAAGTTAATAGAGTATTTTGGTAATTAATGACAATCGTCATGTGGACTAACATTTTTCATGAGTTGGTGAAACAGGTTGAGTCCCATGATGATGAAGACTTATGATGTCATCATATGTTGGTGAGCATTAAGACAAGATCATGAAGTGAAGAAGATCATCATGTGTTGATGATATTCAAATCAAGATCCCGGACTAGGAGTGAAGATGTCCGTCATCAAGTGATCACTCCAAGATAGATGCTCAAGGCAAAGGTATGACTAGCATAGGCTAAGAATTTGTTTCTTAGTCATTTATCGGTCTCGATGTTTGGTGTGGAGACTAGATTGCTAGTATAGGTTGTCGTACTATTAAGAGGGATCTTAACTAGTAGCTTGAGTGTGTTATGTGTTGATAGCTCTTAGTGCTTTCTCTAGCTCTCTTTAGCATGTCACCGATATTTGCGAATGTGTTTTGCAAATAGTTGAGGCTCATGCATAATTCTTATAGCATGTGACTTTAGTTTGCGAATCAGTTTTGCAAATGGTTCAAGTTCAAGTACCAAATTCCTTGTGGCGTGATTCTAAAAGTCACCAAATGTGTTTTGCAACTTGTTGAGAATCATGCTTTCATGCCTTATTTGTATCGCGCATCAATTAACAAATATGTTTTGTAAATTTGAGTTGAAGCAAGATGCAAAATCTATTTTTCCTATCTCTGCAATGACCATGACCTAAGAGCTAGTCCGACTGTCCCCTTTGGGTGAGACTGGGCTAAGTCCCCCGGTTTGCTTTTCCAGAGAGGGGTGTTTTCCCCTCAGCTTGACTCCTTTGTGGAGCAATCTGACCGCCCCCTAGCGGTCTTACCAGCCTTGGTTCGGTCTAACTGGCCCTTGTGAGGGTGGTCAATCTGGTTGAGTCTCCAACGGCTAGTTTTTATAACCGTTGGAGCTAGGGCGGTCTGACCGGCCATTGTTGGCGGTCAGACCAGGAATTAGTGTTTTTTTGCAGATTCTCATTCATCGGCTAGTTTTTGTGTGTGGGTGTATAAATACACCTTGTGGCCAGTTGTGGGAGGAGGCTGATGCCATTTTCGTTCACCTTTAGTAAGGAGAAAGCCCTTTATCCTCTCTTTTGTGAATGTGTTGCACTTAGTGATCTTAGAGAGCAAAATCCTAGTGCACATGTTGTATTAGGTGTTGGATTTAGTATCCATTGAGTTTAGACGCTTGAATCGTTCAAGTGCGCATCTCTAACTCTTGGTGTTTGCAGACACCTAGATGGCTTGAAGGAGTTGTGCCAATGATCTTCTTAAAGAAGGTTATGAGAAGACCCCGAGCAGTTCTGAGTGGCTTGGTGCTCGCCATCTACGGAGTGAAGGAAGAGCAACCTCGAGTGGATTCGAGGTGTAGGCTTAATTTGTGAAGCCGGTCTAATTCGTTTGGGCTTAGCTCAATGTGGACTAGGGGAAACCGGCAAGTTTCCGATCACCATAGGAAAAAGTTCAAGTATTCTTATGGTTTGCTTTCTTGAGCTTTACTTTCTTGTAATTTATATTTATAGAATTAAATTGTTTGTTTGTCTCCTTAGGATTGCAATCATTATCTGTCACAGCCCCAACTAATTAAATTGGATTAATATGTATTTCACTAACATGCATTATCAAATTCAAATCATTTCATAATATATTGTACTTGGAAAATCTAATTTGAGGTGAACATACACATCAAAATTCAGATTTCACTTCAAATCAGTAATAAAAAGTTGTGATCATCATCTGAAATCAATTTATTTAAATACTACATTAATTATCAGGAATTAATATAATTTTTCCCAAATTTTTGGGACTAGTTTGAACCTCATTAAAATTCAAACAACATTCATAGACATACAACATGTTTGAATTTAAATATCACAAACTATTTTATGAACAGTAGGGTTTTATAATTTTTATAGGAACTATATCTCCCCAGGAACCCCCACAATTTATTTCATGATTTTAGGATTTTTATTTCTATTTTTAAGCCCTGGTCAAAGTAGGAAGAATGAATTAAAATCCTGGTCAAAGCACTGAACCCAAACGATGCCGCATCGTTTCCTCAGACTCGAGTCCGACTCGAACCGGACTCAATCCAACCACCTAAACGCACCGCCACATGCGGCCGTTAGATCCTCATCCAACGGCCCGAGTCTTCCGTCATTCGACTGTCCAATGCCCCCGCCATATCGTCGCCCGATCCTCGATCTAACGGGCCAAAATCACCATGTAGCGCCTCGCTTACCCCCGCACCTTAAGTCGCTGCCATCGCGGGCCCGCTTTGTCGATCCTCTCTTCAACCTCGTGGGAGCTGTGCTCCACGCGGTGGCTTTCTCTGCGGCCGTTGGGGAGATTCTTACTCGTGAATCCACCGCTCCATCCACCACTCCGGTGTGTTCCTCGTCCTAACACCGCCTCGCTCCGTTATCTCCCCATGCATAAGACCCTCGTAACCCTAGAATGCACTCACTCTTCCTCTGGTGGTGAGGAAGGGAAGCTAGTGCAAGCTCCACGCTCCGTAAGCTTCCACCACATGGTATCCTCGACTCCATGTTCGACCCTCTCCATTTTGGCTAACCTCACTCGTGCATTTGCTTGTAGCCTCGGGACCTCCCTCGTGCGCTAGCTCACCTGAGCACGCACCGAGTGACTTTCCGTGCCAACCATTCTCGGTGAGTATTGTCCTCGATCTCACGCGTCATCTTGCATGCCTTAGGCCACCGATCTAAACCCTCAATCAATTTCTTGGATTCACGACAGATCTCGGTGAATCGAAGATTGTTCCATTTTCGGCCGTGGAACACCCTTTCATCTCCCACTTCAAATCGGTAAGCCTTTCTTCAATTCTTTGCTCCTCTGACATGCTCTTAAGATCTTGAAGCTATTCCAAGCATTCACTGGTCTTGGTTTTGCTCAGATCTCCTCCAGTCGTGGCCGTTTTGTCACCATTCTTCTTCTCGGCGGCCACGCAGCTCAAGCATCTCCAAGCTTCTCGAGCACCCTCCTTAGCTCGGTCGCTTACTCATAGTCCCTAGGACCTCGGGCACTGCTTGTTTGCAGCTGCGAGCTTCACTTTGCTGTTATGTTTTTGCCGTATTAAGCGCCGCGCTCAACTCTGGCTAGCGCGGTGCAGCGCGGCTCGTGGTCGAGACCACTCTCTCGGGGCGCAACGTTATTGTGCACCTAAACCGCTTTAGTTCGCGTCGCCGTGGCTGCAGCAACTGGCGAGCCGCCGGTGAAACGCGCGGGACCAAAATCCCGTTGTCGTACTCGGACAACAACTGTAGCGACATGATTAGAAGTTAAGCGTCAATCATTAGCATTAACTGCTGTCTTAAAAGAACAAATGACTCACCGCGTATGGGCCCAAACTTTAAACATGCTCCGAAGCTTTTAAGTCGTCCGTACTCTAGAGTCTTTGTGCCGTTGGATTAGAAATCGATGGTCGGGATCGGTTGGGCGATCGGGTCGACCGAACGCGCCATGATCTTGGACCGTTGGATCTTAATCCAACGGCTCCTAGCGCGGCGATTGTCGGGCGCGCGCGTGCAGTCGCGTCAGTGGGCCAGCGGCGGACCCACTTGTCACCGCGTGAGTGCGTGAGGTCTTATTTTGCGCAGCCCATTGTCGGTTCTGCGCTAGCGTAAGCCGTAGAAAAGTAATAGCTACTTTATGAAATTTAGAATCTATTAACTTATACCTTTGAAATTGGTATTAACTTCTAAAATGCATAACTATTTCTTAATAACTCCAAATCACATGAAACCATACTGAAACTTTCACTTTTAGTAAACTTTATATTAAATTAGTTTCAAACTTGTCTCTGTAACAGATAGTATTAATTGGAGATTGATCCATTAAAACCATTATTTGTACAATAGAAAAATGACTGATAACTTCAAAAATGCATAAGTAATTATTGGAAGCTCCAAAAACAGTGAGACCACTTTTGATAATTTTCATTTTCAGTGAACTTAATTCTAAAAATGGTCTCCATGTTACCTCTGTCACAGAAACTATTTTGGGAGAATATACTCCTTAACTCCATTATTTTTATACTATAAAAGGCTGATAACTTTGAAAATCAATAACTAAATCATAAGAACTCCAAATGGGACAAACTCAACTATTCTGAACTTGTATTAATGTTACATATTTACCTATGTAATCCCTTACCCCGCCACTGTTCTACAAAATTTCACATCATAATTAAATTACATAATGACGGCTTATTGGAATCTGAAATTCAAACCATTATAACTTTCATATACTAAATCAAAATGAAATAATTCTTTCACAAAAAATCATTTAAAATCATGACCTAACTACTGTAGAAAAATCATGCATTTTTGAGCATTTTGGTTTTTGAGTTGTTTTTCTCGGTATTTATTTGATGTTATAATTATATAGATCCCGAGCATATTGATATCGACACTTACGCTACAGAGAGTGAGCAGCTACTGTACCAGCAAGGCAAGCATCATTTGAACTTTCTTTTGCATCATATTTGATCCCAGTTTTGGTTAAGTTAGTACAATGATAATTGCTTGCATGCTATTTTGATTATGTCAATATTTTCGTGATGTGTAGTTTAGATTATGTCCTATGCTTGAGGTTAATCTTGAATTATGCCAACTCCTATATGCTTAAGATAGGATGTATGAATTATGGGTTGTAGAATTGCTTAGCCATGCAAGTCTAAATACGGTAGTTCGATCGTCGGGAATAACCCGGCGGTTTTGGGTTACACACAACTCTTACTTTATGTTTTTACTTCAGATCTGTGTAGCTGTTTTATGAGTTAAACTTTGTCATTTTTTTAAAATGAGATTTGGCCCGGACAAGTGTTGGTTAGTGATGGTGCTTTGTGCACGAGCATTGGGTAAGTGGAAGGACTTGTCTGGACAATTGAGGACCGAACTTTGGTAACGTCGTTAATTCAAGTACACTCGTCTTTGCCACACGCGGTTGGGAGCCGTATGGTTAAGTAGGGGAGGGTTTTATTGTGTTAAGTCCTTGGTGGTGTAAGGGCATAGCGGCCGTGAAATCCTATGTTCTTTGAGGAGCCGATGTAATCCTTTATAGTGTGCAAGGGCACCAATTCTTTTGTTTTGATTGCATCAGTATTTCCAATATAACTTGTGAGCCCCTAGCAAGTGCTATCGGCGCTTGTACTAGGCAAGGAACCATCTCACAAGGGGACTTAGTCAATAGGACTTTCTTCTGAAAATGATTGTATCTTGATTTACGTAGGCATACCATAGGAAGTGTGCTATTTCGAGAGGCCTCGGAGGCTTACGGGCTAATCAAGTCGTGTGGGTAAAGTAGTACACCTGCAGGGTATAAATCTATTCGAATAGCCGTGTCCACGGTTATGGACAACCGCTTGAGTTCGGGAGTTACTATTGTTAGACTTTTAATTAAAATTATGGGTGAACTTGGTGTTCGTCATGAACGGGATGTTCATGTGTTTAGTACATCAAAGTGGGCTGCCACTTTGGTCTTTGTATGATTCAATTGTTTATTACTGAAATGCTTTACTACATGTTTTACTTCTACTTCAAATCTAATTTTAAATGGGCACATGAAAAACTAGTATGTGTAGGATGTTACCTGTTGTGTCTTTTTCGCAAAACTAAACCAATATGAGCCATCCTTTGAATGACCCTTATGCATAACTATTTTTATTTGTGTAAGACTTGCGAGTACACTTGTACTCAGCCATATGTTTGCTGACCTTTTCAGGTGAGGAAGATTATGAGTATGACGATCTCGCTAGTGTTGACTTGGGTGACACTAATGAGTAGTGTGCTATCATTTAACCCCCAGTCGGTTGCCAATGGGTGACGGGCATACCACTGCTGGTCTTTTGTTTTATCTATTTATTTCCGCTGCTACTTAGTACTTTACTTTGAATTTGGCCGGTCGGCCGTTTGTAATAAGCTGTAGACCTTAACTATTATGCAGTATGTCTTTTTATCTCTTGTTGTATGCGTTGTATAGATGTAATCAACGTTGGATGAGGGTATGAGTATATTGGTCGTTGATCTTGGGAGCCAATATATGTCATACTCGTTGTTGATGAATTCCCATTTAACTCACTAAGTGTAGTGCTTCGAATCGAAAGAGAATCGACAATCATATAGCGCTCGCAAAGGAGCAGCGCGCATGATCGTTGAGGCTCTAGTATTCGGCTAAGCCTCTCACTTGGATAGAGTTAAATTGGAATTCATTTCCCGGAGACCCGTGATTATGTCCCTAAGACCTTGTTTAATCTCGGTCTTATGGAGATAATTACCGGGGTCCCCACATTATCTTTGTCTTAGCTTGTTAGTGCACTTAATCAAGACTAGTTGATTTATGTTTTAATTGAGAAAAACTGAATTGATTTACAATTCCACATAAAACTCGGTTTTGCTAAAAGATATTTTAAAACCATCAATTCACCTCCATCTAGTCGGCGTGCTCGATCTTGTAAGTGGTATCAGAGCTTGGTCTATCTTTCATTAGACTTAACTGTCTAGAGAGTAAAAGATGGCGACTATAGAGGTTATGCACCCCGGTAGGGCACCTCACTTTGATGGTTCAAATTATACATATTGAAAAATTAGAATGACCATCTATATTAAGGTCATGGGCCCAAATATATGGAGAATTGTTTATGTTGGGTTTGCTTCTCCGATTGATCCACAAAACCCTACTCAAAGGGAAGAGCAGAACTTGCAACTCGAAGCTCAAGCTTTAAATGCTCTATATAGCGTCTTGAGTGTGAATGAGTTCAATAGAGTGAGCAATCTTAAGAATACTCATGATGTTTGGACAACTCTCATGGAAATTCACGAGGGAACTTTCACGGTCAAGGAAGCTAAATTGCGTAGGTTGAAGCTCAAATATGAGTCATTTACCATGTTGCCTCATCAGAGCATCAATGAGATGTATTTTAAATTGAACAACATAGTAAATGAGCTCAAATGTTTATCTTATGATTTAACCGATCTTGATATTGTGCGCAAGATGCTTAGGGCTCTACCGAGCAAATATAAGACCTTGGTGATATTATTCCTCAATTAATCCGAATTGTCAAGGATGACTCCTACCGCTCTTTTGGACAATCTCATCACAAATGAGATTTACAAGAAGGACAAAGAAGAGTTCAAGGAGAGGGCATCAACTTCAAGCAAAAGAATTTATGCTTTCTAAGCTTGAATCAAGTGAAGATGAGGATAAAAAATGTCAAAATGAGGAAGATGATGACATAGATGAGAAATTTCATGAAGAGACGTGGCTCACATGGAAATTCAAGCTCATCTTTTAAGACAAAGCACTAGAAGACTCTAAGGTGATACAATTGTTAAGAAAATGGACACATTGTCTCAAAGTGTCCTTATGGGAGGAAGATGAAGAAGATCCCAAATCTTCATCAAGAAAGAAGAATGATGACAAAAGAAGATATTTTGCTAAGCTAGCCATAAAAGACGATCCATCAAACAACTCAAATGCAAATGAGGTTCCATCATTATTTGACATATCTACATGCTTCATGGCAAAAGGTAAAAATAGGGTAAATGATGATGATGAGCCTTCTTATGATGATTTGATGGATATACTAGAAGATCTAAATGAATATCTTATGAAAGAGAAAACAAAATTCAAAGTTTTGATGACAGAAAATATCTCTCTTCAAAATAATTATGATGTGCTAAAAGAAGAGCATGAGTCTCTCATTCTCAAGGAATTCACTAGCTTCAAGGTAGATATAGGCATAACATATGATTTATTAGATGATATGTCATGTGTAGTTGCTAAATCTTGCATTGCATCTAAGGTTAGCATATCCACTTCTGTGATGATTTGCTAGATTCTCTTTGTAGCTCAAAATTAGATGTTTGTTCTTCCTCTATGCTTGTTGAAACTAATTTTGTAGAGGAAAATGAAGAGCTCAAGGCACGAGTTAAGAAATTGATAATTGACTTGGAAAGAAACTTCAAAGGGAAGGCCACCCTCGATGATATATTGAGCAAGCAAAGAAGCTTGCAAGACAAGAGTGGAAGATGCTTTATTTCCAAGAAGAAGGAAAATAGCAAAAAAAGACACAATCAAAGACATACAAAGATTATCAAGTGCTTTGGTTGTAGTGAGAAGGGCCACAATGCCTTAATGTGCCTAAATATAGTGGATGTCAAGTCAAGACATTCAAAGAAGAGGCAAACCGGCAAAGAGCAAGAAAAGAAGACAAGAAGGAAAAGTAAAAGCCCAACTTGCTACAATTGACAGGAAAAGGGACACATTGGTAAACAATATCCCATGGGTAACATTCCTAAGCCTATCCTTTATAATGATCATTATTTGCTTAGAAAAGATAAAAATGGTGGGGTGATTGCTAGATTTGTTAGTTCAGCTAAGATTATTGCTAAGACCATTTGGGTGTCCAAATCTCTTGTAATTAACATTTAAGGACCCAACCGAGTTTGGGTACCAAAAAGTGCTTAAAATGCTAAATAGGTACTTGAAGAAGTATTAGAGGCTTGGTTCATTCAAATAGAGGTGGAATCGACCATGTGTCATTTTGGAGCCAAGCAAGAGGATGATCTTGTCAAATCAATAACCAATATCATTCCGGTAACAAGTACTTACATTGAAATATCTAGCTCCTAGCCTTTGTGTAGGATGCATTCATGAAAATCTTTGTAAAAAATGTGTTCTTGCTCTTGTTGAAAATCTTCATTATTGCATTCTTGAGCAAGATAAAAGTGGCATATTAAGGGGGAGTGCTAAGTCATATACATGTATATCACATCCCTAAGTGCGCCTAAATAAATTAAGTGGTAGTAATGTTTTTCAAAATTGAGCCTTTTAGCCAAAATTCAAAAATTTCATAACTATTAGTAATCTTGTGAAAAACTAGTTGCAAAATGTATGCAAATGCTTTTCAAAGGATTCCCGGAGATTTTCTTTCAAGAAATCCTATTTTAAGCAAAAATGAGTTTCTAGCCAAAAGTCTAGATTTGTGTGTAAACTTTATTCTAAAAGGAATTTAAAAATCGTCCCAAAAGAAATATCCTAGAGTTGGTTATTCTAAACCTTTTTGGTATTCAAAAGATTTTTAAAAAGCCAACGTAGCGAAAGTTATTTGATTTTGAAACTCACCCAAAATACTATTTTGACCTAAGTGGTCACTTTCTAGCACTTAAGCGAGTTTTGTCATTTTAGTCAAATTTATTCACATGAATAGGTCTATAATGGTATTTATGTCTCATACATGCAATTGGATGCTTCAATTTCCATGATATGCTCAATTTGACACTTTTGGAGAAGTTTCATGAAAACAAGTTCTTTTTGCGAAATCAAAAGCTTAATTTATAAAAAAAAATATTTGAGAATTGGATTTTTGAGGGCTATATAAGTTGGAAATGCTTCGAATATGTTTATGTGGTTGATTGTATGAAAATTTGGAGCAAATTACAACAAATCTAGCTCTTCTTCAAAAATCTGCACTGAAATCTGTTGACAGGTTCAGTCTCAGTCGGTCTAACCGACCTCCCTAGGTGGTCTGATCGCTCGCCCACCGGTTCGACCGCCAGTGCCCAGCGATCAAACTAGTTTTGCGAGTGGAACCCTTTTCTTGACCGAACCATTTTCTTCTCTCTTCCTTCGGTTGTTTTCTACTCCACACGAAAAATTGAGTTCTCCCTCTCCCTCCAGCCGCCCCTCACTTCCCGGCTCGGATGTCCTTCTCCGACCATTGGTTTTGCATCCTGAGGTAATCAAATTGTTCCCCTACTCCTCCTATTTCCATTCTATGGATGGGATTTGTTTTTCCCTTGTTCATTCCTCAATCCCTGAAAACCTAGGTGGAGGTTGTTCTTCCAAAATCCAGTCGTTTTTTCATCAAAATTGTCAAGGATTCATCTCTCTTCATCTCCTCTCATCATCTAAGCTGGTAATCTCTCAATCCCTACTTGCATTATGCCCTTATTGTGATTTTCCCCAAAATTCTAAGGTTTGACTTGTATATCCTTAAGTTATTCAAATTGGTGGAAAATTGTTGACATGCAAGTAGAATGGAATTAGATTGTCATAATTCTAGTGCCACATTGCAAGTTTTGGGTTGAAATTTATTTTCCCTAAAATCCGTTGCCACTGTTATTGGCGGTCTGACCGGTCGTGCCTATTAGTCTGACCGGCCGGTTGGCTGTTCGACTGGCCAGGGCATTGATTCGACCGCCCATGATAGATGAACATTGCAATTTGGGACTTAAAATTATTGTGATCTTTCTCCTGGAACTCCTTTGTTTAATCTTTGCATCCTTTGACAACGATAATGCCGCGGAAGAGGACAGTTAGTCGTCTCGCTGCTCTCCCCTCTTCATCAAAAGGAAAAAGGGCCAATTGAGTATGATTTTGAAGAGGAGATTGAAGAAGTAGAAGAAGATGTGAGTGGCGACGATAATAACAATGATGGCAACTATGAGGAGTCGAACAGTGAGGATGAGGATGACACTCCGGATCAAACTCCTTTCAGTGGTCTTGATGTGTCAAGTATAAAGAGTGAAAAGTACACCATGTTGAGGCATGTCAACTAGTTTCGCTTTCCCAGGAATGCTACTGAGGGTATGTTCCACACTCTTTTTCAAAAAGAGGTCTATCACATCTATTATGCAAATAAGAAGTTTGCTAATCACCGATTTGTGAAGTGGAGCTACTTGGGACAGAATCCAGTTTACAATAGATAATAACGTCTTTTTCGGAATGTAAAGTTTGATTCTTAGGTATCTTTGAGATGCAACTTCCATGCCAAAGCAATTAGTCAATTCTATGCCACAGTCTTCGTGTCCCCTGACCATGACCATCTTATTTGGATGACAGGACATAATCAAACTTGAAGCCTCCAGAGTCGGAGTGCTTTGGGCTTAGTTGATTCAAGAGGGATTAAAGTGCATCTTCAGGAACCTCTTGCTCTCATTCGGGTGGATGAATATTATGATCAAGGAAATCACTTTATGCTTGGAAGAGTAAGTGGTCTTCTCACTCTTCCTAGCATTATCAATAGGATCATGAGAGCTTCATTTTATCCAAAGAATAGAAATAATGATGAGATACATGGACATGCTTGGAATGTAGTGAAATACATTATGGATGGCACGAGGTTTGATCTGATGGATTTAATAATAGGAGATATTGCCACATCAAAGGGAGATAAGGCCAAAAGTATTTGATTTACTCCTTACGTAATGAAGCTCGTTCAAAGTAAGATTGATTTTGATTGTCCTTGTGATGTGGAGCACAAAAGGTACAGACCAAGATATGCTCCTCCTCCTTAGGTGCCTCCTCTACCTCCGCCTTAACCTCAAGGGCATGGATTGCCTCCTCAAGCACATCCAGGGCATTAGGCTCCTCAGGAGTAAGATCTAGTCTTAGCAGCACTTCTTCATCTTCAATCTAGGTTAAACTACATGGATACCAAGTTTGATCAAATGCATGAGATTCAGGTTGAGACTAGAGCCATCGTAGAAGGATTGAACATGACGTTTGATGTCTTGGACTCAAGGGTCATTCATCTGGATGAGAGGTTCACATAGTATCAACAGCAGCAGACGCCTTTGGTCTATCAAAGATTTGGGCATGGTCGTCACCCTCCCTCCGTCTTTCAGCGAGTTGATCATCCATCCTCGTCGGGCGCCCCTCCTCCTTCCTAGAGATTCTTGGAGAGTCCCTTTTGGTATTTGATGCCAAAGGGGGATAAGAATGGAAGTTTGGAGCTTGTGTTTTTCTTATTTAGGTCAATAGACCTTGTCTTGTGAGGATAAGCTTAGTTTCATTTTTGTAATATCTTGTGTAAGCTTATTGAACCTTGAATGTTTTTAGACATATTTTGGATACTTGAATGTTTTATGACTCTCGTTATGAATTGTGCTTTCTTTTGTATCCTTGTCCAAAGTATGTTTATGTTGGATCCTTATTGTTGCATGCATACTTAATTCTTAAATATAATTATTGTGTCATGCTTCCATGGATCCAATATATAGAGGAAACTCCACCAAATTTTTTTAAATCCACATATGTGCAAGAATTTCTTTCAAATCTTATATGCACATGTTGAGGGGGAGCTTTATCTATATGTTGTGATTTTTGCTAACAATTAATTCAAAATCTCTTTTGATTCCACTCAAATGAATTAATTGATATCAAAGCCATCCTAGAGTATACAATGTGTTTTGTACTCAATGTTTCAATTCCTTATTTGTTGAGGATTGTCATCAATTACCAAAAAAGGGGAGATTGAAGAATCTAGACCCGTCATTATAAGTTAATAGAGTATTTTAGTAATTAATGACAATCGTCATGTGGACTAACATTTTTCATGACTTGGTGAAACAGGTTAAGTCCCATGATGATGAAGACTTATGATGTTATCATGTGTTGATGAGCATCAAGACAAGATCATGAAGTGAAGAAGATCATCATGTGTTGATGATATTAAAGTCAAGATCCCGGACTTGGAGTGAAAATGTTCGTCATCAAGTAATCACTCTAAGATGAGTGTTCAAGGCAATGGTATGACTAGCATAGGCTAAGGATTTTTTTTAGTCATTTTACCAGTCTCGGTGTTTGGTGTGCAGACCGGATTGCTAGTATAGGTTATCGTACTATTAAGAAGGGTCTTGACTAGTAGTTTGAGTGTGTCATGTGTTGATAGCTCTTAGTGCTTATTCTAGCTTTCTTTAGCATGTTGCCGATATTTACGAATGTGTTTTGAAAATAGTTGAGACTCATGCATAATCCTTGTAGCATGTGACCTTATTTTACGAATGTGTTTTGCAAATGGTTCAAGTTCATGTACCAAATTCCTTGTGACGTGATTCTAAAAGTCGGCAAATGTTTAAAAGCTTAAACATCCCAATTTTCTGAGCTTAAAAATCTCTTAATAGTTAGTAGGGAGAAAATTCACCATTTGGTTTTATTTGTATTTGAATTCAAAAGCTTAATATTGGACTTTACAAACAAAAATATTTAATATGAATAATCCCAACATGAACAATAGCCAAAACTATTTTATTTGGGTTCTATGTGCTCAGATATATTTTCTAGATTTTTCTAGAATTTTTCTGAGTTCATTTGCTATTTTCTTTTGCCCATTTGAATTTCTGGTATTTTCTAAATTAGAAAACCTATTTAAAATCTCAGAATAGTCTCGGTAGAATTTCCGCCTCAGGCCCATTCCCTCCATTGCGTGGCCATCTCCCGCCAAATTCGCGCCAGCATACAAGCCGCCTCTGCCAGCGCGTGTGGGCCGCATCGAGTCTTCGCCGCGCCGGGCCGTCTTCGCGCGCGCGCGCCGCCGCCATGTTTCCGAGCTCCAAGCCCGTGCGACAACGCATCCTTTCCAACTAAACCCCTTCTAGAAAACGTGCCAAATCTTATCCCATCTCAACGCGCTATTCTGGGTAAAATCATATCCGAATACGGTTCAAAATCGGAAATCGATCTCGTGGTTGTTTTGGACTCTTTTAGGGTTTTCACCACGCCACGCCACGAGCCCTCCCGACCCCTATAAAGGCCCCCGAGGATCGCCTCTCCGCGCATCGAAACCCCAAACCCGAACCCGAGCCCCTGCGCTGCCGTCGCGCGATTCTAGGGTTTCACCGCAGGACTCCGGTGAGCTCTTCGCGCCGTCGGTGCCGTCCGAGCCGCCCGACGACATCACCGACGCTCGCACGAGCATAAGCAATCTCTGGTGCCATCCACCCGCCGGAGCCGCCAATTGCCCGTCCGACAAAACCCGTGACCCCTCGCCGCCTCCAGCTCGCGCCGGCCACTCCCAAACCCCTCGCCGCTCGTGAGTGCATCCCGGTTCGCTTTGCGAGGGCTACCTTCGGTACCACCGTCCGCCGGAGCGCCGCCGATCGCCGTTCGGTCGTCGAGCATCGCCGCCCGTCGGTGCTGACGGCTGCTGCGTGTCACACCACCTCGACCACGTGCGTGCGTGGCGCCTACGTGGCGACCACGTGGGTGCACTGCGTGCAACCACCGGACCAGAGGTCCGAGGCTCGGTGGACACGGTCCACCGTGAGCCTAGCCTCGACATGTGGGTCCCACATGTCGAGATTTCTTTTTATTATTCTTTTAAATCTCGTGGGCGTCGACTTGCGCATTAAATCTGATTTTCCTTTAGGAAAATAATTGATAAATTCATAAAATCTGATTTTGAGCATTTTATGTACTTTCAATCTTCAAGAGCTCATAACTTTTGCATCCTAACTCCGATTGAGCCCATTCAAATTTCTAAATTTGTCTAAATTCAAGCTCTATTTATCTGAGATTTTTATTTAATTTTTGGAGTTTGTTTCGCCTCTGTTATTTATTTGTTTTGTTTGTTTTTGTTTCGTTTGGCGAGTAGACGTCGATCGTCGGGAAATTTTGTGGAAGAAGGAGCACCCCAAGATCAAGACCAGTACATAGACCTTTTCCAAGGCAAGTCATACCTTTGATCATCTTGAACCCAGTTTTCAAATTACTTTGTGTTAAGTTATTGCATTCTACTTTAATTATTTATTTAAATGCTTTGGGCATAGTTATTATCCAAATTGTTATCACACCTTGGCCTTGTATGTCATAATTCCTTGTCACCCTAGATTGGTTATGAGTTGGTAATATTATAGCACCAACGTGGGTTGGTTAGATGCGAGTACAATTGCTTAGCCATGCTACGAGTCTCACATCATATGTAAGTTGCAAATACTAATTATGACTAAGTGACTATGGAACTTTGTGTAAAGCGTGTGCTATGTGTTATTACTTCGTGATGGCATGTGTTGCACTAAAACCAACTGGGTGGTAAAGGATTTAGGCGAGGCAAGTGGTGGAGGCGTGTGACATGGTGGTCTATGTGATGGGAATGATAATCTTTGTGACTTAGTTAGAAAATGGAAGTCTTGCCTTGGTCAATTAAGGACTTAACTTTGTGCGCCATTGAGCGAGCCTCATTCATGCGACCACATGCACGGTATGGGGCGGGCCTAACTTAGTAAGTTATGGATTCGGCATTGATGTTCGGTGGATAGGTTAGGTTGTGTGACGGGGTGGAGGTGTGACTACTTGGTGGTTGCATCGCGGGGCGATCGTCTTCCTGTCCCGTGATGTGTGTTATACCAATTCTATGTGAGTGGTATAGCGGTTTGTAAGCACCTGGGAATGTCAATGTTTGAGATGAAGTTTCAACTGTTTTGTTACGATTGGTGCTTGCTACACTAGTTGTATCTTGTGGGTAAAGTGTACAACCTCTGCAGAGTGTTAATTAATCTATTCGAATAGCGTCATGGTCATGGACATGCTCGGATTTCACACGAGGGTAGTTTTCATAAAATCTTTGGGATGAGAGCTGTGACCTCAATCATATGGCTATGTGAAATAATCTGTTTAGCCGTGTGTCTTTGTGGAAACAAGCTGTTAAATTAGTATTGTCTATTTGTTTTGAATGATGCTCTCAATCTATTATTGTATTCAATTGCAAATGTTGCTTTTACATAAAAGAACCACGAAGCCTTTTATTTGGAATAAGCTCGCATCTATACATTGCATTACGTGGTATGATTTGCGAGATGCGGTTGTGTACTCACGCTTGTTGTAAAACTTGCGCCAAACCTCTGAAGAGGAGGAGTCTCCTTTGCTTTGAGGAGGAGTTCGCCGAAGGTGATCGTTCGTTAAGGTGCGGATCGATCGGTTGCTGTGGTGAATTGGTGGGATCTCTTTGGAGTTATTTCCGTTCATTGCTACTTTATTTCTTTGTTAGCCTGCGTGGCTTAATAAGTGTAACTCGACCATAAGGTCAAAACCCTTATTTGTTATTCAAACTAATCGTTTACTTTATTTATCGCTTGTGTGGATCGATATTTACCGTGTTAACCTGTGTGCACTAGCGTGATCTGGACTAGTGCGGTATACAGAGGTTCGAATCGTAATGCAGGTCCCGAGCAGGTGGTATCGAGCCATATTGGTATGTAGCCTTGACCTTAGTTAGATTGGCGTCTTTAGAGTGTCCAAATTATTTTCTAAAGGAAAAATTAACTTGCAAAGTTAATTGATTGCTTAACTCTTCTCATGTCTCTCTCGCCTCAACTTTTGTTATAATCTCTTCTCTCCCATTGTTTGAAAGTTGCTCTTACCTGTTAAATGCTGTCTTGACGGATGCCTCGTCTTGAGCTATGGTGAGCGCCACGGGAGGATCTGTTGCAGAGCTTTGGAAGGCTGTTGCGGAGTTCTTGGAGGTTTTGATCGTCCGTGTGCGTCGGCAACAATTGGATTGTGAATGGGCGAGCCGTGGGTGATCTGTCGCTGACGATCTACGCTAGGAGGAACAACAAAGCGAGCCAACCTTCGCGCGTCTGCGAGGAAGATCACTTGGTGGAAGGTATCCGGGAGTCGTCGCGCTTGGCCATCTGCGTATCGCAACATCTACGCACGGGAGCTTCAGACACCGTCTTGGTTACCACCCGGAGGCTGCGGCGTGGACTTGCCCGACCGCGCTACCCGTCCACGAAGGAGAAACAACGCTCCGTCGTGCACCTCACCAGATTTGTGGCCGCCCGGAGGAAGCCTTGGAGAGAACCATCACGGAGTTGGATCATGTCTATGAAGCTTTGCGAGAGAGTCAAGAGAAGGTCGTCACTCTGCAAGAGATCCTCGACCAAGTTCCGAAGAAGAGGAAGACCGAGGAGGATTACGAAGAAGATCCGGAGGAAGGCCCGGTCGAGCCGAAGAGGATCAGAGCCGGAGGAGCGGTGAGCCAATTGCACGGGAACGCCTGTTCTGCTGCACGATTCGAGGCATCGAGATCGGTTGCCAAGATGCGGCTCGCCAGAGTCTCGGCCGTCGGGGCGTCGCGCGGGTGTGGAGGCTTTCTCGAGTAGTTGGTCTTAGTTCCGGTTTCTAGGCTTAGCGATTTCGGTTTAGTGAGTCGCCCTTTAGGCGTAGTTTTGTGTGCTTAGGTCGTTGTTTCTTTTTGTGTGCAGTATGAGTGCAAAGGCCCTTAGGCATTTGTTGCGACCATGCTAAGACCCTAAGTAATAAAGGTATTTCATTTGAGTTTCTTGGTTTGTGTTTTGTTGGGTTTAACTCCGCCCGCTTAGTTCTCAACTTATCTTGTGCTTGCTACCTTATCTAACCCATGGAACCGTCGGATGGTTCAAACTCGTCGAGGCTACTGCTAGTGGTTCGGTACTCCACACCAAGAAGCAATGAGCAACGGACCGCGAGAAGCGATTCTACGCAAGCACCCCCAATTGACTTGCAAAACTTTGGAGCTTTCATGGCAGCACAGACTCAGCTGATGAATACTATGATGACTCAGATGCAAGCAATGAACAACCAGGCCAACAACAACAACAATAATCAACAGTATGGAGCCCCAGCTGCTCATGGTCACCATGGACCATCCAAACTTGCAGAATTTATGAGGACTCGTCCACCAACATTTTCCGGACACGTCTCTCCAGTGGAAGCAGATGATTGGCTCAGAGTTATTGAAAGAAAACTGCTGATCACCCAGTGCAGCGACCGTGAAAAGATTCTGTATGCCACTCACCAGATGGAAGGCACTGCTGCTGAATGGTGGGAGAACTTTTGTGCCGCCCATGAGACGCCACAGGATATCACCTGGGAGGAATTTTCTGCGACATTCGCGTTATCACGTGCGAGAAGGCATTATCGATCCGAAGAAGGATGAGTTTGCGCTCTCAAGCAGGAGCTATGTCGAGTGTCGATTATCTCAACAAGTTTTCTCGGCTGGCTCGCTATCGTGGAAGATGTAGCTACGGACAAGGCTCGTCAGTCGTTTCTGAAGGGCTAAACAACGGACTGCAAGTCGGTTTGATCGCCCATACTTTTCACGATTTCCAAGAGCTGGTCAACAAAGCCTTTGTTTTGGAGGACAAACGCAAGGAAGCGGAGGATAACAAGTAGCGCCGGATGGCTCAGCAGGGAACCATCAATCACAGCGAGAGCAAAACGGTGCGGCCGACGGTTCAACGAGTTTCCACCGGACTTCGTTGAGCACTGCACCAACTTCAACACCCGCCGGTGCTCCGGAACTTCCGCAACCGCACTGTCAACCCCAATCCGAGAAGCAACCGGCGAGCGCGCAAAAGTGCATTCGCTGTCGTCGGCGGGACATTTTGCCAACCGTGTCGCAAAGGGGAACAATCACTCCGATGCGCTTCAACCTTGGAGCTACTCCATCAAGACGCCATGCACGGGCATCAAATAAGGAGCTTCACAAGTTGCCGGTCAAGCGGAGAGCACCACGATCCGTGATCGGAGGCGTGTCAACCACGTCACTCTGGAAGGAGCCGAGAATCACCGGACGTCGTCTGGGTAAGTTTACGGTTAACTCGATGACTGCATCGGTTTTGTTTGATTACGGGCTTCGCGTTCGTTTGTTTTGGAATGTTTGCAACCAAGAATAAATTGGAAGTTATGCAACTTAAGCATACTCTGTTAGTCGATCGCACAGGCGAGCTAAATGCGAGTGGGATGTTTAGGAGCTAAGTTACTCATAGTCGGAGTTGAGTTTCTAGCCAACCTAATTGTCCTAGATACCCAAACCCTAGATGTCATTCTTGGTATGGATTGGTTATCCAAGCACAAAGCCGTGCTAGATTGTGGCGAAGAGCGTATGATCGAGGATGCCAAAGGAAACAAGGTAGAGTTTCTAGCCACCTCAGTTCGTGATGGACATTTGCTAGTAAACAGTTTGAAGACCCTTTCCTTGGAAGAAGTACCGATGGTCGGTGAATACCGGATGTATTTCGGAGGAGTTACGGGAATGCCACCGGATCGTGACATTGAGTTTGTCATCGACCTAGTGCCAGGGACAGCACCAATTTCAAAGAGACCTTACCGGATGCCAGCCGATGAATTGGTGGAGATGAAGAAGCAGATAGAAGAACTTCTTGAGAAAGGTTTCGTGAGACCTAGTTCGTCGCCATGGGGAGCGCTAGTGTTGTTTGTCAAGAAGAAAGATGGAAGTATGAGGATGTGTATTGATTACCGTTCTCTCAATGAAGTTACCATCAAGAACAAGTACCCACTACCCCGGATAGATGATCTGTTTGATCAGATGAAAGGAGCCGGATTATTCTCAAAAATCGACCTGCGATCGAGTTACCACCGACTAAATATTTGTCCTAAGGATATCACAGAGACCGCGTTCTCAACACGGTATGGACATTATGAGTTCTTAGTCATGTCTTTTGTCCGACTAATGCCCTGCATACTTCATGAACATGATGAATAAAGTATTCATGGAATATTTGGACAAGTTCGTAGTTGTGTTCATTGATGATATTCTAATGTACTCCAAGTCGGAGGAAGAACACGCAGAGCATTTAAGGATAATATTGGAAAAACTCGAGAGCATCGGTTGTATGCCAAGTTGATAAAGTGTGATTTTGGAAGCAGAAGTGGATTTCCTTGGTCACGTGATGACAGAGAGGAGTAGCGATTGACCGGTAAAAGTTAAAGCGATGTTACATTGGGAGCGGCCCAAGACCGTGACTCGGTCGCGATTTCTTGGGAATGGCGGTTATTACCGCCGTTTCATCGAAGGATTCTCATCGATTGCTAAGCCTCTTACGCAATTGTTGAAGAAGGAGAAAAGTTCACTTGGACTCCACTGTGAGAAAGTTTTCAAGAAGCGAAGCGTTTGACTTCACCCGGTCTTGATTTTGCGGATATTCGCAAGGATTTGATATCTATTGTGATGCTTGGCGTCAAGGATTAGGATGCGTCGATGCAAGAAGGAAGAGCGTCGCTTATGCATCAAGGCAATTGAGACCCCACGAAGAGAATTACCCTACTCATGATCTGGAATTAGCTGTCGTAGTGCATGCTTTAAAGATTTGGCGTCATTACCTCATCGGTAATCGCTGTGAAGTCTATACGGATCATAAGAGTCTAAAGTATATCTTCACCGATCGATTTGAACATGAGACGCAGAGAAGATGGTTGGAATTGATCAAGGATTATAATCTTGGAATCCACTACCATCCCGGAAAAGCCAACGTAGTTGCGGACGCTCTAAGTCGTAAGAGTTACTGCAATGCTTTGGAAGTAAAGGAAAGTTGCCCAGAACTTTATGAAGAATTTCAAAAGCTAAAGCTAGAAGTTAGTCTGAAGGATTTGTAGCCAATTTGGAAATGCAGTCTATCACGGAGAAGCAAATTCGTGAAGCACAACCAAAGGATCCTGTGTTGTCAGACATCAAGGTCAAAATGGCAGAAGGGAAATTCAAAGATTTCACCAAGGATGATCAAGACATACTCTGGATTAATGGTCGTATCTGTGTACCAGATATCGATGGTCTAAGACAGTTAATCTTAAAGGAGGCCCATGACTCAAAGTATTCGATTCACCCTGGAAGTACCAAGATGTACCGGGATGTTAAGACTAAATTTTGGTGGCCAAATCAAAGCGAGAAGTCGCGAGTTCGTTGCCTTGTGCGACACACATCCGGAAAGTAAGGTAGAACACGAGAGACCAGCGAGGTTTGCTGCAACCGCGAAGATTCCAGAATGGAAGTGGAAGAGATCGGTATGGATTTCATTACCGTTTACCCAAGACTCAATCGGGTTACGATTCGATCGAGTAATTGTCGTCGTTTGACCAAGGTCGCCCATTTCTCGCGATCAAAACCACGTGCTCGAGAGCGCCTTGCGAGTTGTACATGGCGAATTGTCGGTTTACGCGATGTGCCCAAAAGATAGTGTCGATCGAGGATCTCGGTTCACCTCGTTTTTGGCGAGCTTGCATGAAGCATTGGTACCCATCGAATTTCGATCAGCGTATCATCCACGCACGGATGGATAGGCGAAAGAGTCAATCGGATATTGGAGGATATCTTTGAGAGCTTGTGCTCTAGCTAATCTTGCCGATGGGATAGAAGTTTCTGTATGCGAATTTTCGCATACAACAATAGTTACCGAGCTAGTGCGCAAATGTCACCATTTGAAGCCTTGTATGGCGTGCTGCCGAACCCGTTGAATTGGTCGAAATAGTGACGATCGGTTTTGGTCGGACATTATTCGAGAGCGAAAGAGCAAGTGGCCATGATCGAGAAAGATTGAAGATAGCTCATTCGGTAGAAGAGCTATCGCGATAATCGTCGTCGTGACCTCGACTTTGAACCCGAGGATTTCGTTTATCTTGAGTGACCCGCTCGAGAGGTGTCAAAGGTTTCATGCCAAAGGAAGCTTGCTAGGTATGTTGGTCCGTTCAAGATTTTGGAACAGCAGTGGAGAAGTTGCTTACGATTGGAGCTGCGCGATGCGTTAGCGAGTACATGATGTCTTTCATGTCTCGCGGCTTGAAGAAGTGTCTTCGTGTGCGGAGGAGCAAGCCCCGTTGGAATCAATTGACTTGAAGGAGGATCTTACCTACAAGGAGCAGCCAGTTAAGATTTTGGATGTCGAAGAGCGCCTCACCAGAAATAAGACTGTTCGTTTTTGCAAGGTCCAGTGGAGCAACCACTCAGAAGGAGAAGCAACGTGGGAACGTGAAGAAGAGCTGAAAGCCAAGTTTCCTAGCCTTTTCTCTAGCTAGCCTAAATCTCGGGGTCGAGATTCCTTTAAGGGGGGAGGTTTGTAACATCCCAATTTTCTGAGCTTAAAAAATCTCTTAATAGTTAGTAGGGAGAAAATTCACCATTTGGTTTTATTTGTATTTGAATTCAAAAGCTTAATATTGGACTTTACAAACAAAAATATTTAATGTGAATAATCCCAACATGAACAATAGCCAAAACTATTTTATTTGGGTTCTATGTGCTCAGATATATTTTCTAGATTTTTCTAGAATTTTTAGAGTTCATTTGCTATTTTCTTTTGCCCATTTGAATTTACGGTATTTTCTAAATTAGAAAACCTATTTAAAATCTCGAGAATAGTCTCGGGTAGAATTTCCGCCTCGGCCCATTCCCTTTGCTGTGCCGGCCATCTCGCCCGAAATTGCGCGTCTGCAGCGCCGCCGCCTCGCCAGCGGCGTGTGGGCCCCGCGTCGAGTCTTCGCCGCGCCCGGCCGTCTTCGCGCGCGGCGCGCCGCCGCCATGTTTCGAGCTCCAAGCCCGTGCGACAACGCATCCTTTCCAACTAAACCCCTTCTAGAAAACGTGCCAAATCTTATCCCATCTCAACCGCACCTATTGCGGGTAAAATCATATCCGAATCGGTTCAAAATCGGAAATCGATCTTGTGGTCAGTTTGGACTCTTTTAGGGTTTTCACCGCCACGCCACGAGCCCTCCCGACCCCTATAAAGGCCCCGAAGATCGCCTCTCTCCGCATCGAAACCCCAAACCCCGAACCCGAGAGCCCTGCGCGCGTCCCCGCCGATTCTAGGGTTTTCACCGCAGGACTCGGTGAGCTCTTCCGCCGTCGGTCTGCCG
This sequence comes from Ampelocalamus luodianensis, assembly GCA_036346255.1. Lineage (NCBI taxonomy): Eukaryota > Viridiplantae > Streptophyta > Magnoliopsida > Poales > Poaceae > Ampelocalamus > Ampelocalamus luodianensis. Next base: position 43,605,643 of record CM070638.1, on the reverse strand, counting down.
TCCGAGCCCGCCATTGCATCACCGACATCGCACAAGCATAAGCAATCTCCACGGTGCCATCCACTTGCGCCGAGCCGCCAATTGCCGTCCGACAAAACCCGTGACCCCTCGCGCCTCCGGCTCGCCACGCCACTCCTCGAGCCCCTCGCGCTCGTGAGTGCATCCCGTTCGCTTTAACGAGGCTACCTTACGGTACCACCGGTCCAGCGGGCGCCGCGATCGCCGTTCTTTGGGTCGTCGAGCATCGCGCCGTCGGTGACTCCGGCTACTGCGTGTCACACCACCTCCACCACGTGCGTGCGTGGCGCCTACGTGGCGACCACGTGGGTGCACTGCGCGTGCAACCACCGGACCGAGTCCGAGGCTCGGTGGACACAGTCCACGTGAGCCTAGCCTCGACATGTGGGTCCCACATGTCGAGATTTCTTTTATTATTCTTTTAAAATCCTCGGCGTCGACTTGCAGCATTAAATCTGATTTTCCTTTAGGAAAATAATTCGATAAATTCATAAAATCGATTTTGGCATTTTATGTAATTTCAATCTTCAAGAGCTCATAACTTTTGCATCATAACTCCGATTGAGCCCATTCAAATTTCTAAATTTGTCTAAATTCAAGCTCTATTTATCTGAGATTTTTATTTAATTTTTGGAGTTTGTTTCGCCTCTGTTATTTATTTGTTTTGTTTGTTTTGTTTAGTTTTGCGAGTAGAGCGTCGATTCGTCGGAAATTTTGTGGAAGAAGGAGCACCCAAGATCAAGACCAGTACATAGGCCTTTTCCAAGGCAAGTCATACCTTTGATCATCTTGAACCCAGTTTTCAAATTACTTTGTGTTAAGTTATTGCATTCTACTTTAATTATTTATTTAAATGCTTTGGGCATAGTTATTATCCAAATTGTTATCACACCTTGGCCTTGTATGTCATAATTCCTTGTCACCCTAGATTGGTTATGAGTTGGTAATATTATAGCACCAACGTGGGTTGGTTAGATGCAGTACAATTGCTTAGCCATGCTCGAGTCTCACATCATATGTAAGTTGCAAATACTAATTATGACTAAGTGACTATGGAACTTTGTGTAAAACTGTGTGCTATGTGTTATTACTTCGTGATGGCATGTGTTGCACTAAAACCAACTGGGTGGTAAAGGATTTAGACTGAGGCAAGTGGTGGAGCGTGTGACATGGTGGTCTATGTGATGGGAATGATAATCTTTGTGACTTAGTTAGAAAATGGAAGTCTTGCCTTGGTCAATTAAGGACTTAACTTTGTGCGCCATTGGCTGAGCTCACTGCATGCGACCACATGTCCGGTATGGGACGGGCCTAACTTAGTAAGTTATGGATTCTCGGCATTGATGTTCGGTGGATAGGTTAGGCTGTGTGTGACAGGTGGAGGTGTGACTACTTGGTGGTTGCATCGCGGGGCGATTCGTCTTCCCCGTCCCGGTGATGTGTGTTATACCAATTCTATGTGAGTGGTATAGCGGTTTGTAAGCACCGGGAATGTCAATGTTTGAGATGAAGTTTCCGAACTGTTTTATTACGATTGGTGCTTGCTACACTAGTTGTATCTTGTGGGTAAAGTGTACAACCTCTGCAGAGTGTTAATTAATCTATTCGAATAGCGCGTCATGGTCATGGACATGCTCAGGGATTTCACACGGGTAGTTTTCATAAAATGTTTGGGATGGGAGTGTGTGACCTCAATCATATGGCTATGTGAAATAACTGCTTAGTCGTGTCTTTGTGAAAACAAATGTTAAATTAGTATTGTCTATTTGTTTTGAATGATGCTCTCAATCTATTATTGTATTCAATTGCAAATGTTGCTTTTACGCAAAAGAACCACGTAAGCCTTTTATTTGGAATAAGCTGCATCTATACATTGCATTCGTGGTATGATTTGCGAGTACTGTTGTGTACTCACGCTTGTTGTAAAACTTGCGCCCAAACCTCTGAAGAGGAGGAGTCTCACGCTGCTTTGAGGAGGAGTTCGTTGAAGGCCGATCGTTCGTTAAGGTCCGGATCCCGGATCGGTTGTCTGTGGTGAATTGGTGGGATCTCTGCTGGAGTTATTTCCGTTCCTTCTTTGCTTTATTTACTGTTAGCCCTGCGTGGCTTAATAAGTGTATCTCGACCATAAGGTCAAAACCCTTATTTGTTATTCAAACTAATCGTTTACTTTATTTATCGCTTGTGTGGATCGATATTTACCTGTGTTAACCTCAGTGTGCACTAGCGTGATCTGGACTAGTGCGGTATACAAAGGGTTCGAATCGTAATGCAGGTCCCGGCGATTCTTTGTGTTCTTGTTGAAGATGATGATATATGTCGTTTACTTGAGAGAAAAATTTGTATCTCGGTGTGGTTGTTTCTTACCCTCTTTTTGTTTGTCCTTGTAGATGGTTTGCCACCGATGCAGGCGAATCGCAACTAAAATGAACTGCACCATTGCGAGGGATCTTGTTCAAGATGCCTAGGCTCAGAGTGGCTCATTGTGTGCTGCATCATCGCGGGCAACGACATCCACTATCGCGGCACGAGATGACAACGATGACGATGATGAAGAGGATGATGTGGATTCCAGATTACCCGATGAGATGGTCCTCTCGGACCTTGTTGATTCACCTACCCCAACACAGCCAACTCAAGCCATGCCTCCGCGCCGTAAACGTCGGGATCGCACAGACATTAGCAATGTCAATGTTGTCGAGGGCACCTACGGTGAGCATCCAGCTGCTAGGTTCACACAGGGCACGAGTCCGATCTGCAAGCGCAAGTGATGTAATTTAGTGTAGTATCGATACCTTTTTGTATGGGATGAATGAATGCATGCATGAATGAATGAAATGTTTGAATGGATGAATGATTGAATGAATGGATGGATGGATGAATGAATGATCTGCCAAAAAACTAGGTTAGCCATGCGAGTGACCATGGCGTGACATAGTAGTACTATCATGCCAAGGGTGACAGCATAGCAGTATTTAGCCCTAGAATCAGGGGCGGGGCTTGCACCACCTCTGAATTTGTCCATGCACTGGTGTGGCAGCACGGTTACACCATGCTAGTGACCATGGCATGACAGAGTAGCACTGTCATGCCAAGGGTGGTAGCATTGCAGGACTTAGCCCCAGAATCAGGGACATGGCTTGCACCGTGTCTAGATTTGTCCATGCACTGTCGTGGTGGCACAATTACGCCACGCTAGTGACCATGGCGTGACAAAGTAGTACTGTCACACCAAGCGTGGCGGTGTGGCAGGACATAGCCCTAGAATCAGGGGTAGGGTTTACACCACCTTTGGATTTGTCCATTGTAACATCCTAATTTTGGAGTTTATTTGAAATATTTAAAAATAAAAATAACCATTTGAATTTTTCTTGGTTCAGTAAAAGCTTGATTTGAATTTTTAGAAATTAAAACAATTTAATGTGATTAATTTAAACTTTAATTAAATTAAAAGTTGTTTTATTTGGGTTCCTTGAGTTCCAGAGTATTTTCTGAAATTTTCTAGGAATTTTTGGAGTTTATTTGCTATTTCTTTGAGCTCGATTTTATTTAATCTCTTTTTTAAAATTCGAAAGCCTTTGGAATTTCAGAAAATCCTTTTGGCCTAATATTTTCCTTCCAGCCCAATTCCTTTTTCATCGGCCCAGCCACCTTGGCCCATTCCCGCGCCAGCCCTCCTCCTTCCACTCACTGCTGTGCGGGCCCAACCTGTTAGCCCTCCTTCCTTCTCACTCCTATCTCTTTACGCGTGTCCGAGCCGAACATGGAAGCTGCCACTGTCCTGAACCCGAACACTCCACTCTGGTCCTATTTAAGAGTAGCCACTGGTGTCATATTTCTCGCCTCGATCTCCTCTTCTAAATCCCCAAGGTGCTGCCGTCGGAATAGTCTCCGTCTTGCCGGAATCCTCCGAAGAAGCCGCCACTGCCGCAAGCACTTCACCATCGTGCTCCGCCGCCATCCATCGTCCTCTGTCTATGCCTCCACCACCTTTGAGTTTGCCTCAACACGTTCTACGTCATACTCGCCTTCGTGTCCCCAAAGGACTGCCGCTTCGCCGTTGTCGTCGTCTTCCCCAAAATTGGCAGCCACCACCACCACCACTGATCTTGCCTTCGGTGAGCTCCCTTGCCTTCCCGTGTGCGTCATCGCGTGTCCCTCATCCTCCTCTTCTATTTCCCTCCCTTCTTGTCCTCTCTCCATCGTCGTGCCGAGCCACCACTGTCCTCCTTCTTCGTCGCCGGCCATCTCCATTGTGCCGCCGCCTCTGTCCTCCTCCAGTCATCCTGAGCCACCCACTAGGTTCATTGCGCCACCGTCGAGCCCATGCCCACCTTGGTTTGCTCCGAGTGCCGCCGAACATCCCCTGCCGCCGCATGCCCATGGAGCCCTTTCGCCACTGTCGCTGCTCTCGCCGCGCCGCCACCTCTAGTAGCATCTTCGCATCCCCGAGGTTCCGTTTTGCCCATTGGCCACCACTCCATCGCTGCCGTGCACCAGCACCGCCCGCAAGCCTCCTCTGTTTCTCGCTTGTCTTTCTCTATTTTTCTCTCTCTGTCATGTGGGTCCCACATGTTAGCTCCTCTTTCTTTCTTTCTCTTTCTCACAGTCTGGTCCCACTTGTCAGTATTGAATTTCTTTTTTCTTTGGAAATTTAATTCCAACCGAAAATCCTTTTACGTTGTTAACGTCATGCTGACACAGTAATCTGGAATTTTCTTTTGAAAGGAAATTCTAAAAACTGAAATAGTGTTTTCTCACTCTTTTTCCTTTCTGGCAAATCTTCTGAGAGATTGTTCTCCTTCATTCGAACTCCAATTCAGTCCATTCAAATTACTAAATTCATCTAAAATCGAGCTTTCTTTTAGAGTCAGTTTTGCTAATTTTGTATTTTTATTTAATTTCTTTTGGATTTATTTGTACTTCCCTTATTGTTTTCTCTCTCATTAGATGATCTGTTTCAAAGAGTAGGAGCAGAAGCAAATTTTAAAGATACAAGTGTGGTAACTGAGCAAAGCCAAGGTAAGTCATAGTTCTTTGATCATATTGAACCTATGATTTCAAAATTATTTTGCTTTATATCAAATTGCATGCTATCTTTATGTCAACTGCTTTTAGGAATAGTTAATCACCTATTTATCACTATGCCTCCATTGATTATTGGAATACCATGAATTATTTGTCACCTTAGGATGGTCAATATTTGTTGGACATGTTTGTATCACCCACTTGGGTTATCGTAGAAATGCTTAGACATGCCTAGTTACGATGGGCTCATGATCACCTGTTCAATATTGATAATTTGACTTAATGATATATGGAATTGTGGTGTGATGCCATTGTTGTGCAATTATGGTGTGATGTCACTGTTGTGTCGATTGTGGTGGGGTGCCGCTGTTTTAAAATTTTGTGCTATGACAGGGATTGTCATTGGTTTGGTTGAACAAATGATTTATGCTTAGACGAGTGATCATGCAGTAAAGGAGATGCGTGAGGTACATTGTTTTGGATGAGGTAGTCTCGCCTGAATAATTTGTTAAGGACTTAATCTTGTGCGCCATTGAACTGGGCCATATCGTACAACCACATATCCAGTATGGAATAGACCTGGCTAACTAATTAGCAATATATTAGCTTAATTCTGTTTTTGGAAGCGTGCATTATGAGATGGATACTCACAATGGTGCAAGAGGGGGCCCCTGTCTAGTCGTGATGACATTTAGTGTTCAAACTTTAGCGGGTGGAATTGGGTTAAGGAGGAGCTTTGTAAAGCCTTTGTGGTAATCACTTAGTCGCGCCCCTACGGAAGTGTGTGAATAGACATTATAAGTTGATTTATCTCTTATGGGTAAAGCTATACAACCTTTGTAGTGTTAAAACTGTTTAAACAGTCATGTCCTCGATTATGGACAATGCTCGGAGAATTCACACGAGAGGTAGAGTTTCTTTATAAAAATATGTCGAAAAGTTAATGGGAGATTCACTTGGTGGATGGGATGTTCACTTGGTGGTTTGGTCGAGAAGTGAACGGAAGGTTCACTGGCTATTTCAAGGCAACTGTTTATTTGCTTACAATTCTTATCAATTACGTATTTCAATCTATTTATTATATTTACTGTCAATACTGCTTTCTGCAAAAGAACCATACATCTAATCCTTTGTTCAAGCCTTGCATGGATATTAATTGCATATTGCTTCCCCACGACTTGTTAAGTACTTTATGTACTCACAGCTTTAAACTTTGCTTCTCAGTTGATGAATACAAGCTGCTCCAAAGTTCTACTTTATGTACTCACAGCTTTAAACTTTGCTTCTCAGTTGATGAATACAAGCTGCTCCAAAGTTCTACTTTATGTACTCACAGCTTTAAACTTTGCTTCTCAGTTGATGAATACAAGCTGCTCCAAAGTTCTATGAAAAGGAGTTCTTTGAAGGTTTTGCGAAGTAGGATACATTCTCTACTCGATTTCCTGTGGGTATGTTGAATGAACTCTCCAAGTTTTCCGTTTCGCTACAAGCCTTTATTTGTTTCTTTAGCCCTGCATAGGAAGTTAAGCAAACATTGACCATAAGATCCACTTAATATTACCATTTGTTATTTTGAGATCTTTTAGTTAAAATCAATAAATAGATGGTATTTCATCAATGTTTCTTGTATAAGCTAGCTATGTATCTTTAAGATCTTTTGAGATGGTTTCGGATGTGTAAATATGGGTCCCGACATCCATGCACTAGCATGGTGGCATGATTACGCCACGCTAATAATCATAGCGTGACAGAGTAGTACTGTCACACCAAGGGTGGCGGCATGGCAGGACTTAGCCCTAGAATCAGGGGCGGGGCTTACATCGCCTCTGGATTTGTCCATGCACTAGCGTGACGGTACGGTTACACCACGCCAGTGACCATGTCATGACAGTAAGGGTGGCGGCTGCGTGGCAAGACTCAGATCGAAATGATCACACTCTGCCACGTCACAAATTCAGACCAAAAAGACTACACCTTATCATAGCACACACTACCACCTTTGCAGACCGAAAAGATGGCACACTGCGATACTACCTTTTCAGATCGAAATGACCACACTCTGCCTCGCCACCTTTTCAGACCGAAAAAACAACACACTTCGACGATAGCTTGTCAAACATAAATGACCACACTCTCCCTGATACGGGGGATGCCCGATCTTCACGACGTAGGATCAATGATAACTTGGATCCGTGCAACCTGACGAACCGATGGTGCCAACCATCGCAAACAAAGAACTGCGACAAAAGAATTCGCCCAACCACACGCTCGTGATCCCGCCTACCGACCACACGAGTAGGCGTGTCGCTCCTCGCAAAACACAAGGATTCACAAGAACGACGGAACGGCACAATGATTGGAATTCCCTATTCTAGTGGGGCAATATTGCTCAAACCTAGAATCAAGAATGTATTGATATCTGAAAAAATGCCGTCCCTTCGCATGGCGGCGCAGACTATGCTTTAATAGCCACCAAAATCGTGCGCACAAAAAGGCCAAGCCGACGAAACAAGAAAACGGATCGCAAGTCCTAATTGGTTCAGTTGGTATTAGACTAATTACATAGCCGAACGGCCCGCCCACACGTTTTGGCACCGGAATCAATAATGGACACATTGATTACCTTCCTTTCTCAAATCCCATAATACACATGCATGTAGGCAACTCACGTGATGCTTACATGATGATGCATGTAGACCTTTCCTTGCTTTCCTTGTGACCAATCACGAACACACATGCATGCATGATTTTCTTATTCTTTTTTTAGCTCCACGTGAGATAGCCATGCATGCACTCATATTCTCAATTTCATCTTGTGTACGCATGCATGCATAACGAGCCTCGGTCCGCATGACTCTTCTTTGGCATTCGTCCCGCACCTTCTGCTAGGCACGCACACCTTCTGGCTGGGCATGTATTCCTAAACAACAAATAATCTTCTCGAGTCCCAAAGTTTCCTCACGCGTAAACCTGAGAACAATTAAAATACTAGCATTAGGTAGTAACCAGTTCTCATGTAAATAAAAACCAAACTCAATTAGGAGCGAGTTCACCTGTTGATTAATCTTTTTAGCTCGTGCTCGTGTAATCGGTCCAATCGGTGGGATGTCCTCATCACTCCCACGCCACCTTTTCAGACCGAAGTGACAACACACTGTGACGCTACCTCCTCAGACAGAAATGAACACACTATGCCACGCCGCCTTTTCAGATCGATGTCTTGTCTGTTCTCCCTCCACCCTCAGCATTACACCCTATCCGCTTATAAAAAGAGAGAGAAGAGAGCTGGAAGAGAATACTACATCACCACACCTAACACTTCACCAAAGCTTGGTTCAAACAGCAGAGAGGAAGGAGATGTCGGGCTCGTCGGCGAACTTCTACGCGAATATGCTGCGGAAACGCAAATGGCTTCCTGAGAGGGCTAAACTCTACCTGGATTGTTCTATAAAGGATACACTGGTACCATTGGAGTTTCCACACTCACAATGTGTGTGCGAAGAACCGGCTAAGATCATCTAGTCCACACACCCGACGACCGCCACCCGGGCGTACTACACGTACGGTAACATCCTTGTAAGCAAATCTTGCACACACATAGATTTTTCACATCTCACATTCCATTCAACAAATGCCTAACTACATCTGAGCATAATGGCAACTAGAGATGCAATGGAACTTCTTCCAATGAATCGACGGCCAAACATGTACGATAAGGTGTTTATTGAGCAGAAATACATATTGAACTATACGATGCGAGCCGAGACCTTCAAACGCTAGAAACCTTACGTACCTGATCCTATTGAAAATGCACCAGATGAGCCCAAGAAAGCTGGGTGGTGGTGGAGGACCTCCGAACAGGAAGCTGAGTATGTCCAGGCCAAGTGCGCTATGGACAAGGGAAAGACTCCTGCTATTAAGACTGACGACCATACTAGCGCTCCCCGTTGCCTAGGCACATTCCAGATTGAGGAGGTAAGTTATGTTCAATTTGTATCCTGGTTATTAATTTGACACTACGTTGTGTTATCCTACCATCATTCAATCGTCTAGCCTGTCTCGAAGAACATGGCTGGCTTTGAGACTGACTGCTACCGTGGGCAGTCAGGAGACAAGGGGAAGGGAGCGATGGGCCGCCAAGACTAATTAACTTCATTCCAATCAACCTTTTTTCGATACCAAAAAGGTGCACATGTATCGTAGGTGTATTTTGGTTTGTTGATTCGTGCATGCTGTCGTTTCTGATGCACGTAACCAAACCCTATGCGCCATGTAATTCGCAACTACATTATAAAGTCTATTTCAAATTCTATTCTCTTTTTTTTTAATGGAATCGGTTATGCAAACACTACAATCATGACAACAGCGCACGTGTGTGTACCCTAAACCCAAATATTTTCAAGAGGAGGGTGGATTTTCCATTCAATTCTTGGCATGGCAAGGCATGCTCAACAACATCAAACAAAAGGCATGACATAACATAAATATAAAGGTCCAAAAGGCATGTTCTCGAAAAAAGCCACTTAATGGTCTTCGACCCCTAAGTGATGACGAGCACTACCAATCCATGCAATGGGATGTGGCTGTCTATTCATCCATCTCTTGATTCAAAATAGGAACAACGCAGGTTTGAAAAAGGATCTACTTCCTAGGGTTGGGCATTCAGTTAGCAGCGTTCATTTCTTGCTAGCTCAAATCAGGTTTACAATTTTTGACCAATTTTCCATATAAAATCAAATGCTAAATACGATGCATATAGGCAGAAAAGATAGTGAACTTGTAAAGGGATTATCATGCTATGTTTAGAATTGGTAGTCATGCGCATGAGGAAACAGCTCAACAAGCTAATGTGGTTTTGCAGAGAAGAGGGCTCAAAGCTTCATACGTACATACCAGTGATACACATACAGACTAGCCCACATGACATGAACATACATACACCTGAGTAGCTAACAAATTTGCAAGAAATCAAATGCACCATGGAGCATCAAATACAGGTTTGCCACACTAATGGATGCGGCGTGGCGGACTTGGCCCCTCGTCGCTCCCATGTGCTAGCACCGCCTCTAGATTGGTGTAGCGACACAGTTTAGTCATACCATTAAATACGACGTGGCAAAGGGTCTTGCCACACCATGAGTATTGGCGTGACAGGACTGGGCCACACAAGCCCTCTACGCTGGTACGCCGTGCGCATGATGGCTTACGTGACAGGTTCGGCCACGCCGAGGAAAGTGGCGTGATAAAATGGTTTGGCCACGCCGCGCGTTATAGCGTGACCAAAGGAGTCATAATTGAAAATAAAGTTAGCGAGAGGTTAATTTTAAAATGTTATTAAAAAAAATTAAATAAAAAAATCAACGCTGGAAGGCCAATATTTATTCCAACAAAACTTAGTTGTGCCTACTAGATGACAGACCATGCAGGCCTAGTCTCAGACAATTGCAGCATAATTGAGCCATCCTCACATGGGAAGTTGGGAACAAGAGCAGAGAGTAGTAAGCGGGACGGAATCAGGCAAACAGAATCAACAACAGATGCAGTTACAGTTCACACCCAACTGCAAGAATCCTCAAGAATTCCTGTTTGCATTCACATCAGAATTGCCCATATTGTGTAACATATGGTACATCAGAGGACAGAAAATTGTGAGCAAAATGATCCCCAGCAAATCATCGAACTGCAGAGAAGTTATCATGTAGCAAAATACTGATGCAGCACTTCATTCCTAGGCTGGGGCTGCAATGTATGATCAGTATCAGAGGCACCAATGCCACCCTCTGATGGCCAAAACAGACAGCTTCGAAGCCCAGCAAACAATCTTCTGCTTTTCGAACACCAACAGAAAACAGTCAGCCTCTTAGTCAAGCAAATACTAGTCCGCTCCATCGGCACAGATATGCTGGGCTTGAACATGCAGGCAAATCTCATGAGACACCGACGATCCTTTCTTTGTCCCTGAGGCTTACATGATAGCAGCATTGTCTGACTGCCAAACATGTAAACATAAGCATTTCACATCTCCAATTCAACATGCAGGCTTTGGTGGTTTCCAATGATTTTCCTGTTTCAGCTTTTGAATTGCTCCCTGAACAAAACAAATTACAAAAATGGATTTATCAGCAAAATATGATAAACAAGGAGCACCTAGGTCCTACGAGAGAATAGTATGAAGAAATAAAGAGAGAATGCGGCCATTTCAGCTCATGGAACTGCTTTCCTAATGAACCAAGTAAGGGTCACAAACCAATTAACATAGCGCAAACATTGTTGAGTTGCTAAGGCAGATGACCCCAAACACCACCACATATGAAGCAACCCCTGCAAAATTTCAGAACTGTACTGTCAAAAGCACATAAATAGCATACGGTCACTGACATCATTCCAGTCGCCATTTTCATGAGCAGTTGAGCACATTTCTGCAAATGATAAATTCACAAAGCTAATCTACTTGCAACTCAAATCAGAATCCATATCAGATAATAAAGTATTTATATGACCCGTGAATGCAGTTATATGGATTTGTCGCATAGGACGTTCAACCAACTAAATAAGATGTCAATGACCAACACTTGAGTAATTTCATGAATTGAAACTTCTCAACAGGTAGGTGTGCTGCAAAACCTTAGAAAGACTCAAAGTTGGTAACGATGGATCAATTTTCATGGTTCATGAGGAAAAATAATTAGTCCCACATCCGTTTGTTGCACATACGTCGATCAAGGAATGAAAATGGTTATGTTCCACTGCACATATTTTTAAGAGTCTTCTACGACATATAATGGTATATTGCTGGGCGTTCTCATGATTGCTATTATGTAATCTTCTCTAATCTATAATTTAGTTACGCACATGTATCATGTGATTTCTGTCAACCCACTTTCGACGACCAAGAATATAACATTCTTAGTAGCTGTAGCTGGATAATGTATTGTTTTTTAAATTTTCTTAGCAGAAAGGAAGTATCATATACCTTCCTGTACTTCTCTCCTACAGCAGTTAGCTTCCTATTTCATAATAGGAACATATGTCCTCTCTCAAGTAGTTAAGCCACAAGGTCATTACTTTCAGTATGTTCTTAGTCCATGATGCCATTCCATACCGGTGTATCTTTTGCTGATCTCATTTGTTTGGATAGTCCAACTAACAATGAATATATTTCATGTGTTTCCGGATGGGAGCGATCGCCTGCAACAAACTCATGTGTCTTGTTCTGCATCTCAATCCAACTTTTCCCAGGTTCTTTCCTGACTCCGTTTATTCTCATTGTATGCCTAATTTTTGACATGCTGTCCCGATTTCCTGATGTAGCATATAGATTTGAAAGCAACACATAAGCACCAGAATCAGCAGGTTCCAGGGCCAGTATCATATCCATGCACCTTTTCCCCTCTCAAGATCCCCATGGATTCTGCAAGAACTCAGTAACATCTTCCATATAAGCGCATCTGCTTGAAGGCGTCCCTTTGATCAGATCTTCTGCTTCTCGCAACCTCCCGCCCTTCCTAGCATGTCGACCATGCATGCATAGTGCTCAGGAGTAGGCTGTATCCCGTGCTTCATCTGCATCATCTCGAAGTACTCTGCAGCTTTGCTGGTCTTATTGGCATGGCTACAAGCTGTCAACAACTCAATGAATGTTTCTTCGTTTGGCATGACTTCACTGTCCTGCATATGCACATCAAACACATCGAAGGCCTCTTGGAAGCAACCATTTTGTGCAAAACCTCCAATCATCGCTGTCCACGAGATTACATTCTTGCAGGTAAGCCCGGAGAAAACCTTCTGTGCCTCCTTTACAAAACCGGCTTTACTGTACATGCTTATCAAGGCATTGGCGACAACTGTGTCTGTCCAGAGCTCAGACTTCAGAATCATTGCATGGATTTGCATACCTAGTTGCACTGCTGCTGAATTTGCAGAAGCTGCAAGAACAGTTGCAAAGGTGAAGTCATCCGGGTCCATTTCTTCTGTCATCAAACTGAGCAAGTTCAGTACTTGATGCAGATCGCCCAATTGAGCAAATGCAGAAATGACAGAATTCCAGGTGATTACGTCCTTGTACTTGATGCCATCAAATACCTTTCGAGCATTGTTTATTGTAACAGAATCCACATACATATCGATAAGTCTACATCCTACAAAGGCATTTGATGACATTTCTCTCTTGATCAGATCAGCATGTATTGCTTTCCCGGCTCCATGCCACCGTAGGGAAGTGCAAGCAGCCACAGCACTTACAAAACTGAACTCATCCTGCCTGATCCCAGCATGTTTCATTCCTATAAAGATACTCAGAGCCTTCTCCAATTCTTCATTCTGAATGTAGGACTGAGCCATGGAGTTCCAAGATACAGGATCTGGTTTTCTGATGGTATTAAAACCACGCTGAGAATCATGAAGCTTACCGTGTTTCCCATACATACTGATTAGGCCATTCCCGATCATCGTACTCCCGTTCAAGCCCATCTTTTCTGCAAGTCCATGAATCTGCATTCCTAAGGCACTTTGTGAGGAACTGGTAGCCGCTTTTAGCATTATCGATACAGTATATTCATCTGGAGCTAAACCATGCTTTTGCATTTCTAGAAATAGCCTGAGGCCTTCATCCAGCATGTCACTTTCAACACAGGCATCCAAGATGGAATTCCAGGTGACGGTGTTCCTACTTACCATAGAGTCAAAAACTTCCATGGCCGACTGGATATCTGAAAGTCTGGCATAGGTATCGAGAAGAGCACTTCCGACAACAACGCCATTCAGAAGCCCTCTCAAGGTAAGTTGTGCATGAATTTGCTTGATGATATCTAGCTCATCTGTTCTGAGAAAGCTCAGGTAGGTAAACTCATCTGGTGCCTCACCTTCTCTCTGCATCTCCACGAATAACTTGATGCCTTCGTCGATGTGCTCACTCTTCACTTTTGCTGCAATAAGCGAATTCCAAGATATGAGATCCTTCCCCATCATGCTACCAAACACTGTCTCGGATTCCCCTGGTTGCCCAAGTTCAGAGTACATATTGATCAGAGCATTCCCTACCTCAGATCGACCAAAGCAACCTGATTTGATGGCCTGTGAGTGGATCTGCTTTCCAAGACCAAGGCTCCTCGACCCAACCGAAGCTCGCAGGGCACTTAGGTACGTCACGTTGTTCGGCACCTCGCCGGAGTCGATCATGGCGCAGAAGAGCCGGGCTGCATCAAGAAAGCAGCCATTTGAGCAGTAGCCAGCAAGGAGGACATTCCAAGAGAACACATTCCTCTGAGCCATGCTGTCAAACACCTCCCTCGCCATGGAGATCTCCCCACACTTTGCATACAGGTTGATGAACTGGTTATCCAAGAATGTGTCCGTCTTGAGGCCAGATCTGCGCATCATGGACCACAACCGCTGCCCCTCATGGAGGTCCTTGCTGGATATGCAACGCGAGATGATCTCCTTGAAGTTGGCCAGCTGATCGCTCCCGCCTTTTGAGGCATAATCTTCGGAAGATGCTACTGAATTTTCACATCGAACGATTCTTGTACCGTGCAGCTCTTGTTTATTTGTCGGATTAATGGAGCTGTGCACATTTTTAGGAGACGATATGGCAGTAGGACACGGCCGCAACTGTACAATTGCTGCAAAAGCCATCAACAGAGCAATGAATTGAGTTCTTTCCCCCTTTCTTTTTGGTGGCTTAGCCTGGGTTGCACACTTGCACTTGATGACGCCTGAGCTGTGAGAGGATAAGGGGTCAGTTTTGGCCACAAATAATAGTTCTCTGATCGCTAAATTGAGCATAGGAAGTGAGTCCACATGTGATTGCATGGGATTAAGCATGCATGATTTGCCCAATTTTAGTGCAAGCTTTTGTAGAAAATGGGTGGTTAAAACTAGAAATATGTTGATTTAAGTTCTGGATTTTCCTAGTTCCAACCAAAAACCACGCAGCTTGGCCCATCGGGTGTCTTTTAAGGAAATTAAAATGGAATGAAACACCACTCCTTGAAAACAAATGAGGTGAATATACATACAATCCGACTGATATCCCATTCGCCGATCAAACTAGTTTGTGCAGAAGAAATAGCATCATGGATCTCAAACGCAAAGAAATCAATACGAAATCTCGTCCTTGCAAATTTTACTGGCCAAAATTTTAACTCGCTGAAACAAGAAACAGTCCATTACCGGTGGCGCCGCCGAGCAAGACGTTCCGCCGGCCGCCGGCGTGCTCGAGTCTCCTCGACGGATAAGGCGCAAGATAAACCTCATACTACCTGGCTTGGAAATGCATGGCATTGGGCCATGGGCCAGGACCGTGCTGGCCCAGCATGGACAGCCTGCCGTGCTACGCCGGCATGGCCCACCTTGCCTCCTAAGAGCCCAAGCACGGTCCACTTGCACGCCAGGCCGTCTTCGTGCCATGCTGTGCCAGCTCAGGCCCGACCCTTTTGCACTGTAGTAGTGGCAGCTATTGTTAGAGGGAGCGGGCTCGAGGTCACCTGGGCAGCTCGGTAGCCGTCGCCATGGAGAGCCGTTGTCGTCGTGGAGGACGCATCGTCCGTTGTCACCGTGGTCGTGTAGGACACCTCCAGATCCAATCGTGGTGGCCGTCCATCACTGTGGTCGTCTGTCGCCATGGCCGCCACCATCGCCGTGGCGGGTGGTGCGAAGCGCGAGACATCCGAGGCGCGTGAGACTAGCGATGGTGAGGTGGGGGCGTCGGAGCAGTGGAGACGCCATGTAATAGCTCAACTTTGAAACATTTGAAATTTCTTCGAATTTTGAGGATTTTCAAAAACTTTTGATGCATTTTGAGAGTTTACAAAAAACTTGGTTGCATTTGAAAGGCCAAATCAAAATCCTTGCCTTAAATGGAATTAATAAAAAATCTACATAAAAGTTAAGTGCTAAAACCCCTTTGAATTTGAATCTCCAATTCAAATTAATTTTCTGAATTTTTCAAATAAAATTCAAATATATTATTTCCCTCCTCCCCTCGGACCGCAACCCACCGTTGACTCAATCCTCTCCCGCTCCCTGGCTCGCTCGTGCGCCAACACCCGCCTCCCTCCTTTTGCCCGTGCGGCCTAACTAGCTCCACACATGCCGTAGCTCACCTGCGCCCGCTCGCTCTCCTACTTGCCCACGTGCCTGTGTCACTACCTGGTGGCCCCAGACTCACGTGTCAGCTGGCCCTATTCATCGTCTTCCCCGTCGCGGTAGCGCACGCTCTCTCTCTCTCCTCTGCTCTCCATCAAAGCGATCCGTCGTTGTTCTTGCCGTCGTCGCTCGTTCCTCATCGGCCCAATGAGTTTCAACCTTGAAGGCCATGTCCTTTGGATTCGCCTCGTTCCCCTCTTGCCGATGCTCCCCTTCTTCTTCTTCCAGTTGGAGCACAAGAGCTGTTGGAGCCCTTCATCCTCGCGCTGGTACAGTATCGCCGTTGAGCGCTCTTCTTCCTTGCTTTGCCTCCGGTAAGCCCCTTCCTCTGCTTCTTCATGTAATATCATGTCCCTAGCTTCCGTAAACCTGTTAGGCTAGTCAATGAGACCTTGTAGCCTCTATAGTGCCGTCGCCGCGAGCACATTCTTCCTCGTTGCCGTCCGCCATAGCCCGTGCCGTTCCCGAGCGCTGTTGAATGAGTCACCACTGTAGTTAGCTTCGTCGTAGCACGTAGAAGCTCTCCCGAATGATGGTTGCTAGCCAATAGCACCGCAGCGTAGATTCCCCCGCAACACAGTAGCACCGCCATTGCCTTGTCGTCGCACCGCCGCGTTTGATTTTGCCACTCCCGAGAGTCCACCAAGCCCCACCTCGCCGGCAACGAGCTCCCCACTGAGTGGCCATTGCTTCCTCAGCGTCACTCCTCTGTTCTGGAGGGTGATGACCTGGCGCTGCTACGTGGTAGCCATTAGTTAAAGCTGGTAATTAGCGCTTAATTAATTACTTTGCTAGTTATGGTCCCTACGCCATTAGAAAGTTAACTAGTCATATGCCCGTGCGTTGCAACGAAAAATCATTTTTTATATAAAATATGTTGTTGTAGCTCACCAATCTCTCTATTGTCATTCATAAGTTAAGACTCATGTTTTGCAGCAGAGCCAAGAAGGTTTCTTTGCTGCAGGTTTGACTAAATAACCATACAAAATAAATTTTGTACGTCCAACATATTTAGATGACGAAAATAGGCAATTAGTCACAAAAGAACATGAAGATGTATTGATTCTTTCGACTAGCAAAATCATGACATAATATATATATATATATATATATATATATATATATATATATATATATATATATATATATTGCTTGAGGCATCATACGCCTCATTGATGTTTGCTTGTATGTTTTCCAACGATTGTCTCCGCTAAGTAAAAAAATGAAGAAAAAAAAGGACGATGAGACCATTAGGAGAGAATTTTGACAAACTGGAACACATCGTCATCAAAAGGGCAAAGAGGTATTCGAGGCAAGAACACCTATTCAATAATTTGTGCACATATATTGAACACCACATTAACCTGATCCTTGTTCTAAAAAAATTAACTAACATATTCAACTACAACAAAATTATCCATTCAATACAACAAATCCAAGGAGCTAGTACATGCTATAAAACCTTATACATTCCATTACAACCAAGTTTTGTACATCTAGCTAATTGCAACCGACTTTATAAACTTTTACAACTTGTGCAACTTTAGATACCTCTGCCTTGCACTCATTCACGTCAACATCACATACAAGGCAACTTCACCAGCTTGTTATCGTACTCAAACTTGTTCTCGCGAGTTCTATGCTAGAAACTAAAAACTGGAAGTCAGCTCCAAGCAAACTCCACAATTTGTAATGTTGCGGATCATGTAGCCTAGATAACTGAAACCAAAATAAAGAGTACAAGATTAAAATTTTTGAACCAATGAAAACCTCATATTACATCTTTCCCAAAAAGGAAAAAAAATTGTCACATACATGGGTTCACTTGATTGACTCCAATCAAGAGGGAGAAAATTACTGTGGACGTATAATTCCATCCAAGCTGCAATACCCCCCAATGGTGAACCTTTTTACTTGAATGTAATATTTCCTCAAAATGACTATGGACGTGTAATTTCAACCATACCAAATAAATGGTGACCATTTACTAAATCGAGGCAAGGCTTTCCTATTTAAAAGAGCACATGACAAAGATGTAGCTTACTATATGGAAAATTAGGATTACTTGGTATAGAAATATATGACCGCTAAGCCCTTGACTATACCACGCCATCGGTATACTCATGCAGAACATACACGTCTTACATGAGAGGAAACACAAATGGTACTCTGTTTTTTCATTTTTTTTTCATTCTATACAATGATGTAAATAAGGGAAATAGGAAATGCATCCAATTAGGATAACGAGGGGAGCTTGGCGGAGGCTATGCTATCCTGTGTTGGTACTTAGACAAACCATAACACATCTAATTCACTTAGCTTTACTCTATTTTTTTTTCATTTTTTTCATTCTATACAATGATGTAAATAAGGGAAATATTGAAATTCACTAACGCTTTAGTTATACTGGGTACTATAGTAAATAGGAAATGCATCCAATTAGGATAACGAAGGGGGCTTGGCGGAGGCTATGCTATCCTGTGTTGGTACTTAGACAAACCATAACACATCTAATTCACTTAGCTTCCATTTTGTTCCTTCTTACAATTGAAACCCCCTGGTGTGGTCTGATAGATGCATGGAAATCAAATTATCACAAATAGCAACAATGCATGAGGCATACACCGTCGATTCACAAATGATAACTACACGAAGGCATAGATAAATGGACTAAAGACAAATAGATTGGTAAGTACTCAGAAGATGCAAACTGACAATGTATATACCAACATTCATGAGTAATAATTGTACATGAAACTAACACTGCGAAACCATGAATCTTCTAAATGAATAGGAAACATTAGTTCTAATTGTAACAGCCCTAACTTAGGGTTTGTATTTCAAATGTAAAATTTTGAGGAGAAATAAAAACTTTTGTTGTCTCTTCAAATCATTTGAAAGTTCCTACATTTTTCCCTAGCAATTTCCATTTTCTAGAATTAAATTATTGTGAATGGAGATTGTTGTCAGCAAGTTCTTAGCTTTCAAACTTGTGATCATCCTCTGAAATTATTTTTCCTACCATCTTGATCATCCTATCTACCTCCCTGAATTATTTCACAATTTTTAGATTTTGTTTGCTATTTCAAATGGCCAAGTCAACTCTGTTTGAAATCTGGTCAAACTCCTCAGACAGCAGCTTGTGAATTTTCTCTAGAACAATTCAGTGCATAAAAGTTCTAGAAAAATTATACAAGGTTGTCCTCTGTCCCTAGTAGCTACCATAAAAATTTAGAAATTTTTGGAGCTCAGGAGCTACCTCTAAAATTCCCAAACCTTCTCTGTCTTTTAAATCAAATCCAAAATCATCGTTCCTCGCTCGACCCAACCTCTCGCTCGAGTCCGACTCGCACCACTTGGCTCGGTCGCGCCAACTAATCGCACCGCGAATCTAATCAATCGTGACCGTCCGTTGTGCATCGCGACGATCCACGCTCGCGGGCGCAACCGACCGTCCGAATGCATACATCCATCTCGACCGCTCATTTTAGATCCAACGGCCGACGATTCTCGATCGAGCCGTACCACCTAATTGCACCGTGCGCCTGGTTCGCGCGCCGCTGCCATCGCCAAAGCCAGGGGTCCCACTCGCCGGTCGCCACCTACCTCTCGTTCGTGTCAGCAGTGCGCGGCAAGCATGCATGCGCCACCTCGCCTCGCCGCCCATTCTTGGTTTCGCGCGCTTCACCTCGCCGCATCTCCCGCCGCTAAGCCCATACCCCGTGTGGCATTTATCGCCACATCTACCCCCGACTCGCCGCTTTTTCTCCTTTGCGTCTCGGTGCGAGAAGCTCCGCCTCGATTTCTCCGCCTCTTCCCTACTTAAGCTCTCGCAAAGCTCTCTTATCCTCCTTTGGACACCCTAAGACCACTTCACGCCTCCGTTACCTTCCCGAGCTCAAATAGTAGTAGTGCGCACCGCTGTTCACGGCCGTGCCGCCCGCCGTGTCGCACCACAACCATGAAGATCATCCTTCTTTGCGTCACATCGTGTTCCGCATCCCTATCATGATTTCCTCACTAATTTTGTGTTTCACTCGCAGGG
Organism: Ampelocalamus luodianensis; assembly: GCA_036346255.1. Taxonomy (NCBI): domain Eukaryota; kingdom Viridiplantae; phylum Streptophyta; class Magnoliopsida; order Poales; family Poaceae; genus Ampelocalamus; species Ampelocalamus luodianensis. The sequence continues at coordinate 43,585,407 of CM070638.1, read as the reverse complement.
GCCATTGAATTTGGTATCCTCTTCTTCGCCGAAAGTTGGATCATCGTCCTCATCTCCGGTGAGTTGGTTCCTTGGGCAATTGCTCGCGCTAGCACCATCTAGTGCACTCACTCAAGCTATCTCCGTCTCTCTTTTCCCTATTTTTGCTCAAAGTTGCTCCTCCTCGGTGACCCCTTAATCGCCGCCATGGTTCTCGCCGGCCATCTCCGGCACCTCTTGAGCTCCAGCGTCATTCCTGAGTTCTCGTAACTCACCGATGCTCATGCGCGCTAACTTTCATTGTTTACCTCTCGCATACGCACCTTGTCACCCCCACCGCCGCCGTGTTCGTTCGCCGCGCACCCCAAGACATCTCCGGCTTCCCGCGACCATCCTTAGCTTCAAGAACCTCTGGCGACCCATTTTGGTCGTCGCACACTCGCCGCCACTCCTTCGCCGGCCGTTTCGAGTGTCCAGAGCACTCGATCCTCTCGTTTCTTCGATCGTGCCATCTCTGTTTCATCACATTAGGCCCCACCTCTCAAGCATTGTAGTTAGCTGCTAATCATGTTTATGATTGCTCTTAGCTCACTCTCATGCATGATCAAAGTTGGTATTGGAGGTTTGAAAGTATTATAGTTCTAGTTCTCTCGTATGTTTCTTTGTTGTCGCTTATTCTGTTGTCGTGAACCAAAATTGGTATCATGCTTGCTATTAGGTTTTGTTAAACTTGATGTCTCCTTTGTGGTGGTGGTTAGCATGAAATTAGTTAGCATCTTTTAGTTCTAAGCTCTTGTTGTCATGTTTGTTCATAAGGGATAGTTAATGCTCATTTTATTGTCTCTGCACTTTGGGTTTATCGGCAGCTTAGATTTGGTGTAATGGCATGCCGAATTGTGTTAACCTTGCAAAATGTTGGCATGTTGCTTAGGTGTGTTAGTAGCTGAATTTTATTAAAGCCCAAACTCATTTAGAACTTTGTTTAGCATCTCATAGTTGGATACTTGATCGTTAGTGTTGTCAATAGCTTTTGTAGTTTCGTAATATCGCTTAATAATGGTTGAGTTAGAGAAGCTAGCTGTTGTTGATATATTAACTTGATGATTAAATAATAGATGTGCACACAATCACCATCAAAGTCTCGTCCAAAGTTTAAATCATGCTAGAGGTTTGATTTTGTGGTTAACCTAGCAAAGGTGGGTGGGTCTCTGTAGCAATTGTTTGTCATTCTTTGTGATAGTCTAGCCTTGGTGTATATATTGGTGTTTGTATGTGATGTTTGAGTTTTGCTTGTTATTCGTTCTTATTCTGCTGCTTGTTCAAATCGTTAGGATTCGATATTTGCGCAACCCCGAGGACGATCCTCCGCACCATATTGAGCAACAAAGAACTGTGCAAGCGCTTGATCATGTTTAATCCCAAGATTTTAAAGATTAATATTTTGTTTCACTGTATGTATGCATTGCTTAATTTGTGTTAAAATTGATTAGTTAAACCGTAGTCGCATATCCTGTAGACAAAATATTAATCTCTACTACCCGAGCTTAGGTTATTTGTCGTGATTAGAGATCGGGATGATCTCTTGTCACTTAGTAGATCCGGTCAACTTGCTTAGACATGCTTAGCTATCGGTAGAATCAAGTGTTATCGACTTTAGTCGGTAACCTTGATCACACAAAATTTACTATAGCTTTATGTTTTAGCATTTCGCTATGTTTAATTGCAAAACTAAAAATGAAAACAAAATAATTTAGACTTGGGCACAATGGTATGTTGGTGTGATCTGTTGGGTGTGATCGAAAGGTGCCCGAGCCGCTTAAGGACCGAGTTACTTGCGCCACCGCATCGAGCATTTTGCGTACAACCACACTAGAGTATATGGGACCTCTCTGACCTAGTACTTTGGCGTGTATTGGCTCGGTCGCAGAGGCCGCAGGAGGGACGGAGGTGGGAGCATGGTAGTTGTCCAAAAGCTTTATCCCGAGCGGGTAGTTGTCTTTTCGCTTTACCATGTAAGCGTATGGATTTCTATCCATACGAGCTGCTCGTAGTTAATACACAATATTGGAAACAGTCTCGAGGACTTAGTCAGTACAGATACCTTCGAAGTGTGCTTCGCTTAAAGGCGGTCCAAGTGTGGTACATTGGTACACCCCAGGTTAAAACTATTCGAATAGCCTCGCCCTAGGTTATGGACACGCTCGGATACGCCCGTAAGAACTAGACTACAACATTTAAATTAAAATTTGATGGGTGGTACGAATCGGGATTCGTGTTATTGTTGTGGTGACTATTGGGATAGTCACTTCTAGGTTGTTTATCTTTCGCTTTTGTTATTATTATCTTTATCGTTATTTCAATCTTAAAAATGAATTGCAAACTTGCCTTTAAAATCAGATACCTTATTGCAAATGAAAATTGGCTTTATGCAAATGAAACATATGACCTCCACCAAATAAGCTCGCATGTAGCATATGAACAGTCCGCTAGTTCACACGTCGTCTTGCGGTACAAAGACAATCTTTGTACTCGTGTGCTTTGCTTAATGTTTTTGTTGCAGAGAAGAAGGTGAGCCTCGGGGCCTCACTTCGTGAGTCAGGCTGCCGCTCGTGGGTGACGACTAGTCTTGGCGGTCCTGGCCGATGCCTTGTGGGTTGAAGGCACACCGATTGGCTTTGTTTATAGCCATCTTATGGCACTTTTGCTTCCGCCGTCGTTTTGTTATTTGTGTATCTTTTGGGCCGGCCGGCCTTTGTCCTGTAATAGCTATACTATTTGTTTATCTTTCGCTTGGTAGTGTTGTGTTTGGACTCTATGTGTGGAATGGAGTTGATGTCTAATTTTGTACCGGTGTGTATATCGTCGAAGTATACATATTCGAGGATCGCTTTATTTGATTTGTGATGCTAGGACCGTGGTTGGTTAAGCATTACAAACCGAATAAACCGGGTCCTCACAAAGTTGGTATCGAGCCATTCGACCGTAGTAACCCAAGCATAGTCGTCCTTAGGATATTTTGAAAGTCTTATTTTCAAATCATAAAAGGTTTATGAAAACCTAGGCATTCTCGATTTTATTCCTTACCTATCTTAGCTTTCTACTCTCACCTTACTCAAATTTGAGTTTTGAGACCTTGATTTCTCTTCCTTTTTCAAAAGGTAGTTACTTATCCGTGGGATTAGTTTGGGAGAACTATGGAAGATCGTGGGAATAATAGGGTAAGGTGTTAGGGAGTAGTTATGTGTCCGATTTTTGCCGGGTCGAACTTTATCCCGCCTTGTGTTTGTTTCTCGACTGCCAGAATTTTGGGCCGCTCTTAAATTTGTTGCTAACTTGTCTTAGTAAAACAGATGGCCGGAGAACGCGCGGCGCCAAGCAGCAGTTGGTCATGATGAGGAGCTTCTCCTCCGACCATGGTCGAGGTTCTCGCCGACGAGCGAAACCGCATGGACCGTGACGCGCATCTTGGAGGTTATTGCTAGGAATACCTCCACTCGCCGTGGTGGCGCCACCGACTCGCGGGGACTTGCAGAGTTCCTCCGCACACGCCGCCGACTTTCTCCCGCTCCGAGGACCCTCTCGATGCGGATGATTGGTCGCGCATGGTTGAGCGGAAGCTCAACATAGCTCGCTGCCGCGCCGGACAAGGCACTCTTCGCGCCCCACCGCCTTGAGGGCGCGCACTCTCATGGTGGGAGAACTATCTCGCCATGCACCCGCGGGCCATGTGGTCGCGTGGAGGAGTTCAGACGCTTTTCGTCGCCCACATCCTCGATGGCCTCGATGAAGTCAAGAAGAAGGAGTTCTCGCGCCAAGCAAGGGCGCAAGTCTCGTGACGGAGTACCGCACGAGTTCAATCATTTGGCCGTTATGCTCGGGAGAGGTGGCCTCGATGAGGCTAAGCAGAGAAGTTTATGGATGGTTTGTCCGAGGAGCCGCAGGACAAGCTATCTATTGTAGACTTCTCTCACATTGTGCCTTGGTAGATAAGGCCATTGTTGCCGAAAGATAAGGCAAAGGCGCGGGCGAGTCCAAGCGCAAATGGGAGGCACATCGCCTACTCACGCCACTCACTGCCTCTGGGTCGGGCCAGACCAAGGGGTCGCTCTTTTGCTCCACCGGCCGAGGCCATCTCGCACCAGCCGCCCCACCGCAGCCGTGAGCCACCACGCGCGCCGCGATCCAAGACAGGCGGCCTCCGCAATCCGGCGCCGAGGTTACTTGTTTTCGCCGCCACAACAAGGGCCATTATGCGAACGCCCGCCTCGAGTGTTGCAGCACCTCGCCCTAATGGAGGACGCGGCAGGGAGTGGTCACCCACCGACTGTAAGATTATTCAAGACCTGTGGTGCGAGCAATGGTCGAGTCAACCACCTTTCACCGAGGAGGCTCAGAGGCGCCAGATGTCGTGGATGGGTACACTTTTGTTAATTCGCCCCGCTGCAGTGATATTTGATTCGAGCATCGCATTCTTTTATTTCAAGATCATTTGTCGCTGCTAGTGGTCTTCATCGTGTTCCTTTGGGATTCTTTACTCATTCGCCTCCGGTTCGAAATGAGAGCCGATATGGAATGCCGCGTGTTCCTATTGAGGTCAAAGGGTAGGATTTTTGGCAAATCTTATTCGCTCGCTCAAAGAAGTCCGGATGTGATTCTTGGCATGGATTGGTTGTCCCAACACTTGGGACAAATCGATTGTGCCAGAAGATTGTCTATCTCACCACTCTTCAAAGTAGCAGTCGGATTTTCGCCAGCCTTCGTGGAGCCACATCTATGTGCATTAGAGGCGAGCCACCTTGCAAATTCAAGATGTTCCCGTAGTCTCCGATTTTGTGGATGTCTTTCCAAGATTTGCCCGGGATGCCTCCGTTCGAGATCTAGAGTTTGTCATCGAGTTGCCGCCCAAGACCGCCTCGATTTCAAGGCGCCAGATCGAATGCCTCCCAATGAGCTAGAAGAATTGAAGAAGCACTTGGTGAGCTCCAAGCAAAGGGTTTCATCCGCCCCGCCATCTCCTTGGGGTTGTCCGTGATCTTTGTGAATAAGAAGGACAAGACTTTGCGCATGTGTGTTGATTACCGCCCTCTCAATGAGGTGACGGTGAAAAACAAATATCCTCGCCCGCATTGATGATCTGCTTGATCGCTTGATCGAGCCTGTGTGTTCTCAAAGATTGATTTGAGAATGGGGTATCATCAGTCGATCGATTCGAGGATATTCCAAGACGGCCTTCACTACTCGTTATGGTCTGCGACGAGTACACCGCCATGTCCTTTGGCTTAACCAATGCTCCACTTTGTTCATGAACTTGATGAATTCAAGATTCATGGAGTTTTGGACAAATTTGTGGTGGTCTTCATTGATGATATTCTTATCTATTCCAAGATCAAGCGAGCATGCCGAGCATCCGAGAATTGTTTTGGGAAATTGCGGAACACCAACCATACGCCGGTTCAAAGAAATGCGAGTTCGTTGAAGGAAGTGGCATTCTTGGGCCATGTTCTTCAAATGAGGAATAGTCAGAGATCCCAAAGAAAGTCAACGATGTTCTATCTTGGGGCCACCAAGTCACCAACGATGTGCGGAGTTTTCTTGGTTTAGCGGCTACTATCGCCGCTTTATCGAGAACTTCTCCAAGATCGCAGTCGATGACCGAATTGCTCAAGAAGGACAAGAAGTTTGTGTGGTCCTCGCTTGTGATGAGAGCTTTGAGAGCTCAAGCAGCGATTGACTTCACTCCAGCCCTTACTCTTCCCGATATCCACAAGAGCTTCGATATTTATTGCGATGCCTCTCGTCGTGGACTTGATGTGTTCTTATGCAGAAGGCAAGGCGCTTGCCTATGCATCCAGCGCTTGAGACCTCACGAGCTCAATTATCCCACCCATGATTTAGAGTTGGTCGTGGTGCATGCACTCAAGATTTGGCGGCATTATCTCGATCGCAGAATCACGTGAGGTGTATTCCGATCACAAGAGTTTGAAATACTTGTTCACTCAACAGATCCGAACCTCAGCAGAGGAGATGGCTAGAATTGATCAAAGATTACGACATGGGTATTCGTGATCACCGCAAGGCCAATGTGGTTGCCGATGCACTTAGCCGAAAGGTATACCGCAATACTTTAATGATCCAAGAGCAACAACCGCACTTCTTGCACTTCAGCATCTCAACTTGGGTTTGGTTGAGCATGGTTCCTTTGCCGCTTTGGTTGTGCAACCAACCTTGGTGGATCAAATCAAGGCAAAGACAAAGAATCGATGATGGTGGGTAAAATCGCGTAATATCAAGGATGGATCACCAAGTGTTTCACGTAAGATGAGCACGGTGTTGTGTGGTTTGGGCAGCGCTTGTGGTCCCAAAGGTCCCCGAGTTAGTAGATTTGATTCTTCAGAGGCCCATGATTCGCCTTTGTCCATTCATCCCGGCCACTAAAATGTACCAAGATCTCGCCGAGATTTCGTGGACTCGCATGAAGCGTGAGATTGCCGTGTTCGTGGCCGATGTGACATATGTCGTCGTGTCAAGGCCGAGCATCGCCCACCGGTCTTCTTCAAATTTTTGCCTATACCGTAATGGAAGTGGGATCAGAGGCATGGATTTTATCACCGGTTCGCCCCGCATTCGCGGGAAGGATGCATTATGGTTATAATTGATCGATTGACGGTGGCCCATTTCCTTCCAAAGGCGATCGAAGATTGATGTGAATCACCAGCGGATCTTTACATATCCCGCATTGTGAGTTCGCATGGTGTGCCACGAACGATAGTGTCGATCGTGGCTCTCTTTTCACTTCCCGATTTTGGCACACCGCAGGAGGCCATGGGTACCGCTTTCGCTCACTCACTTATCATCCTCGATCGATGGTCGACGAGCGTCAACCAAGTTCTTGAAGATATGTCTGCGTGCTTGTGTTCTTTCCTATGGGAAGAATTGGGAGAAGTGCCTACCGCTGCCGAAGTTCTCCTACAACAACAGCTTCCAGCTAGTCTCTGTGATGGCACCGCTTGAGGCTTTGTATGGACGGCGCCGCAGAACACCATTGAACCGGTCGAATCGTGAAAGGCGCTCTTGGCCCTGATTCGATCAATGAGGCCGAAAGTCAAGCGCTTGATTCGTGAGCACTTGCGCGTGGCTCACCCAGCAGAAGAGCTATGCGATCGCGCCGCCGTGAGTTGAGTTTCCACCCAATGACTTTGTGTATCTCAAAGTTTCACCTTTGAAGGACACCGCCGCTTTGGTGTCAAGGGCAAATTGGCTCTCTGCATGCCGGACCCTACCGCATCATCGAGCAGAGTGGAGTCGTTGCTTACAAGTTAGACTTGCCGCCTACACTTGAGGGGGTGCATGATGTTTTCCATGTGTCACAATTGAAGAAGTGCCTCCGTATTCCGCTTGAGGAAACGCCATTGGAAAATATCGATGTGCGTGAAGATCTGCCTTATCGTGAGCGCCCCGCTCAGATCCTCAAGAAGTCGAACGCAATGAGGAACCGTGATCAAGTTCTCAAAGTTCAGTGGTCAAACCACTCCGAGGATGAAGCCACTTGGGAGCGGGAAGATCGCCTCCGAGCAGATTACCCATCCTTCTTCTCCCAGTTGATCGTAATCTCTGCGAGATTCTGTAAGGGGGAGATTTGTAACAGCCCTAACTTAGGGTTTGTATTTCAAATGTAAAATTTTGAGGAGAAATAAAACTTTTGTTGTCTCTTCAAATCATTTGAAAGTTCCTACATTTTTCCCTAGCAATTTCCATTTTCTAGAATTAAATTCTTGTGAATGGAGATTGTTGTCAGCAAGTTCTTAGCTTTCAAACTTGTGATCATCCTCAGAAATTATTTTTCCTACCATCTTGATCATCCTATCTACCTCCTGAATTATTTCACAATTTTTAGATTTTGTTTGCTATTTCAAATGGCCAAGTCAACTCTGCTTGAAATCTGTCAAACTCCTCAGACAGCAGCTTGTGAATTTTCTCTAGAACAATGCAGTGCATAAAAGTTCTAGAAAAATTATACAAGGTTGTCCTCTGTCCCTAGTAGCTACCATAAAAATTTCGAAATTTTGGAGCTCAGGAGCTACCTCTAAAATTCCCAAACCTTCTCTGTTTTTAAATCAAACTCAAATCATCGTTTCTGCTCGACCCAACCTCGCTCGAGTCCGACTCGCACCACTTGGCTCGGTCGCGCTAACTAATCGCACCGCGCGAATCTAATCAATCGTGATCATCCGCTGTGCATCGCACGATCCACGTCAGCGCGCAACCGACTGTCCGAATGCATACATCCATCTCGACCGCTCATTTTAGATCCAACGGCCGACGATTCTGATCGAGCTGACCACCTAATTGCACCGTGCCGCCTTCGGTTCGCGCGCCACCTTTGCCATCGCAAGCGGGTCCCACTCGCCGTCGCCACCTACCTCTCGCTCGTGCCGTGTGCAGCGCGCGCAAGATGCATGCGCGCCACCTCGCCTCGCCGCCCATTCTTGGTTTCGCGCGCCACCTCGCCGCATCTCCCGCCGCTAAGCCCATACCCCGTGTGGCATTTATCGCCGCCATCTACCCCGACTCGCTTTTTTCTCCTTTGCGTCTCGGTGCCGAGAAGCTCCGCCCCGATTTCCTCCGCCTCTTCCCTACTTAAGCTCGCAAAGCTCTCTTATCCTCCTTTGGACACCCTAAGACCACTTCCCGCCTCCGCTACCTTCCCGAGCTCAAATAGTAGTAGTGCGCACCGCTGTTCACGGCCAGCCGCTCCGCCGTGTCAAGACCACAACCAAGTGAAGATCATCCTTCTTTGCGCGCACATCGTGTTCCGCATCCCTATCATGATTTCCTCGCCTAATTTTGTGTTTCACTCAGGGGCCATTGAATTTTGGTATCCCTCTTCTTCTACCGTAAAGTTGATCATCGCCCTCATCTCCGTGAGTTGGTTCCTGGGCAATTGCTCGCGCTAGCACCATCTAGTGCACTCACTCAAGCTATCTCCGTCTCTCTTTCCCTATTTTTGCTCAAAGTTGCTCCTCCTCGTGACCCCTTAATCGCCGCCGGTTCGCGCCGCCATCTCCGCAGCCTCTTGAGCTCACAGTCATTCCGTGAGTTCCTCGTAACTCACCGATGCTCATGCGCGCTAACTTTCATTGTTTACCTCTCTGCGGGCCGCACCTTGTCACCCCCATCGCCGCCGCGTGTCGTCCGCTGCGCCACCCAAGACATCTCCGGCTTCCCGCGACTATCCTTAGCTTCAAGAACCTCTGGCGACCCATTTTGGTCGCCGCACGCCCTCGCCGCCACTCCTTCGCCATGCGCGCTTGAGTCCAGAGCGTACGATCTCTCTCGTTTCTTCGATCGTGCCCATCTCTGCTTTCATCACATTAGGCCCCACCTCTCAAGCATTGTAGTTAGTCGCTAATCATGTTTATGATTGCTCTTTAGCTCACTCTCATGCATGATCAAAGTTGGTATTGGAGGTTTGAAAGTATTATAGTTCTAGTTCTCTCAGTATGTTTCTTTGTTGTCGCTTATTCATTGTCGAGAAATCAAAATTGGTATCATGCTTGCTATTAGGTTTTGTTAAACTTGATGTCTCCTTTGTGGTGGTGGTTAGCATGAAATTAGTTAGCATCTTTTAGTTCTAAGCTCTTGTTGTCATGTTTGTTCATAAGGGATAGTTAGTGCTCATTTTATTGTCTCTGCATTTTGGGTTTATCAAAGCGCTTAGATTTGGTGTAATGGCATGCCGAATTGTGTTAACCTTGCAAAATGTTGGCATGTTGCTTAGGTGTGTTAGTAGCTGAATTTTATTAAAGCCCAAACTCATTTAGAACTTTGTTTAGCATCTCATAGTTGGATACTTGATCCGGTTAGTGTTGTCAATAGCTTTTGTAGTTTCGTAATATCGCTTAATAATGGTTGAGTTAGAGAAGCTAGCTGTTGTTGATATATTAACTTGATGATTAAATAATAGATGTGCACACAATCACCATCAAAGTCTGTCCAAAGTTTAAATCATGCTAGAGGTTTGATTTTGTGGTTAACCTAGCAAAGGTGGGTGGGTCTCAGAGCAATTGTTTGTCATTCTTTGTGATAGTCTAGCCTTGGTGTATATATTGGTGTTTGTATGTGATGTTTGAGTTTTGCTTGTTATTCGCTCTTATTCGCTGCTTTGTTCAAATCGTTAGATTCGATATTTGCGCAACCCCGAGGACGATCCTCCGCACCATATTGAGCAACAAGAACTGTGCAAGCGCTTGATCATGTTTAATCCCAAGATTTTAAAGATTAATATTTTGTTTCAAATTGTATGTATGCATTGCTTAATTTGTGTTAAAATTGATTAGTTAAACTGTAGTCGCATATCCTGTAGACAAAATATTAATCTCTACTACCGAGCTTAGGTTATTTGTCGTGATTAGAGATCACCGGATGATCTCTGTCACTTAGTAGATCCGGTCAACTTGCTTAGACATGCTTAGCTATCAGAGAATCAAGCGTTATCGACTTTAGTCAGAACCTTGATCACACAAAATTTACTATAGCTTTATGTTTTAGCATTTCGCTATGTTTAATTGCAAAACTAAAAATGAAAACAAAATAATTTAGACTTGGGCACAATGGTATGTTGGTGTGATCTGTTGGGTGTGATCGAAAGGTGCCCAGCCGCTTAAGGACCGAAAGTTACTTGCGCCACCGTCATCGAGCATTTTGCGTATAACCACACTAGAGTATATGGGACCTCTTGACCTAGTACTTTGGCGTGTATTGGCTCCGGTCGCAGGAGGCCGCAGGAGGGACGGAGGTGGGAGCATGGTAGTTGTCCAAAAGCTTTATCCTCGAGTGGGTAGTTGTCTTTTCGGCTTTACCATGTAAGCGTATGGATTTCTATCCATACGAGCTGCTCGTAGTTAATACACAATATTGGAAACAACTCGAGGACTTAGTCGTGCACAGATACCTTCTAAGTGTGCTTCGCTAAAGGCGATCCAAGTGTGGGTACATTGGTACACCCCCGCAGGTTAAAACTATTCGAATAGCCTCGCCCTAGGTTATGGACACGCCGGATACGCCCGTAAGAACTAGACTACAACATTTAAATTAAAATTTGATGGGTGGTACGAACTGGGATTCGTTATTGTTGTGGTGACTATTGGGATAGTCACTTCTAGGTTGTTTATCTTTCGCTTTTGTTATTATTATCTTTATCGTTATTTCAATCTTAAAAATGAATTGCAAACTTGCCTTTAAAACTGTATACCTTATTGCAAATGAAAATTGGCTTTATGCAAATGAAACATATGACTTCCACCAAATAAGCTCGCATGTAGCATATGAACAGTCCGCTAGTTCACACGCTGCTTTATGTACAAAGACAATCTTTGTACTCAGTGTGCTTTGCTTAATGTTTTTGTTGCAGAGGAAGAAGGTGAGCCTCGTGGCCTCACTACGTGAGCTGTGTCTGCCGCCAGTGGTGACGACTAGTCTTGGCGGTCCCGGTCGATGCCTTGTGGGTTGAAGGCACACCGATTGGCTTTGTTTATAGCCATCTTATGGCACTTTGCTTTCCGCTGCTCTTGTTATTTGTGTATCTTTGGGCCTGTCGGCCTTTGTCCGTAATAGCTATACTATTTGTTTATCTTTCGCTTGGTAGTGTTGTGTTTGGACTCTATGTGTGGAATGGAGTTGATGTCTAATTTTGTACCGGGTGTATACTCGTCGGGAAGTATACATATCTCGAGGATCGCTTTATTTGATTTGTGATGCTAGGACCAGTGGTTGGTTACATTACAAACCGAATAAACCGGGTCCTCACACTAATGCGCGCAGCTCAATCTAAAGTATTTGTATATGGAGCTTAATCACAACCAAAAGGAAACATAAATGCTTACCATCTTAAATCTCGTTAGTTTGCGGAGAGTTGATGCATTCCATTGAGAACCCCAGCAGCAATCTAGCAACACAAGTTAGCACACAACACTATCATTATCGGGCATTTTTTGTTTCAGAAACCAAAAGGAACACTCAATGTATAGCTTGCATCGCTTAGTTTCACACACTCAGAACCAACTTGTTTTACATTGCAAGATGGAGCAATTCTGCTCGTAAAGTACCATGGACAAAAAGTGAAACATCAGCAGTAAATGAACCATGGTGTGATTGCAATGTAGTGCACCGCCGAGCCTCTGAATGGTCGACTCGCTTGTCGACAATGTTTGACCATGACCACCTGCTTCAAATCAGATGGCTGAGATGGCCTTCTGCGCTTCATTGGCTGCCATCGTCCCACAAATGTGCTTTGTTTAGCAAGACAAATGTTTTGGCCACTAAACTTATGAGTGTCTTGGTACCACTGTTTCAACCATCAAGTTATGTGGCTTCAGAGTTTAACATTTAATTGTTTCATATGTTAGCATTTAGTTGGCTCCAGATTATTTTAAACCTTCTACAACTATTGCAGTATCCACATGTTATTACATACCTTATATAACTGTTGCTATTTATTTTCTTTATACTTCCTCTGTTCTTTTACAAATGATGTTTTAGCCTCATGCACACTACTTGCATCAACAACAATCGAAATAAAGTTGTCTACAAGAAACATCGTGCATACACTACTTTGTCGTTCTGTCAAACATATAGTGGTCATGTCACTAAGGAATTAAGTATATGATTTACTGGAAAAGAAAGGAAGGGGCACATCTTTCCGCTAAGAATTCACCTGATTTGCAGGAGATTCAAGCAATGCAGCTCTTTTGGCTTCTTGTAGTGGCAGCAACACCTAAACATGAGAGCTGAGCTGAACATACAGGCATTTCCAACTGAGCCATTATCATAGTACTATAGCTTCACAAAAGAGCCAAACAAACATCTGATATTAATCTGTACGAATCAAACTGAATTAGAGAAAAAACTAAAATAGGCTAAAGATACACAAAACTAAGGAAGCAATGACCATAGACTATGACATGATACCATCACCGCCTAACTCTTTTGGTACATGAATTCCAGCTTCATCTAAGAAATTGGGAGCACACGTGAAATCATGTAGGTGTCGAGCCACCAAGCACGGCATGAGCATGCATTGGATACGGTCCAAGCGGCCACCTTGAACACACAAAAATCAACAATGAACTCCAAAATTAGACAATATATCCATTCACAGTTAAAATTAGAATGCACGAAGAGAACTCCTGAGATCAATATGAATAAAATTGTTGCTGAAATCGGAACAATTTCTAAGGCCCAATAGGGAAATAATTCCAAAGAATCCAACAAATCTGGTACGCAAATACACACGCACATAAAGAGAGAGGATGGGAGGGGTGGGTGAAAATCGGAGAGAGAGAGAGAGAGAGAGGGTGGGGGAATCAGAAGGGGGAGAGAACAAAGAGACAAGAGGCTGGTTGAAAGACATAGATCTGGGGTAGGGGTGGGTGGGGACTGGGAACCAAGGGAGCGCTGAGAGGGGGAGAGATGGAGGCAAGGAGGAAGATGGCACCTGTGGACAGGGGAGGAGGCAACGAGGTCGCCGAGTGGAGCCAACGCTGCGACGCGGTAGGCGGTCCATGCGAGGGAAGAGGCATGGGCCCGAGGCGGGGTTAACTGATGGCACCAAAGATGACAAAGGGCGGGCGAACCGCGGCGTGTCTTGAGACTGCGACGGGCGAGTGGTATGGCCGGCGAGTGAGAAAGGGAGGTGGCACGCCGTTGGCTCGCTGCAAAGAATGCACGGGGTCCAACCCCAAGGCCCGTGGGTCGCGTGACGCGCGCCCAGAACCGCTGACGAACCCGAGGAACCACCTTGGACTCCTCCCGAGCCGCCTCGCCGCTCGCCTCTCTCCACACCTCCTCCTCTCCCACCTGCAGGCACGGCGGCGAGCGCCACCGCCCAGCCTCGGCCGCTCCTCGCTTCCCTTGCAGGGGACATCCGCGATTTCGCCGACAGAGACGACTTAACAACAGTTCCCGCCGTCACCGGCAGCTTCGTCGACTCATCAATGATGACCACGGCCATCGGCGATGAAATCGTGGCGGGGGATGGCTTGAGGTTGTAGAGCCCAAAGGCGGAGAGGTCGATGGCGAGCGCGGTGCTCCAACAGGATGTCCTAGATCGGATGGAGATGGAAGCGAGGAAAAGTTGGGAGACATGGTGGTGGAGATGGAAGATGTGGGGGATCGAGCAGTTCGGCAAAGAGATGTGAGGATGATAGCGGGGGGTGCGGTTTCACGACCGGGAGTGGTCACGCACGCGAGAAAGATCCAACGGCTCACCTCTCACAAAGAAGTATGGATCCAACGGCTCACATCGTATGGAGGACGGACGACCGTCACCAACTCGTATTTTTAAGTAGTAGAGATTAATCCATTGGGTTAAAGAAATCTGTGTATAAACCGAGTCCATAGACCTCCAGCTGCTGACCAGTGAGCCCTAGACCTCGTGCGCCACTGAGTGAACTAGGTCGAGTATACCATGGCCCTACCTGTCAATTGGGGTGGAAAAAAGCTCGTTAGTGGGGCTCATTAGCTCGGTTCAAAATTACTCCAATTACATCCATTAATTGGTTAAATATTGAAATGAGTCGATTTCAAATAAAATTGGATTTCGCTCTAACTCGGTTTGGCTTGGCTCGTTAGCTCGGTTCTAAAAATCTTTCAAACTATAAATAAAATGATATTAAATAAACTTGTATCAATTTCGAGAAAAGCTCGGTAAGACCAGTACTTGACTCGATATCCACCCCTACCTGTCAGTCTCTTGGGATTTTCCAGAGTAAAAATAAAGAGAAAAGAAAATAAAAACCCGGTGGACCCCACCTGTCAGGCATAATAGATTTTCCTTACTAAAAATAAATAAAAAATAAAAAAAATCTAGGTGGGATCCACCTGTCAGGATTTTCAGTTTTTTTGGAATTTCCTCTCAGGTAAAACTTAAGAGCTTATTCTCTCTCATTTTAAAGCCAAATGATTTGATTTTTATTTCAAAATTCATCTAGATTCAAGATATTTCCAACAGTACCAAAATAATAATTTTTGGAGTTCATTTGAATTTATTTGTGTTATGAGCATTTATTTGAGATCGTTGTTTTCACACTAAATAGATTTGAACATCATCGAAGACTTCATCACTACTTCAAGCCAAGACCAAGACTAAGACTAATCCACACTTGAGCAATGCAAGTCCTTACCGTTGATTATGTTGAACCTACATTTCAAATGCAAAGTACTTCAATTCCAAATTATTACTTGCATGCTAATTATTATTTACGAGATGCTATATTAAAGGTTGATAAATTATTATTTACGATATGCTATATTAAAGGATGATACCTAGTTATGCCAAAGTTGATTTTCATTATGAATCCCCGCCTTGATTGTTGATACCCATTATACCTTGTCACCCTAAGGATATTTATTACATAAGTAAAATCTCTTGTTGATTAAATAAACATGACTATTGGTTGTGCTTAGACGAATAGGACACAAACGTTGCCACAACGAGAACTTGGGGTACATTTGAAGCGTAATGTGGTAACATGGGTTATCACTGGAAATAGAAAAATATTTTTATAAATGGTTGAGACTTGGGCGGGTGGTTAGTTTAGATCAGTACAGTGTATACGCAGTGGGTTGGTTGATTGTATAGCCTGAGTCGATTAAGGATCAAATCATGTGTTCCATCCACAACTACTAAGTCATGTAACCATAAATCTAGTATGAGATAGACCTGGACTATTACTCTACTTAGCTTTGACTCGAAGACCTGCACCCTAATTATATATTAAGTCGAGAAGGGTCGTGACTCCCCAACAACTGAGGGTCCCTAATTAAAGATGCACCTGGAGAGGGGCATTATGGGAAGTGGCCCTGTAACGAGCACTGTCCAAGTCATTGCGGGGTTTTTACTTGCCAGAGCGGGTTTAGTGTCGAAGCTGGGGATTGGAAAAGATTTGTGATAATCACTTGGTCGCACACCCATAGAAGTGTGTCGAACTGATTATCTCTTATGGGTAAAGTTGTACATCCTCTGTAGAGTGTTTTTAATTCTATTTGAATAGTTGTGCCCCTAGTTATGAGCATTGCGAGGAAATTCACACTAGTTAGTTTTATTGAATTAAAATTTGTGAACTTAAACATATTGGGTAAACATGGTGGTCATGATCCGCGACATGCTAGTTATGCATGGTTGCTAGTCGTTGCGACATGCTGGTTAAGCATGGTCGTTGTGAACAGGACATGCTGGTGAAGTATGGTCACTGGGTTTGGGACATGCAGGTGAAGCATGGTCTCTGGATATTGCGACATGTAGGGGAAGCATGGTCGTTTGGAAAGTTAGGACATGCTGGTTAAGCATGGTCTCATGGTTTTGTGGCATGCTGGTTAAGCACGGGCGTTCGGTTTGCGACATGCTAGTTAAGCATGGGCGCTAGGATGTGGTCATACTAGTGAAGCATGATTGAGATAATAATTGCTTACACAAAAGAAACTTTGTTTTTTAAAGTTAAACATGCTAAATCATAGGTTTAGAAAATAATTATAGTATTTGAGCAAATTAGCTTTTGTGCTAAAATAAACATACAACCCCTCCCTTGGAAGACTTTCATCTGTATAATTGCATTTGCGGTGAGGGCTTGCTGAGTACTTTTGTACTCATGGTTGCTCAAATACGTGGATTCAAACTATGAAGCTAAAGATCCAGTGTACGGATACTTCTATGCATCCGGCTATGGAAATGATGAAGATGGCTAGTCCCAGTCGGTTGCCTGTGGCAATACATAGAGGCCATGCTTTTCTGTTGTTCTTTCCGCTGCTACTCTGTTCCGTTGAACTATTTGGCATGTCAACCCGTTTTGTAAACCTTGGCCTTAAGGCCTATTCACCTTGTCATGTATTGATTAATTACTCATTTACGTATGTGGTGTATGGATGTGATATTTTCCGATATCTACACTGTGTGGGCTAGCTATTGATCATGGGACTAGCTAAGAATACACAGAGGGTTCTGGACGCAAATTCGAGTCCCCACGCTGGAGAGGTGGGGCGGCAGTGGTGGGCTTTGACCGTTGGAGGCGACTGGAGGGTGGTGGCACGTGCGGTGATTAGTGGAGTGGCTGGAGGCTGGAAGAGTGGAGCCGCTCATGGTTGGAGTTGGAGATAAGGAAGAGGATAAGGTCAATATGAAGAGGGAAAAGGAAACTAGTGGGGGGCAAGGAAAAAAATTAGGAGGGAAAATGAAAAGGAGTGGAGGGAATGGGAAATAATACAAAAGAAGTGGAGGGAAAGGGGAAATTTGAGAAAAGAAAAGATGCTATAGAAAATGAAAAATAAAATTGATTGTGTGTAATTGTAATGGACATTGACATAAATATTTGGGGGAAAAGAAACTAAATTTTATTAATTGTTGGGTGTAGATACAAAATTACTATCTCGTTAAAAACCTTACACCCCAGTGTGGAGTACCCCCAGTAAGAAAAAGAGTATAGTAACTACATGTACATACTGTCATACATAGACTAGTTGACGTTGAGATTCTCTAGGTCGGTTGTCGCCTCCGCGATCTCTGGATCCTCGAGTTGATGTTGCGTCCGTTCATCTACACTTTCAGTTTTTGAGGCATGTGAGTGCCTTAACAATCTTAGGTGTGAGGGACGACCTCCTTGCCTTGAGTATCCTCCCCACTGTACTGAAAGTGGCTTCCGATAGGACAATCAACACCTGAACCACAAGTACATCTCATGCAAAATGTAACAGCACGGGATAAATAGGCTGGTGGTTCTTCCATCACAACAGGAGGTTGACATCGTTGCCCTCTGCGAGGTCAAGCTTGGTGTCCGCAAAAGGTGTGTCGAGGTAGTGATTGATCTCTACTCTTGGATTCCATTGTGACTTGAGATGACTTGTTTCTCCACCTGAATGTGCAGATAATTTAGCATGCCAATATTTACAAGTGGCATATGCTACCTGATGCCCGTCCTCCATTTCTGTGTTGTACTCCATATGCTGCCAACACCATGCACATCAGCCGCTGGAGCCTCCACTCGCTACTTGCACCAAACCCAGTGTTCGGGGTGGACAAGTGGACAACCTCCGAGGCAGACAAGTTGGCGTCTAGGAAGCCCTCCATTCCGTCCATATGATGGTCATCCTTACCATAGTCTCCTATGCTCAGGGAGAGTTGTAGTACAAACAGATTGCTAAACCTCTGGTAGAAGTTCATGTGATTGTTTTTCATTACAAAAGCTCATGTGTATTCAGTTACTCCATTAGTGTCTAACTTCTTATCACTTAAAAGTTAAACTCGACTAGAAGTGCACATGATTTCTTCGATCTACACCCATTTTAAACAATTTTCTTATTGATGGCTACTTGAGGATGCTTGTGGTGTTTATTGTAACGATATCATTGATGGTGAAAATATCTACTTTCTCTGATGCAAAAAAAAAAAAAAAATATCTATGGCACATTCATTTGTATTTCATGCACTTAAGTTATAATTTTTCTACCATTCACTACCCATGCTATAAATGGAGTAGAGGAAGTGAAAAAAAAATATAGAAGAATAAAAACATTAATAAACTTCCCTCCTTTATTTGTTATGTTTTACAACACTACAATATTTTACAGATATTAATTTTTAGATGCTATATTATATTACTAAAAACCATAAAGTTGTAATACTATAATATTATTTTATCAATGGATGTGACTGTCATCTTCATATTTTAAAATATATGAAGGGTTAAATATAAAAAAGTTACAAACAAATGCAGTATTAAATTTTGTTTTGAATTGAATGATGTATAACCTTGAACGGTCAAAATTCGCCGTGATGTTTGCTCTTACTGCCTTGACGTGCTTGTGCTTGTGTACTGCCACCACGAGCCAATTGTTGAATGCCATTTTTTCTTTGTTCTAGTTCTAATCCTGTACAGCATGAATCTGGTTTTTATATGGGAGCAAAACCATGGCAGAGATCTCGTATGCATGCTAACAGTTGTGGACTTTGCAGTCAACATTGTCGCTGCTATTTCCTGGATTTTCATATGTGGCGAACATAAGGTTATGGACAAATTTTCATTTGTTATGTTCAATAATTATTTTTTAAATGTTTTGAATTATTGGTTGCCCAAACTTTGAGCTATGCGTTGACGGTGGTATCCAAGAAAGTAATGTGGTTCTTGAGAGAGATGGTACATTTCTAGTGTTGTTTTGATAAATAAGAGTATTGTCTTAACTATTATGTTCTAGTTTCAAAATTATTGATAGGCATCATACATCGCATAGTACTTGGAGGCATGCTTTTAGTAGTTAAGTGCATAAACTCCGATTATAGCCCGACCCAAGCAGAACCCGACAGGGAACCAGACCAGAATCCATCCAATTCGCTAGCGCCTAGCTACCGAATCATGGGGTGCCTCCAAGCACAGGCATCCTGTTGCGTAGCATCCCTCGATCGATCAGTATGTCCATGATCCACTGACGTGTACTCGGCCGGGATGATCGATGGATCTACTTCTGAACCGTTTCAGTCTCCGTGTTAACACGCTTGTCCAAGTGGTAGATCTCTCTCCTGCACCTTGCTGCTCTAGGTATCCATTGATCCTTCCATATACTCACGTACGTGTGCTCCATTCCCTACCCTCCAGATGAGCCCAGCCCCTCCTTTAGCAGCTCTCTTCCAAGCACAGGACAGTACACCCTGCCTCCAGAAAACAAGCATGATGGAACCATCTTCAGTAACACTCGCATTACGATTCGGGGCACATGCATCAATTCGCCGCCACCCTTGCCTTGCGAGCGTTGCCACGATTAAATACCTGCAAATATCGAAACCCCGATCCCTTTTGGCTTACACCAATGATGCGAAGATACCCATCGAGTGTGCCGCCGGCTGGTACTGTTTGTGATACCTATTTCACTATCAGAAAAATCGGCGGTAACCGGTTGTACCGGTCCGGATCAGTAAAAATGTAGAGACCATATAGTTCGGTTCTAGTCTAGGTGATGACATCGTTGTCGAGTAGTTTGGGGAGTGAATTCTCAATTTTACTAATTGTCGGTTGCTGTCAGGCATCAGGCAGTCTCACCGGCTATAGGGGCGGTTAGACCGGCGGTGCAAGGATATGCCATATGGACACCAAATACTTGTGTAGGAGTATTTAGGGATGTATGGTGCTATTGAAAATGCAAATTGGACGTGAAACTAGATAGAGATAACTAAAGAGTCTAGAGAGGGGTGTTTTCTGTTTTTTGGTAAGCGGTTTGACCGACCACCACATGGCGGTTAGACTGGTCCACTGTTACCGGGGAGCATGGTCAGACTAGCCGCGCGATCCGACCGCCGCTGGTTGGTAGTCCGATCGCCAAGGGCTAGCGACTGCACTCACTTGGTGGAGGCGATTGGCCGGCCATGGCGGTTCAATGCACAATGACCATGCTGAATTTTCAGAATTGACCTAGGGTCATGGATTTATTGCATATGGGTTGCATGATGCGTATTTTGACTAATGTGGGTCAAGTTGTGAAGAACTTATGCCCAAAAAGGCTGCTTGGTCTATTGTTATGTAGGTAGTTTGGAATCAACTGTGGTCAACAGTGAGGAAGACAGGGACTTGGTTATGAGAATCCAGGTACAGAACGGTCATGGATACCAGATGAGATGGTTGGACTCAAGTAAGATGCAAGATGGACAAAAATCATAGAAGACAAAGTTTGAGCAAAGATCTTTTGAGGTAAAGTGATGCTTCCGGGGGCGAAGCTTTGAAGGTATGTGTTTTTTACTCATCAATTGTGTCAATTGATGATTTTGTGTGTTGTGTCGTGCTACATGACAACTTTCTTATTGGTGTTGGTTGTAAGACTCAAGAGCTACATCATGGTGAGGCGAACGGGACCGGGACTAAGCTAAGAGAGCTTAGGTCCAGAACAATCAAGGTGCTAGATGACTGAGGTTACTGGGGTGGTTATAAGCCGAGAAGACAAGGAACTAGAGCGGGAGCTACCAGTGATGGACATGATGGTCAACGGCAAGGTGGACCGGTACTAAGCTCAGGGAGGAGCTAAGGTCCAGGATGGTCAGTGAAGCCGGGTGCGATCATGGTGCATGGTAAGATGTATAGTGTGCCAATTGACTTGGGCTCATTTGCAAGCGAGGATGGTTCGATGGGATCTAGACGCGTGAGAGGCTTGGCAGGAAGTCATTCAAACCACATGGATGATGGCAAAACATGGGCAATGTTTCGATGTAGAGGAATCGGGAAAGGTCGTTAGAGGGGCATTTTGGTAAATTGCCAAATACAAAAAAAGTGGTGGTGTGTGAAACCACGATGAAGTGGATTAGGTCAAGGATACTCCATGGAGGGCAAGGCATGATCGATTTGGTCTAATGGAGCTAAAGATGAGGAGGTGCTTTGAGAAGCGTGCATGAGTGAGATAACTGTCAGTGTGTGGGTTTAATAGGTGCTTGTTAGGGTTTCTCTCAAGACCTAATCTCTACTATATAAGGGTTGGTGCTGAATTGCTTCAACCAAGCCAAGGAATCCTAATGTAAAAATTGAAAAGAGGAGGCTAGGGTTTAATAGATGTATTGAGAGAGATGAAAGCACTTATGTATGTGCTACCCTAGTAGCTTTGTCCTCCCATGGGAGTGACTTCAAACATTCATCTCCAAGCAGAAATCAAATCTCCAAGTTCGTCCAAGTCTTCCTCACATATACTTAAGTGTTGATTATTTCTTGTTTTAGCTTGGTTTTTGGTGTTTCCTCTTCCCCTCTTAATCTTGCTTTATACCTAGAACGTGTAAGTGATGGAGATATCTTTTGAAGACTAGATCTCATCCATTTAGACACTTTCTATTGCAAGTTCTTGAGTTTGTCCGATTTTGGTTAAAGGGTGATTTTGGGGGGTTTGCTCTTGAGAAATTTTAGCTTGATTCTTTCTTTGATTTAGGATGCTAGGACGTGTGGGAAACCATCCTTAGCCATCTTGGATTGATTCCTCCTATGAGATCCTCTCTATCATCATTTTCGTATTTGGTCTGGTTTCCGTGCAACTTGCCTTCGGATTGCAAAAGTTCAAATCTTGGGAAATATTTGCTTCGATCTCTTCATGGATTAGGTTCACAATATCATAGGCAAGGTGCATACAAAGTTTCAAGTAATTTAGAGCTATGGATTGAAAGTTACATCGATTCTTGGATTTAGAATCATAGTGATTTTCAGCTCTATCTCGAGGGAGAGATTATACCACCCGGAGGAGAGGATAGACCGCTCGGAGTCAGACCACCCAAGAGGAGTGGTAAGACCACTCACTGGTTGGAGGTCAAACCGCCCGGGCAAGCTCTGGCGCATTTTGTTCAGTTTTTCTTGGAGATTTCATTGTGAGGGTTTAGGTTTTGATCTTCATAGCCTCGTATAGCTATTGGAGTGAAAGAATCTTGAACTCCTTAAGAAGAAATAAATTGAAGAGGTCGTTGTTTGTGTGGCATCTATTTAATCCCCCCTTCTAGTCGCCTTCTCGGTCCAACAAAAAAATATCGGTCCAAAAGTTCTAAATTTAACATTTAAATTTAAATTTATGAACGAGATTCACCAAAGAATCGACTCAATTCAAAATTTCGTTTAAATTGGATAGTTCAAACAGTTCAAGAGAAATCGGTTATCGCTTCAGTAACCAGACGGTTTGATATTCTCCCAGAACCGTTTTTGAATCCTTGTTCACTAGTACTTGTTTTCCCACCTTGACACCACCCTTGACACCGATCAAGTGAAGAATGCTAGATGGGGTGAGGGGAGAAAGTAAAATGACATGTAATAGGATAGAAGTAAAGTAAGGAATGTAATGTGATGGCCAAGGTCGAACAAGAGTGTTAACAACCTAGTCAGATGGAGGCCGGTTTCATTTATAAAATGAAGCTAGGGTTTCTTACAATTGGGAAAAGCATCCATAGTACCCTACTACTCGTGCATATTTATGAGCATTCAGACAACACTATCCAATAGCGATATACTTTACTGTATTTTGCAATTTTTCCTTTATGTATGAATTTGGATTGTACCAGACTGTTTGATGTATGTTTGGTAAGTTTATCTCGTGTTAGCTTTAACCTTAGAGCACCTCTTCTATTTTCGTCCAGGCTTCGCCGCAGGGAAAAGCAATAATAATCCAATGGGAAAAAACCATAATGCACATTACTAATGTTGATCAGTAGTTGATGAGTAACACTAGTTGTCAACTGAGTTCTGCAGTTTTAACAAGATTTAAAAGTTCATTGTGGAAAAGTCGTGCTATTTCGGTTGTTTTATTGATGCTTTGTCCGAGAGGTGTGTGTTATCCGTAGAAACCGCATGCAAGCCACAATGATGTTGTGTGCTTGTTGTCGATCCGTGTAGGTCTTTGTCGGATTTTGAGTAGTTATCTCAACTTTGCAATTAAAAATAGAACCGGGTGTTTCCTCGTGTTTATAATATACATGGTTTGTCCTTGCGCTGGTCAAGCAACCCCGCACAAAGGATTTTTGTAAAATTCATGTGTTCCGTAGAGTCTACATAGGGGTGGCAATAGCGACAGTTTCCGGGTATGCCCCCGCTCCCCGGCCTCAGCCCCGCTAAGGGCATGTACAATGGTACAGATAGCTGCTGTCTATAGCAACTCTCCATGTCACCTGTAGATAGCACTAAAGATAACTCATACAATGGTACAGGCAGCTGCTGTCATTTTAGTTGTCTTTATAGAACACACAATCTTTAATATTTTTCTTGTTTCTCGTGATACAGTCGGCTACGGGATTGTAGACAACAACTTTCTCTCTCTTCATTCTCTTTCATCTATCTCAGCAAAAATCCTACATAGCAGTGACTATAGACGGCTGACATAAGCACATTGTACATGCTCTAAGCTTCCAGGGGCAGGTGGCATTGGTGCTCGACCCCATGGGGATCCCGTGGGGATTAAAGTGTAGGTTAAAGATTTTTTTAAAAAATTAATGTAACTTTATTTATTAATTTGTATTTAGGCATAATTGTTTTTCAAAATATATATTCTAACATGTACAATTAAACTTTAGTCCAAATATGCAAGACAAGAATACATCTCCTGTAAAAAAAACTATAATTTATAATAAAAATCTATAATTTATAATAATTTTTTAACGGTCCTCAGAGGACGCCACTGAAGGGCGACCTTCCCGTGGGGCGATCAACCCCATCCCTACCCCAAGGAATATTCCCATGGCCTCACTCCCATGGGAAATTGCCACCCCTACACCTACATGTTGTACATGCATGTAGCTTTATTTACGCACCCTCACATGCATATGTATCTTGATTTGTAAGAAATAAAATTGAAAAGGCAATTATTCAATGATAAAACCATAATACATGTCACTGGGCCATTTTGAATGCAATCCATATGATTACTACAGAATCCTCATGTTCCAAACGTGGCATAAAATACATTGTTTGCTGTTTGTGTTGTCGGATAAATCGAGCCCAACAGTACAATTGTACAAACTAATTAGGAGGTGTCTATGAGGGACTCGAGTACAAATTTGTGAGAGACAATACTCGAATTTTGAGCCGTCCGATTAACATAAAAAAAATCGAGCGTTCCACCCGTGGGCTTTGGGGGTCGAGTGCCCTGAGCATTTCAAGGAGGGCTTTAGGTTGTGTTCTTTCCATTATGGGCTGGGCTTCTTTTGTGCAATGGGCTGCGAACAACAGATTTAATGGTATATGTGTTGCTCGAAATATGAATAGGCCCATATCAAGTTATGCTACCTTATAGTAACATTATGTTATTTTTTATATAAGATAAAAACATTTTTTTTACATATATTACATTCTATAAATTTAGTAAAAATGCAAGTAAATTAATTTTTACATTGAATTAACTTCTTTTAATGTAAAACACACGTACACAAACAGATAACTACCATAGCTACTAACACAGAGCTCACAACTACAAAAACACATCCACTACTACTTCTATGAGCTGACAACGAACACAACACATCCACAAACAGTTAACTACTACTGCTACCAAATCTTAACAAAACACGATATTGACAAGATGGAGACTGCTACTACAACTACACTACGAACAGATCACCAACCAAAAACATCACACAAAGATTTCACTGATTCACAAGGATTACAGCATAATCACATCTCATACATCACAACAAAACTGATCAAATACTAGAATAGTGAATAATTCTTGTAACAACAGTAAGTAGTAAGAGGACCATTAAAGAATAGTGTAAAATTGGATGGAAGAAAGGAGTAACCGAGGAGGCAATGAGAGAGAGGAAGATACAGGGGTTGTTGGAGAGAAGAAGGGGTAGCAGTCTAGGTCGAGCATGGGATTGCCGTGGTTGGGGAAGAAGAGGTCGAGGACACCGGTGTAGTCGAAGTCGAGGGGAAGCGCTGGGTCACCACGCTGCCTTAGATGGTGTCCTACAAGGCAGCGACTCAACCGAGTAGGGCTCAACAGGAACACACCGGCATCGGTCATCATCGTTGTCAACCGCAGGGGAGGAAGTGAAGCAACACTTGGGATCAAGGTTGAGGAACCAGGGGATGGAGAGGCAGCGCAGATTGGCGATAGCTCAACCGAAGAAGGGATAGATGAGTACGCACCAACATCGGTCATCAGTGGCAGCCGCGTCGGAGGAGGCGAAGCAACACTTGGGGTCAAGATCAAGGAACAGGGGATGGAGAGGTGGCGGCAACACAGAGGAAGGGATTTGGGGATGCGGCGACTCGATGGAGAGATGGAAGGGAGCGGAGCTGGTGGTGGCGAGCGGACTGGTGAGGAAGTAGGTGCGGAGGATGGTGGTGATGTTGATGAGGCAACCGAACAGAGAAATGCACAACGTGAATCACAAAACCATCATCCAACGGACAGAAAAATGAGTACTCGCAAGAAAAACACTCGAGTACCAATTAGCAATTCCCAACTAATTAACACATCGCCTCCATCGCCAAAAAAAGTCTCCGCGAAGATGAGACGGGTATGAACCGCCGCAGCGCTAAGCTTAATTTTTCTAGGCAAGCGCTAAGCTTAATTAGCCGATCATTTCGCCGACCACATCCGTCATGCTTCTTCTTCGCTCACGGAGGGCGCCGCTTGCGACGGTGTATGTGACGAAGAACACCCCAACGGCGGTGGCGGCATGACAACGCGAAGAGGACCTCCCACCGGTCCAGGTGCATCAACGCGAACGCCATCGAGGAGCGGATGACCGCAGGTGGATAAGTGTAGTGGTTATGGTCATATGATCCGACAACGTTATACACAAAAACGCTATGTATATAAGAGGTTACTTATTAAAGGTTAGTGTGTGGTAACTCCAATGATACCCGTGACTCATTTTTCTAGATTTGAGTCACCGGCAGCTGCAGGGAACCCAAACCTGCACGCAAAACACGCCACGTTGAGATTAATTAATTGAGAAAGGTCTACATATCTCTAAGAAGAAGATGGCATGCGAACTAATGCATGAGTATGTAATGTACGACTAAGTACTTATTTGGAGGTGTCTAGGGAGTACTTGAGTGTTTTATTCCTAAATAGTACTCAAATTTTGAACTCTCAGATCTAGATTCAATGGATTAGATTACTTTGCCTCTTTCCCTCCTCCGAGTACTATTTTATCCGGGAGTACTCTATTTTTAGACACCGAATTTTTACATGTTATATACTAGTTTTACATAAATTAAATTATGTAAAAATGGTGTGATTTTATGTAAAAAGAGGAACAAAATAAACTATAAAAACACAACAAAACTACAAAAAAACATACATATTCATTTATGTTGCGACTCTCGACATCCCTAAACAAATTGATTACTCACTTATCACATTGTCTAGAGAGAAATCACCAAGCATAACATGGATAAAAACTTGAGTACTCACAAACAAAAACACTCGAGTACCATTTAGCAATTCCCTACTTATTTTGGTATCTTGCGCTCGGCCGACGTCATCGCCGCCTTCTCCCGGCGCGAGGGCCCGTGCGTCGCCATCCATGTTCGCTAAGCGGCACGGCGGACGGTGTGAACTGGGCTCGACCTTTCTCCAAGTCCATGACTCGTAATGGGCTAGAACCATGCCGGTTTAACCGTGGACGATTTGTAAGAGGTTTCATGGAAAGCAGGGCTCCGCCAACCGTGTTTTATCCGGTTTGAAGGGGCTCAACGACGACGTGCACAATTCAATTGGCTAAACGGACCGGACCGAGCACCGCCGGCCGGTTTTAACGGTGACATGCACCGCCACCCGCCGTCCCGCTTTAGTAACTTGACTACGGGCAACATATTGAATCAAGACTTTCGCTAAAAGGTGGATGCCCGCCGAACGCGATCCACGGGACGCCGCCACACCGTCGGATCGGAGATTGACCGGCGTGAATTAAATCAACCCACCACCCCGAGTGTGTTACTTATCGCTTCGATGCTTCGTCCCCATGCCAAGCGCGATGTGCGAGAGGGAGTGCGACTCTTCCTACTGCTTCTGTCCCACTCCCATCGCCTACCGATTTTTTTTCTAAATAAATCATTTTTTTTACAAAAAATAACCCACTCACTGAGCCACCGCACGAGTGGGCGTGACAAGACCCATTCGCGTGATAGAACCGCGACTAAGGTATGCCAACACTATCATCGCGTAATAAGCGGACAATAATGAGCCATGTCGCCCATCGTGGTTCGGTCGTGCGACTAACTGTCCGGTTGCGTCCACGCGACGCGATTGTGGCCAGTCGTGGTATGGAGACACGATCGAGGGTGATTATATGCCCAATTGGCCGATCCAGACGCCATTCCAATAGGGAAAAGAGAAGAGAGGGGAGAGGAGAAGAAAAGAGAAGAGGAGAGAGGAGGGGAGGAGAAGAGAGGAACGGAGAGTAGAGGGGCGGCGGCGTAGACTCTCCCCGAGTTCTTCGTTTTTCGGTGAGTTTCTTGAGCTCATGTGGTTTATTGTTCATTTCAATAAAAATATGGTAGGTTAGCAATAATAAGCACGGGCTAACGCAGAGGCTATAACAGTTCATGGTTAGTGCATTTACAATTTTGTAACGCTTTCGTCCATGTTTGTATCAATCTAATGATTATTCTTCTTCCAGGTTGAGAGGATGGCACCTGATGCGAACGACTACCAGGTGGTTCGTCACCTAGTGGTGTACCTGTTGTGGCTGTTTGGTTGGGTGATGATCACGAGCACCCACGACAATAGCGTCGATGCCTGATTCATCTAGTTTGCCTGGGCGCGCGATCGCCAATGCAGATGTTGAGGGGGAACCACAATTTAACTAGGGTTCAGATGTGTTGTGTGGTATGTACTGTGCACTCTGCGATGCTTACCTCAGGAGCAAGCTGACATCCCTGTTGGCCAGTATCTATGAGCGGTCCCGGTGCATCGTTAGCTTGACCTTCTTCCGCGAGATACTGGACGTTATGTGACCGTCCTCATAGCATCCCGTTCAGTAGATCCCCCCCCCCCCCCGAGCTATGGTATGTGCACAACAACACCCGGTTGCTCCCCGCCGCACTGCAGGTAGCTCGGCATGGCGCGGTGTTCTCGCATATCGCCTCCCACGGAGGTGATGCAGTAAACATAGTGTGTATTATTGTATGTATTATCACTACTAACCAAACTTGCATCTCACACCGCAGGTCCACCGACGTCTCAGTGGGCACCTCACACGGCATTGACATTCTCATCATTGGTCCCTCCCGCGATGATGCCCACACCAGGTACTTGCCACCATCGCTTTTGGTTTTGCCGTGATTGAAAACATACAAAAGCATTGAGATTTAACACATTACTACTTTCACAAACCATTTACATATCAATCAGTGCCCCCAGTACACCAATACCCACAACAAGGTGATATGGAGGACTACCTCATCGATGACCCAGTCGTACAACCCGGCGTGCTTACAGATTCACAGTTGTTTGGCACATCACCCGTGACGCATCCCATGCAGATCATGGATCTTTAGCCACACCTTCTCATGTTGCACCGCTTGGACATAGGGTCGTCCGAGCACCCAAGCGATGAAGCTCTTTGGGACCTAGACAATGACCAAATAGGGGCCGTCTGACCAAGCCGGCGGCGCATGTGGACAGGGTTAGTGGCATGGATGGGGAGAAGGGGAGGGAGATGGACAAATAAATCATTAGTACCGTACATCGTATGCCTTTTATTTTGCACCTTATTATCGATATAGATGGTGGGATTGATGTACTACTGTATGCTTTAGAATTTCACATGTTACACCATTTCTTGTGGTGCTTGGGTCCCTCGGTCAGCACCGCGATGATGGAGCATGCAACGTAATTCTCAGTCCTACCTCCTCCAGTCAGCACCAGGACGAGGGGCATGCTACTCAATTCTAGGTCCTCCCCCTAGTCAGCACCATGATATAAGGGGCTTGCTACATGAATCTCACTATTACTACTAGACATCCTCCCCTACTCAATGAGAATTGGCAATAGCATGTCGCCTCCGCTTCACGCTGAATAGATAACACTCTAACATGCGCTTTTCAGACCGAAGTGACAACACTTTGCCATCTGCTTTTCAGACCAAAATGACCAGGCCCTAGTTCTAGCACGGTATATATTCATCAAGTCTATCGCTCCGTCCAAGATGGCCTATAAATTGTGCCTCCAACTTTTTAGGATGAAGTGACCATACCATGCCACCTTTTCAGTATGAGTTAACAACACGCACCGCTTTTTCCTCTCTGAATTGACAACTCGCTGAGCTATCTTGTATCCAAAGATTCCTTCTGGCAGACGCGAGTGACTTCCATTCACCAAAATTTACTCCCTCAATTCTACACCCTAACCACATATAAAACCGGGGCATACTCCACTACAACCAAGACTCCATTAGAGCTAGTTTGGAAAATAGGGAGAGGGGAGGGAGAAAAGAGGTACAGGAAAAGAGAGGTACAGGAGATCACTCCACCCTGTTTGGGGATGTTGGACTACGAAGAGATACTCTGGAAGCGAAAATGGCATGCCAAGAAGGCATAGACGTACCCTGATAGTTCTTGTAAGGATACTCCTGTACGACCAGAGTTTTCATGCCTGCAGTGCGACTTTTGGTAATGTCGAAACCCAAATATGCAAATCTGGACCCTCTGTGTGTACTGCACTAGTCCAGGATCATGCTAGTGCACAAAGTGACAACATCGATGAAATACCATTCTATATGCAAAGATAACTAATAAATAGGTAATTAACATAAATTATCAGAGTAACTATTTTAAGATCAAAACTTACAATTAATGCCTCAAAAGGTGAATATCTCAATAAGTTGCAGTAGAAGGAAATATAATAACTTCAGTGAAGCACATTCATATGACCATAAGCAATCGACTGGGGTAGCACGACCTAGTTCTTCACGATCCTTGAAGTAAACCTTATTAACCAACGATGAACCGATGTAGCCTTCTTCGACTGAACAACATTGGTTATAGCAAGGTGAGTACATAGAGTACTCAGAAAGTCACACCACAAAATGCAATTATAGATGATGGCTTATTTCAAAGGGTATGGCATCTATGGTTATTTTGTATAAAAGCGACAATTGTAGTTGAATATGAATAATAGATTGAAAACATGGTTGAAAATAAATAGTAATAATAATTTAACAAGTATTTCATAAAGCTCACATAGCCTAATCAATTTCTTTCACATAACCATATGAGTTAAATCACATAGCTATCCTTCCCAATTGTTTTATGAAAATCTACCCTTCATGTAAAATCCCCGAGCATGTGCATGACCGAGGACTTGGGTATTTAAATAGGTTGTTAACACTTTGTAGAGGTTGTACACTTTACCTACACGATATAATGAGTATAGCTAGCACCAATCATAACAAAATCTTTCAGAAATTTCATCTCGACAATTGACTCTCTCGATGTGCATACTGTCGACCCCAACCTCACTCGTTGGTCTGAAGCACACCGTTGGACCTGAAGACGGTGAATCACCTATAAATGTGACCTATAGAGTAGTCCACACCTCCACCCATCACAGAGTGCTTAACCTATTACCTGAGTAGTCAATGTCCAAACTCCACAACTTACTAAGTTAGACCTATCCCATACTAGGTATGTGGTCGTACAGTTGTAACTTAGTTCAATGGTGCACAATATTAAGTCCTTACGTAACCACATTTCCATTTCCCAAATATCGAGTTCCACCATATCACAAATCCTTTCCACTTGCCTCAGTCTAAATCTTTTTTTCACCCATTGATTAAGTGCATCACATGTCATCAACAGGTGATAACATGCAACACACGACTTTTCACAACATGTTATATAATCACTTAGTCAAGTATGATATTCATATGTCAAAATGATATCAATAACCCGTTGCATAGCTAAGCATACTAATCATATCTAACCAACCCACGTTGGTACTATGATAATGCTAACTAGTAATTAACCAAGCTAGGGTGAAAAACGATCATGGTAATGCAATTATCAAGGTGGGCATAATCAAAGGTTGCATAGCTAATCCCAAGGTATTTAAGAATTTAGTAATTGAAATAACATGCAATACTTTGAATCAAAATAATTTTGGAAAAAGTGGGTTCAACATGGTCAAATGTATAACTTACCTTG
Source organism: Ampelocalamus luodianensis (assembly GCA_036346255.1). Classification (NCBI taxonomy): domain Eukaryota; kingdom Viridiplantae; phylum Streptophyta; class Magnoliopsida; order Poales; family Poaceae; genus Ampelocalamus; species Ampelocalamus luodianensis. The sequence goes on along the minus strand of CM070638.1, from coordinate 43,553,788 downwards.
TTATAGCAATGATATTCTTATTTTATCTTCCATCTTCTGGTTCCTTGACCTTTAGCTCCTTTGGACGATTCTGGAACGTCAACGTCTAACGAGAGAGAAATCACAAAAAAAATCAAAATTCAAAAAACAAAATAAATAAACTCCAAATTAAAAGTTAAAGGTACTATGACGTAGGGTTTGATTTTAAATAAATTTAAAAACTTGAATGGGTTCAATCGTAGTTTGTATGAGGAAGAACGAGCTCTCGGAAGTTTGATCAGAAAGAAAATGCTGAAAAAGAAAAGGCAGAGAGAACATGTGAGACTGATAGGTGCGGGTCCTTAGAATATTCCCATAATCTTTTATTTCAAAAATTTTAGAAATAGTCTGAGAGAATGACAAGTGGGATCCACTGAAATAGATTGATTTTTGGGAATTAAAAGAATTCCAGAAAAAGGACGAGTGGAAGACAAGTGGGGCGACAGGCCTATGGACTAAGTCCATGGAGAGATGCTAGTCATGGTGGACCAAGCTCATGGAGCTAGGGTTTGACCCAGGTTTACTGACATGCGGGGCCCGCATGTAAGCGAGAGAAGATTAAGGCTTGACTTGTTGACGGGAGGGGTCCACACATCAGAGAGAGGTAGGGTACAGTTTTAGGTCTTGCCATGCGAGCGATGATGAGGTGGCTTAGTGCTGAGGTGGCGGCTAGGTAGTAGATGACATGGCGACAACGGGGCAGCGAGGTGGCTGTGCAGACGTGGCATCGACAACAAAGCAGCGGGCGCCGAACCTCGGACGGCCGCCAACGGCGGCTGGCTGAAAAAGGCTAGGAAGGGGTAAAATGGAAAGAGGGTGACGAGGCGAAGAGTATGACACATGCGCGGTGGCGAGGAACGGCGGCAATCGCCGACTGTGAGGAAAACAGTGGCGGCGACGGCAGCTTGCTCAATAGCGATGACGAGGGAGGATGTCCTGGTGACGGGAGGGTGAGCACGGGATAGAACGCGAGATGGGGAAGGTGAAGGTGAGGTCCATGAGCGGTGGAGATCACTGGAGTGATGGAAAATGACCGGCGAAGGGCGGCAGCCAGAGGAGAGAGAAAAGGGAGGGATCTTTGCTCACAGTGAAGCAAACTCAGAATCAAAAGAATAGAAGTGTAGATCAGGGTGAGGGACACATGGTGACGTGAAAGAAGACGGGAGGAACTCACCACGGTGGTGGGGAACACGAAGGAGCGGTTTTGTCCACTCGGGCATGATCGAAGGTGGAGAAGACAAGGACAACTTCGGTGATGCAACACACGAGAGCTCGAGATGGTGAGCGCATAGAGGAGAGGAAGGCGAGGTGAAGCTGATGGTGCAATAGGCTCGGCCCGAGGAGCTTTGATGGCGAAGAACAGCGATGTGGGGCGCGACACCGGTCTTGGAGAAGAAGAGCTTGTTGGTGGCGCACGGAGGATCTCTGGCGAAGGCGGTTAGGGCATGGGAGGCGGTGGGTTGCGAGGCACGCGATGCACACAGGGACGGAGGATTTTATGCAGCATTGGCATGCAGACCAAGCTAGAAGCAACGACGTCTGTGTCCAGGGTGCACACGCGAGCGACGGTGTCCAGGTAGCACACGCGAAGCGACGTTGGCAAGCGGGACCTGCTCGCTAGGACGGCTGACGAGTGGGTCTGGGTTGAGACGGGGAAGAAGGTGGGGATGGGCTGGCGGCCTGAGAGTGGAGAGGTGTAAATGGGCAGAGCCAATTCGGCCCACAAAGGTTAAAGGAAAAAGGATTTAATTTTTGAATTAGAGAAAAGCTAAAAATTCAAATGGGTTCAAATAAATACCAAACTAACTCCAAAAAATCCAAAAAAAAATAGAAAAATTCCTTGGTGAAATTTAATTGATGTTTACATTAGTCAAATTAAATAGTTTTAATTTCAGAAATTCCCAATTAAGCTTTATTAATTCAAGTAAAATTGGTGAATTTTTTTAGAGACCTAAACTACACAAAAGATTTTTGGAAACCCAAATTTTGGGATGTTACAGGTAACCCAACATGGATCATTCAATCTATACATCCGTGTACCGCCGCACGGGCTTTTTACATGTGCAGGGATTGGCTGCGTAAGTGAATATCATACATCGATATTTCACATTGCATGTTGTATTTTAAAAATCGCTGACTTTACCCATGTATGACAGTCGTCGAAGCATTGCTACTTCTTCCAATGGATCGATGAACCGAAGAAGTATGACAAGGAATTGATTCAGTAGATATCATACAACAACCAAAGGAAAGATAAGAAAACTATGCATGGACATTTGGCCCATGCTACCAAAAGAGCACATGCCAACAAACAAAAGCTCTGGGAACTAAACCATGTCGAAGCTAGGCTAAAGCTTTGGAAAGGAAAAGTTAAAAGATATATAGAATAAACTACAGATGAGTATAGAAGTACATATCTTTATATTCAAACATTTTGGTCCAAAGGTTAGGTAAGACCCACCTTGGCCTCCACTACCCTTCGCCATTGCTCCCTCGGTACACAACACCTAAAACCCTAACCACGACCGCGTGTCCGCATCCCTACTTGCTAGTATTTGTGCCTTGCCGCCACCTCCTCTCCCCCACACCGGCGCACGGCCCCTGCAAGCACCGTTGCCATTTCTCTCAATTTAAAGGAAATGAAATCCAGAGGTGAAAGCTTCAGATCCCGGATTGAGAGTTTGACTTTGGGATTAAATTTCCAGAACTCCACGTTGAAAGTCCAGAATCTCTTATATGGTGCATCAGTCTCTATACAAATTAAAGAGTCACAAAAATTAACTTAGACATTAGAAAAATCAAAACCAGACAACTTACAAGTAGCAAAACTGTAACAATACACATCATTGGTCTATGGCACTACGTGTAACTGCATGAAACTTGTAGGGTGGATTTTAGTACATCCACCTCTCTGCATATGACGACGAAACCCTCTGTCACATCGTGCAATCGGCAGAGGCATACGTGCGATAGACCTAGCTTAGCTGTGCGTAACACGTGTGGCGATCTACACTGCCACACACGCAGTCTCAAACTCCTCGTGTCCGTGCTGTTGGCATGCAGAATCAATTCTTGGATCTGGTGACTGTTGTTTCTGTACCTGACAAACCTGCACATGATCAGCAGTATTATCACACATAAACAGCGAATTAATTAATAATACACTAGCCATGTAGAACTAAACCTGGGAAACTAATTGTCTCTATCTAAGAGAAGTAAGAGGTAATATAGTATTAAGCATCCAATCTGCCGTAAGCGTGATGTTCTTTGCTCCAACCGAAAAGGAAAAGGTAAAGGAAAGAAGGGAGAAGAGGTTCAGATATTTCAGTAGGTAATTTGGCATTGCATGTCTTGCTTATTCTTGTTTCCTGAACTGAAAACCATGATCTCCAATCATCACACAGTGATCTACTGATCTGAATCCAAAATTGCACTGAAGAAGCAACAATTTCTCTTACCTCAAGAAACAAGAATTGAAAGGTTAACATCATCAGGATGATATATATACATTAGCAAATTTCATGTGCAAAGAGAAGCTAAATAAAAGCTGGGAGATTACTAGGAAGAGGGTGGCCTGGCATGGCGGATGAGAGCCACTCTGGCTAGCCAAGAAGACCAGCCCATGCAGCCACATTAACTGCATCCATCACAAGGATTTCTCCACAAAACCCTTGCCATCACCATGGCTGCTGATGGATCGATCAGCTAACAGAGGGCAAGCATAGGCAAGTCATTCTTGGCTACCAAAGGCAGGGGGCTCTCCATCTCCATGCAAGGCTTCCCCTCTTCTTCACTTGCTCCTTGGTTATGGCTTCTCCTTGGCTTGGTGTGTGGCATCACTGATAGCTTACACCAGGTATTTATAATGTGGACGAGGAGAGGGGTCTGGACAGGTGGTGCTTGAATGCCACATTTCAGTCAATGGTACTGTCGGGATCCGAATATACAAATCTGGACCCTCTTGTATTCTGCATTAGTTTAGTATCACGCTAGTGCACACAGTAGAAACATAGATGAAATATCAACTATTTAACGAAATAACTAAGAAAAAAATCCAAATTTTATTGAATAATGTACTACAACATAACTGGGTTGTAGAGGCGACATCTTTGTATAGTATAGATGCTTTTTTGCGCCCGTAGAAAGTTGTAGAAGCGTTTTCGAAAACGCCTTATAAATGCTTTCTCATATATCATCGCTGTGACAGTAGTAGCGTTTTTCAAGCGTCTCTACGAGATATGTGGCGTTATAAAAAACGTTGCACTACGCCTCAACAAATAAAATATAAAAAAATATGTGCACTCTTGCAAAGATTGGTACTCAAACTCAACACCTCATGGGAAATACTTCTCTTAGACTCGTCAAACTAGCCACCTCAACCTCACATGTTTAGTTGTGTGTTGCAATATTATTATGTAGTTCTTTTAACACATATCAACCACCAAAAAAACACCGCTAAAGAGTTGAAAAGCATCTAAAAAATGTCTTTACACAATATAACCTTTAGGCGAATTAGAGAGCGTCTAAAAAATATCTCTACAAGATAAAATTTTGTATGTGTCTCAAAAACATCTCAAAACCGCCTCTAGCATACAAAATTTTGGGACAATTTTTAAAGTATCTCTAAAAAGCTCCTCTAGACTATATAACTCCTTATTTTAAAGACAAATTGGAAAGTGTCTCTATGGGGGAGTTTTCTTATATTGGTAGCAGCCAACCTTATGGCAAAGGTTTACATAATTTGCCACGTAGTGCTTAAAAGATAAATAAATACTCTTGAAGCGAAAGTAGAATAACTTGTGGTAGCCATCCGACATGCTCACAGGCAATTGTGTGGAGAGCACATCCTAGTTCGTATAGTCTTCAAAGTTCTACGAGGCCTCATAGAACTCTGAGTTCCCAAGTTCCTCCTGAGCAACTGATCAACAATGTATATAGCCATGAGTATATGAGTACTCAGCAAGTCGTAGGGGAAACAATATCACTACTACAAAAAGGCAAATACTGGACACTTCATCACAGACGGTTGAACAAAACCGTCTGTATTATATGCAATCACACACGGTTTGGTTTAGAGACTGTATGCGTTACTGGTTGCGCTAAAAACCGTTTGTGAAGAGGTAATATCACAGACGGTTTTATATTTAAAACCGTCTGTAAAGTATCACAGACGATTCTTAACACGAACCGTTTGTGATAATTGTATATTTCACAGACGGTTCTAAACACGAACTGTCTGTGTATACTTCACAGACGGTTTTTAACTATAACCGTCTGTGATAATATCTCTTCAGCTCCCCTATGAGTTTCTTCATTCGCCGTCGTTGCCGATCGATGCGTCTCTTCGCTCGCATCAATGCCGCTTCGGCTCCCTGATGCATCTCTTCATTTCACACACCGAATTTATTCCTTGTTTTATAAAAGGATATTAATTGATCCGCCATCGAAGATGATCGATCATCCGGACATCAATCACTCTATACATATATATGTATATAACCTATCGGTCCCATCACTCTATATACGACCACAACATTGATCATACGTATACGCAGCGATCACGTACGGAGCATGACGGAGAGGACCAAGGTTGGGAGGTCGGCGATTGTTGTCGCTGATCTTCCTCACGATGTCGTCATCAACGTTGTCGGCCACATGGCCGCAAGCTCTCCTCACCCCATGGCTGACCTCTATAGCCTACGAGCCACGCACGTACATACATACTTATACCTAAAAAAATATGTACTACTATTTATTCTAACGTCTTGAATTATATATGTACGCATATTAATTGGAGTTGCAAGGCCATGTACATGGCGTCCAAGGAGGGCGTCGTGGGGAGGCGCGTGGCGTTGGAGCGGGAGGAGGCGATGAAGTGGTTGGACAACGAGCAATACCTCACTGTCTTCAACCACCTAGCCGGCACCGGTAACCTGGAGGCCTGCTTCATCGTCGGCCTCGCGCTTGTCTTCGTGCACCAAGACATGCAGTGCGGCCTCGTGTGCCTCAAGTGGGCGGTCGATGCCAGCCACAAGGCCACGACCTACATGCTTGGTCTCCTCCTCTACATGACCAGTGAGGCGCACGACGTTGGGAAACACTACATTAGCCAGGTCGAGGGCGAGCCGGCCGACAGCGGGTGCGAGACGGCCAAAAGGACCAACCAAGAGTGCAGGCGGTGCCAGAGGCTCGCTGTGGACACGGTCCAGGAGGCGGCGTGGAAGATGGCAGGGCCGTTGTGCCGGGTGTGGGCGCTGTCGGAAGACGGCCACCGGTGCACAAGCACCGGCTGCGGTGGGACGACTACGTCATCTTCTGTAGCGACGATTGTAGGATTAGGCATAAGTATGCTAAGTTCTTTGCAAAGGTGTTAAACTACTTGCCGTAAAATTAAATACAATCACATGACGACATTAATTACTGACCGATGAAAAACAAATATATCCCTATCGTCTTCAATTTTACTGTTTATTATCGTAGAATTTACTTATTATTGCGAAGTATTATACCCACGACTTGTTAAGTGCACCGAGAACACCAAAAACGCCACGCCCCATGCCAGTAAAAATTTTCTATATTAGAACAATATCACAGATAGTTCTACTTTAGAACCGTCTGTGATGTCCAACTCTATTTATATTGACTCTAGGGTTTGCCCGCGCCCCCACTCAAACGATTAGTTTCGTCGCGGCGTGCTAGGGTTCGAGCTCCCACATTTTCCTGAGCCCGGCGTTGCCTCCAACTTGAGCTACTTAGCGTTCCTCCTCCCCCGAGCTCGAGCACGAGCCGCCGCCGTCGCCTCCTTCTCCAGCCCGGCGCGCCGGCCCCCCCCCCCCCGAGCCCGCCTCCTTCTCCCCAAGCCTGAGCCGCCGCCTCTTGCCATCCCTTCATGAGTTGTCTGTGTTTTTCAGAATTGATTTACTTTACTAATTGTGTTGTGCTTGTTGTATTTCAATCTGTCTTGACATGTATCACAAGGTTTAAGTTGGGTAAAGCCTATGGAAGTGCTTAGTTGTATAGCTTTACCTAGTTCTGCTTGCTAAGGCTTCACCACCGAGTCGAGAGCCCCCTCTTACGCCATGTGAATCTACCTATCTATCTTAGAACCCATACCACCACATGGTAGAACAAAAGTCATGACATTGCAAATTAATTAGCTAGATCCATCCTATACTGGACAAGTGGTTGCATGATATGAACCAGTTCAATGGCGCACAAGATTAAGTCCTTAGTGATCACCTAGGCGAGACAACCTCATCCCAAATGTGCTAACCACACCTCCTTTACTGTACGATCATTCGCCTGGGCACGAAACCATTTTATTTAATCAAGACTAATGGCATTCCTTGCCATGACACAATAAATTTTACAACAGTGGCATCGCACCATAATTCTATATCTCATTAAGTCAAGTTAACATAATTGATCACGTGAATATGAGCCTATCGTACAGCTAAGCATGGCTAAGCATATCTATGTCAACACATGTTGGTAGTACAGTTATGTCCAACTAATAATAACTAAACCTATGGTGACAAGGGATTCATGTCATCCAAGCTAAACAAGGTGGCATAAGGTCAAGTAGGTAATTAGCTGCTCCGATAAAACTGTTGATATAAAATAATATATTTTTGTAAAAAAGGTACAACATGATCAAAAGTTACGACTTGCCTTAGCCTTACTCGATTACCACACTCAGATCTTCAAATTCTGCTCCCGCTCCTTGGAAATCGTTGTCTAATTGAGAAAGAAAATGAATGAGACACAAATAAATTTAAAATAAAATACAAAATTAATAAAACTAGTACTCGAAGAAATAGCTCAATTTTAGATGAATTAAGGAACAAAAATAGGATCAATCGAAGTTCAGATGAGAGAGAACGAACTTTCAAAAATTTGTTGGAAATGGAAGTTACTGGAAATTCAGAGGAAAAAGGAATATTCTAGGGAATATTCTTTTCAGATTAAGCAATAAAAAAACTCCTAAGAATAGATTAAACAATAAAAAACTCCTAAGAATGACATGTGGGCCCTTGGTCTACACACCGAGTCCACAAAATAGAACGGGCTTATTGTAAACAAGGTCTGCGAAATAGTGCATGTTGACATGCTGGACCCGCTATCAGTGAGAGAAAGAGGAAGACAAAGGAAGGAAACATCGGAGGTGGACGGCGCTCGAGATGGTGGTGGCGACGGCGAACAACAGCGCGATGGCGGCCGGCGATGGGCAAAATGGAACCGCAGCGCTCCGGGGGTTCCCTAGGTGGCGGCGGTGCTAGCAGAGCGGCACAGTGGTGATGCTGGCAGTGGCATCAGCTCGGGCGCATGACGACGGCGATGTTTCCTAGGAGACGGCATTAGCTGTTAGATATATGCGCACTTTTGTGATTATTATAATTCCTAAAATAATAATTAAATCAACAACAACATATATACTAGGCATATTTGGGACTGTGAACAGTAACATAATCATCGACTCAAATATATCTATCTTATATATTTGCACTAACAAGGCAAACCCTAGAACAAGAATGCTATTAACAGAAGTATGTATGAACATAATCACATGAAAGATATCTAGGAAATAATGCCTAGCCATATCAAATGATCTCACCGCGACTTACAGAGAATTGCCCCGACGAAGGTCATGGTAGAGTTTGATCTGAAGAAGATGACGCGCAAACGATGATGGAGAAGGAAGAAGCCGTGAGCAGTCGCGCAAACACTTCCCAAAAACCTGATTCGCTCCAACCCGTGCAGGATCACGAGAGATGCCAGCCTCGGAGACACTGCTCTCCCCACGTCGGTGAACGCTGAAGAAGGGATGGAGAAGCCGAGGTTGCGCAGCACAGAGGAAACGGGCAACAAGACTACACTGATACTGATTCTGGGAGGTTTTCTCACTCTGTCGAAATTTGAAATCTAAGAGGAGAGGTCTCCTTTATATAGAGCCAGATTCAGCAGAAGAAACTGCCACTGATATGTCATTAGAAACTGCTATCATAACTATCATTACACTGTTTTAAACGCAGTTAATGCGTGCCATAAAAGCCAATTGAAACAGTGTATTCAGTTTTCAGTTTCTGACAAATGTGCATGGTTTTGAGGTGAAAAAAGAAGCTGCAACTCCTTAGCCAACCAAACACGAAATAGCTGAACCATCCATATGCACATCGCGCGTAGGCAGACAATGGTGTGGCGTGGCATGGCATGGCAAGCGCGCGTGTGCTTGTGTTCTTTTTTTGCTTGTTTCAACTAGGTAAGACCATCTCCACCTTATATATTGGTCTCCTCCCACCTAGACTAGCAATATGATACTAAACCTCCCATCTTTCACCATACATGAGTAGGCCTTTGGGATTTTCCTAGGATTTAATTGGAATATTGAATAGGCCAAGCCCAAAACTCCAACAGGAGCATGGGCATGGCGTCGGCTCGAGTAGCACACCGGGTCGCTCAGGGAGGCTGGAGGGGGACCGAAGTGGCACGACAACGACGACCGGTGACTGAGAATAAGGGCCGACGGTGGCTGTGGTCCACGGTAGCGCAACGGTCGAATCGAGGTAGGGAGAAGATATAGGGGGTTCAGGAACACGTTGTGCACGATCAGGTCTGTAAAAGCTCACCAGAGAGGGAGATCGGAGCGAGAGCGGCGTGGCCGTACTTGGGGAAGAAGTTGGTGGTGTCGCGCGTTCTGGCCAAATAGAGGCGAGATAGAAGGAGCGGTTTGAGGCAAAACGAAGAGGAGGGCAAGATGGTATGGATTGTCTCATTTATAGGCACAGGGAGGTAGGGGAGATGGCGTGGTCACGACGGGAGTCACGGCGGCATCCTCGGCTTGGCATTGATGGCTGCGACGGGAAACAACAAAGCCATGATGGCGCCCGGTGATGAGGGACTTAATGGCACGCGACACTTTCCAAATGGCGACGCATCATAGGCGGCGGTTGCGCGGATGTGCAGGCGTAGGTGCAGGCGACATGGCCAGGCGGCGTGGGCACCAGCTTGGGAAGCAGAGCAAGCAGAAGGGGAATAGGCCAGGTGGGCCGGGCTATAAATGAAAAAAAAAACAAATGGGTTGGGGACAGGAAATTGGCCTAAGATGAATTTTAGGGATTTGAAATGATTTTTCAAATTTCAGAAAAAGGATTGATTGAATGTAGCTCAAATATATACTAAATTAACTTGGAAAAATCCAAGAAAATTCTAGAAAAAACCTTGGAACTAAAAGTACTCAAATAAATCAAGTTCGAATTTAATTGAACTTTGGTTTATTCATATTAAATTGTTTTCATTTTCTAAAAAAAATCAAATTAAACTTTAAATAATTTAGTAAAATTCAAATGGTTCCTTTTATTTTGAAAATTTCAAAAAGACACTAAAATTGGGATGTTATATGTATCTTCTATTATTAGGATCCAATAACACAAAATGGGATAATTGTATTCTCATCCGGTTGAAAAATCAGGTTCCATTGCACACCGTGTGTGGAACGCAGGATTTCTATATAAACCGCCAAAAATCGGCCGAAAAGTCAATTTTATTCGGAGAAAAAGAGAAGAAAGAGAGAGAAGGGAGAGGAGGAGACGGCAAAAGTGACCTAGCGAAGCACTGCCAGTTCGTAGCAAAGGAGGAAGAGAGAGAGAGGGAGAGAGAGAGTGAGAAGCAGATCTAGTCGCCCACTTTGCAGGTAAATGTTCTTACAACATTGTATATAAATTCGAAACCCTGGTAGATTAGCAAATAAAACTAGTGATATATAATTGAATGGATTAGATAATTTTAGTTGTAGTGTAGTTTGTTGTAATTTTAGTTGAATGGATTACATGGTAAATAATTTTTAAAAGCTGAAAATACTTTTTAAACTAGAAAAATAGCAAGATACCTCTAAAAATTCTTTATAAATTCTAGAGTAGTTAAATAGGGTATTTGGAGCTTAATTAAAATATTCTCAACTTAAGTTTTTATTTTTACATAGCAAATAATTTGTAAAAGCACAAAAAACTTTTTAAACTAGGAAAATAGCAAGATAGCTCTAAAAATTCTATAAAAAAATCCAAAGCAGTTAAATATTTTAGTTTTTATTTTCAAAATACAATTAAATTATTTATGGTGCAGTAATTGAGTAAATTAGTTACTTTTAAATGGAATGCACTATTATGTGCTTTAGTGTCGTGTAGTGGATCATTTTAGTTTTGTGTAGGTTAGTTCCGGATATGTCGTTAATCGTGTAGATTTTTTGGGGTGTAATTATAGAGTTAGTTAGATACTTTTAGATGAAATGTATTTCTGTAACACCCCTTTTTTTTCTTTCCTCCTTGGTTCTTCCCCGGACCCCCTTGCGTGCTTCGCGTTCGCCGCCTCCGGCTGCGCCATCCTCGCTGCTCGCACCGCGCCCGAGCCGCACGCCCGTCACCCCGCTCGTTCCCGCGCTGCGCTCACGCAGCCGCGCCATTGGCGCCGCCTGCGCCCGCACGCCTGTCATCTCCTCCCGCGCGCTCGCTACCCCTACGCCGCTTAGCCTGCGTGCAGCGCCGCACGCCGCCTGACTTCTTCCCGAGCCTCCCGGTCCTCCTCCTCTGGCTTTAAAGCCCCAGCACCTCCCTTCCTCCTCCCCTTTTTCTCCTTCTCCTCCCCGAGCAAGAAGAAGAAGAGCAAGAAAGAAGAGGAAGAAGGAGGCCGAAACTCACCTCCGCGAAGCCGTGGCGCCGCCGCTCGGTGTCCTCCCCTTGCTGGCCGGTGAGCCCCGTGCGCCACCATTTCCCTTCGGCAGCTGCCGCCGCCGTGCCCTCGACCCATCCTCTCCCCGCGCGGCGCCACCATTCCCTTCTCCCCGCTCCACCGCCCCGTCGGATCTCCCCGTGGCCGCCGCCTCGCCGCGCCCCCACCTCCTCGTGTCGTCGCCACCGGCCGAGACCGCCGCCCTTTCTTCCTCTCCGCGCGCGCGCGCCCCATTCTCTCCTCGGCCTCGGCCGAGCCCCTCCTTTCTTCCGCAGGCAAAGCCGCGCCGGTAGGCCGCACCCCGTGCCTCCGTGGGCCGCACGCTCGCCCCCGCGTGCCGTTTCGGCCCGAACCGTGGGCCGGGCCGATTTCTTGTCTTTGGGCCGCGCTGGTTTTCTTTTTCGTTGGTTTTTCTTTTCCTTTTTCTATTTTAATTCAAAAGTGAGGCTTTAAAAATTAGTATCTCCCTCATTTTAACTCCAAAAAATGTAAAGTAAATTTCTAAAAATTTGTAAATTCAAGATCTTGCTAATGGCATAGGTCTTGTTTAATTTGAAGTTCATTTGTATTTAATTTTCTCTTTTTGCTTGTTTGTGCCTTTTTCCAGTACGTTCGTTCGACTAGGATTTGAAGACGCCGGAGATCCCCAAGTTGATCAAGCCTAAGATTATCAAGATCCTCTTACCTATATCCCAGGCGAGTCAATACTTCGATCATATTGAGCCTACATTTTATGCAAATTATATTCTTTTAAAATAGCAAATTGCATGCTTTAATTCCTTAATCAAATATATGTTAAAGCTTAAGGTAGTTAAATACCCATTTGATGATTAATAAATTATTACGCCATCCTTGACAACTTGAATCCCTTAACCATTGTCACCCTAGTAACTATGTGGTAATACTAGTTATAGGTTGTACTTAAGCGACATGCTAGTCTTGCTTAAGTACCGGGACATTAAAATGTTCCAATCATCATCTCTTTAAACATAAAAATGATTTGGGCAGTCATTGGTGGTCCATGACTGAGATAAATGTGGTGATTTGGTTTTACTTCTCAAAACCCTAATATTGCTGTTACTGTCTGGGCGGACTGTGTGATGAAGAGTATGTTGATGGGTGCTAATGCAGCCCAAAGAATGTTGATGTGTGAAATAATCCGCCTAGACAACCCTAAGGACTTAATTTTGTCATGACCTCCCGTGTAAAACAAGTACAACCACAAGTCTGCAAACTGCAACTTGACTTAGTAGATTTATTGAACCTTGAAAGTCAGTCTCACGGAGGGAACAATAAAGGGTGCAAGTGTTAGCTTGATCACGTTTGAATGGGACACCGATGGTGAAGTGTCTTCTACAGCAAGATGTAGGGGGTGACATCCCGCACCAACATATGGGCGTAACCCCATATAGGTGAGATGACGGAAGGGGCGAGATATTTTGAAAGGTTACTTTGATTGCCGCTCAACTACATGACTAAGAAATCATGTGGGGTAACGAGTATGACTATCTCTTGTGGGTAAAGTGTACAACCTCTGCAGAGTCTAAATCATTTAAACAGTGCGCCTACTGGTCAAAAGGCGGACATGGGAATCTTTACTCGAGTTAGTTCTATTTCAAAAACCTTGTGGTTGGGATGAAAATGTGGTTGGCTCACCTAGCCACGAGTTTGGATTTTGCACAGTGCTCGAACTCGGTGATGTTAGTAATTGGGACGCACCCAATCAAAAGTAAGCATAAAGTAGAGTTTCCGATGGAGGGAACATCTGCTGATACAAAATTATTGCACAATTACTCTCTTTCTAAAAATGCAATTTGTTAAAAATGCTAAGTGATAGGACTTTATAATTATGATAATTGAAAACATCGCTTTAGCAAATAAAAGAACCCGAGCCATCCTTGTTTAGCCTTGCATGTATATTATTTGCATTGTGTGTTGGCTCGCGAGCACGGAAGTTGTGCTCACCCTCGCTCTCTCCCCCAAAACCCTCAGAAGCAGGAAATCCTGGAGATTACGACTACTACGAGGATCCAGAAGTCGGAGGACCTAGAGATAATGAAGCGTAGTGTAGTCTTTAGATGTTCTAGTCTCGCTCCAGTCCAGTTGACTCCGTCGGTACTTGCGTGCATCCAATATTACCCAAGTCTTGGTTAATATCGGTCGCACACGGGTTTCCCTAGTCGCTTGCCTGTGGAGAGATGAGCTCTCACCCCTTTTGCTTCCGTTGTCGCTTCCGCTTTTGTAATGTAATCAATTTGGCCTGTTCGGACCGTATTGTAAAACTCGACCCGACGCGGTCTATGTAAACTCTGTTGTGTTAATTAATGAATGGTATGGTTTTACGCCATGTATGAGTTGATTCAGTGAAGTAGCTGTGAGTGCTATCTACTGATCCAGGGAATAGCACAGTGTTTCACAGAGGATTCTGGATTAGAAAATCCTGATTTGACAATTTCTATGTGTTGTAGTGTCGTATAGTACATCATTATAGTTGTGTGTAGATCAGTTCTGGATATGCTACCGAACGTCTATGGGTAAGTTAACGTTTTATTTATGTCGTAGCCTTTGCCTTGCATACTTACAAATTTATCGTTTTGCCCTCCATAGTTACACCAGGAAGGGAGTTTTGGTAGGACTTCCTGGGATGCCAGGATCGCCCCTTGGGTCGAGCGATGGCTCCACACCTCGGAGGACATAGTTCAGGAGTATTCTCCCTACGACCACGGGTCGTACGAGGAGTACATAGAGTGGACAAGGGTCCATTGCGTCAGGGTCGTGGACAGCCCACGAGGCCACCACGACCGACACATACCCCCACCCAAGCAGACTCCGCATTCCATCGCGTGGTATGTACTGAACGGCCCATACTTATTATTTACTTCTCATGTTTTCGGTTTCTAACTTGTTATTTCTGTGTACAGAACGATCAATGTGATGTCACAGGACCTCAGACACACCGTGGACTGGATCATGGATAAGGCGAGGCGAGGCATCTAGCTTACGTCATGCCGGAGGCCGAGGGACGTGGTGGACCCACCAGTGCGTGGACAGGGGGGTGAGCCATAGTGTATCACACCCCATGGCTCCTCACCGGACATGGTGGGTCCTCGTAGTATCGTGCAGGGAGTTCCCCAGCATAATTCATAGGTACACCAGATATACCCACGTCTGCTTGTTTATTTCGAACTCCACTATTTACAAACACCAATTTCTTCTGACAGGTCCTCAGTTCCACCCGTACCTAAGGCAGGACTACGCAAAGTTGTCTATTGTGATGTAGGGACCAAGTATGTCTATCTTGTTTACATGCATAACGTACTATTTTAGCATTTTCTTATTGCACATGCATAGCGTACTGTTCTACAGGTCGTACACTCCCTTGGGATGAGGAGCTGGTGTTGCAGGAGGGAGCACACTCCGGGGACTACGAGTTCGATGAGGAGTGGGCGCTACAGCGAGAGGGCAATGGTCCTTTGCATGGCGAGACCACTCCCAGCTAGGTCTCCATTGGGGCTTCTCGGTTGCACGGCGTGCCTAGAGCGAGTTAGCCGGTGCAGCCCCCTCTCGCGACACATGTGTAGGCTACTCGCGTCGGTAGGGTACCTTGGCCGCCATAGCCTTTGATGTACTCGCACCAACGCCCACAGTCGCCTCAGACCAGGCTAGAGGCCACACGTGGGGTACACCCCAAGAGAACCCGCGAGTAGATGTATCAATAGTGTTATGTAAATATTATTTTGTGCACGACTTACATTATGCTAGTATTGTGTTTACGATATTATTTGTTCTTGTTGTGTGTACAAGTAACAATGTGATGGAGTTAGCATCGTGACACCCCACACCACCCTACTTCTAGCCTTTTTGTACGCGAAATGACAATACCCTCTTTCTCAAGTCATTATCTATCTAAGATTTCGTTATGTACTCTCAAATAAATCAGTTCAGCAAAGGGACAATTGCATTAGAAAATAACACTTCAATACTTTGTTATTGCACCGCTGAAGGGGGCTAATTTTATTATTACGCCGACGAAATCGCATTCCAAATATATTTAGTCTAACCGAAACTCCTAAATTGTTCTCTACTTTATATTTTCTTATCTTTTCGAAAATTATCGGTTGCGCGAACACTTAAAGAAATACCAAAATTATAAATATAATTTAATTTCAAAAATAGGCTCATGTCGCCAAATGGCGACAGTGATCTTGTCGCCAATGGCAACAGTACTGTGTCCATGGCGACAGGGCTACTGTCACCATTTTAACTGCCGATAGAAGCCTGTCGCTGGTTGCAATGGTAACAGGAACCCACTTTTGTATATAAAAAAATGACTATTTATTTTTGTAATTCTTAATTAAAATAATATTTTTTAAAAAAAAAACTCGGTTAATATATTGCAAGTTTACTTTTAGCCACATCAGTTCAGCACTTTAACATTTGTCGAGAGGTCATAAGTCAACTACATGGTAATAAAAATACAAGCAGTTTCGTCTGTAACATGTTTTTTTTTTTTACATAATATTTGCCAAAGATTGATCTACCAAGTTCAGTGAAAAAAACCTGCAGCTACAAAGTATTCGCCCATATATTTTGTTGCTCTTTTCCGTTGTTTATGTTTGCATTATTCGGCCATTCAAAGGGGGTAGATTCTGCGTTCGGCCAGTGAAATGCAAGGTAAGACACATAACCTAAGAGCTGGATTTTATTCCCTACAGCCCGATAGTTGACTTGGCCTCGAAATCTCGACGGATGCATATGCAACTTGTGTCTCGACGGATTGAGATGCCCAATGCTAAGATCGATCAGAGCATCTCAATGGTATCGCCTGAAAAGGAAAATCTGTAGCGAATGTGAATAAGCATCCGACTAGTCAAGAGTAAGAATCTTACTAACATTCTCTCTTCAGAGAGAGAGACAGAGAGAGAGAGAGAGAGAGAGAGAGAGAGAGAGAGAGAGAGAGAGAGAGAGAGAGAGCCTTGTTGACATTGTATGGTATTGCAGATTCTATACTACTTTTGCAATACTGCGTGAAATGATCGCCATAGGTTCATTCAAACTATAAAAAAATATCCCCATGTTACAGTTTTTGGCAGCAGTTTGTTTGTTCAGTGCACTTGTGAGGGTGATATCAAATATACAAAAACTCTACTACTGGAATCATCAACTGTAGGCAGACAGCACGAATTTCATTGATAGATAGGCAAAGCACAGATAACATCCATGAAAATCAAAGAACGTTTCAGATTCAGCAACGCTTTAAAAATGTGGAACATATGGCTCAAGAAACCACAAAAAAAAAGTCTGCATCCATTCAGACTGTTGGTAACAACAAATGTCCATAATAAGTCTGGAATTTGAATCCAGGCAACGAGATATAGTATAGGAGTGCAGTTGTTTATTTTTACAGGTGGGAATTCTACATTTCAAGTAGAGCAACTAATGCCTTCTTCCGTGGAACCCGCATCAAGCCCTTACTGCCTACCCTGCACAACAGCACAACAAAGAAGCGTCACCGATCAGCGATGCACACCAGCAAGAACTGTAGATAGAAAATGTAATGTGCCACAGGAATATTCCTCTAGGGAATGGAAGCTGCGCAATTTATTAATGTCCAAAGAGAGTAGAAGCAGCACAGGCCGTAATTTTGTTACAAACTAGATTGATGTATGCTCCAAGACCTACTGTCATTTCTTATATTAGTTTTCCTTGTAATGATTGAAATACTACCTGCACGATTGCACTTACAATTAGTACCTCAGCGGGTTAATTACTCCGCTTCAACAATTTTACCTAAGGAAGCGAGGGGGATGAGAACTGAATACCAACAAATGAGTTCACTTCATAGGCAGAAATTTTGGAGCTCGATATCTGACCAACATACGGTGACCATACCAACTTCAATCTATCACTAGACAAGCATTACAGGCAAGATAGTAACAGCTTGACTAGGCAGCACACTAATTGATGCATATTGCAAATCTATGGACAGAAGCAATCTAAAATTCTAATTGATCTATTTCAATCCAATAATTATACCACTGTATCAGTAAAAATTATGTGCTGTATCAGTAAAAATCATGTGCCAAATGCTTTTATACCTGCCAGTTCCCTTGTTGTCCTTCACTTGGATACTGACCAGAACCTCCTTGCCAGTTATCTCCTCCGTATGCAGATCCAGCCCCCTGTCTGTTGTCTCCACCATAACCAGGATTTACACCAGGACCCTCGTGGTTACCTCCAGAATATGTTTGTGCAGGTGGTTGCCCATAATTTCTAGGTGCCGATGGTTGACCATAAGTTCCAGGTGCTGAAGGACCACCAGGCCTGAAATCTCCTGCCTGTCCTTGTGAGAAGCTCCTGAGCTCTTGTGGCTTGTAGTAGCCTTGACCTTGACCAGCATGATTTACTTGTCCTTGGTACTGAGGTGATGGACCTTGGTATCCACCAGGCGGTCCACTGTAACTTGAACGGTCTGCATAATCATTCCTCCCATAACCTCTACCACCTTGTCCAGCCTGCTCATAATTCTGCTGTGGAGCATAGCCTCTTACATCTTGCTGTGGGCGGTATGTTTGGAAGCCATCTTGCTGTGGTGGGCTGTTCTGGTAATTTCCTTGCTGTGGAGGGCTGTTCTGGTAATTTCCTTGCGGTGGAGGGCTGTTCTGGTAGTTTCCACGAAAGTTACGGTTCCTGTCAGTCCTCGACGATTTGCTGTAATGAACAGGTGGTGGTCTTGGAGTGATGACACCATTGTCATATTTGTCTCCTGATGAAACCAATCCATACAGACATGATCAGGGGTATATGAAGTTTTAATGAAACAGACAACAAGAATAAAACAAACCTCCATACTCCTGTCTCTGGATATAGATATGAATCAGGCAAAATGAAAACAACTCCAGGCAATCCTGACCAAAATGCCAAAACAGGCAAGTGAGTACTTTAAAGTCTAAAATCTTATATCATTGCAAGCAAAACATAAATTTAAGTATCCTGTCCACTCACCGCGGAATTTTTCCGACATTTCCTCAGTCATTACAGCTTGAAAACCAGTATATGTTGTTGTACTAAAAGCATACATCCTCTTCTTAGCCTCCTCATAACTATAAGAAGCTCAGAGCTCAGAAGAATCAGGGAAATTATTTGTTGTGCCTGCTTGA
The DNA here is from genome assembly GCA_036346255.1 of Ampelocalamus luodianensis. Taxonomy (NCBI): domain Eukaryota; kingdom Viridiplantae; phylum Streptophyta; class Magnoliopsida; order Poales; family Poaceae; genus Ampelocalamus; species Ampelocalamus luodianensis. Next base: position 43,534,889 of record CM070638.1, on the reverse strand, counting down.
ATTTAATTGCTTATATCGGTCAAAACAAAAATCAAGTCATAAGTAAGAGCAATGACTTGACTAGCTAAGAGAGAAGCCATCAAATATATACAATAACGGCTTTAAACATTATAAGTAAGACTGTAAGAGCAATGACTTGACAAGTTAAGAGCAGAACCATCAAATATATACAATAACGGATTCAATCATTATAAGTAAGAGCAATGACTTGACTAGCTAGGAGCAGAACCATCAAATATATACAGTAATGGCTTGGGGCACCATTTGCCAAATAGAGTTACTTGGCATAATGATTCTGGCTAGGAAGAGAATTCCTTCTGAATAACAAAAGCTTTATGAACAGTACAATTGCTGTAGAAACCATAACAGATGGTATAATCCTTGAACAGGAAACTCGATTCAACAACTGACTGTATGTTTCCTAATAACTGAAGTTTTATATTACTAAAAACTGGTATATAATCACCCATCCTCTAAAGTCAAATCTTTCTATCTTCCCTTTCTATAAGTATCCAAATTTAACACGGAAGACAATAAAACGGGAACAATGCAAACAACTCTGAGCATACACATCTTAGTTTGAGATGGACCTTGCGGTGCTACTTTCAAAATTTGTCCTCAGGTGGACCATGTCTAGTTTATTTTTGGAGGGCCCTGACTAAAAAGCAGGATGATTCAATTATGGAAAGATTTATGCTATTCAATTCAAGAAATTACAAACTGGATTGTAGTTAGAATATTTTAACACTATAGGCAGCTTTCTAATCCCTCATCATGCCAACCTAGTAGAGTAGTAGTATGTAATACATCAAACCACTTTTGACTCCAATAACATACTCTCCCTCAAATAGCCCATCGCTTAATGCAACCATAAACTCCCCCATACCACAATCACAATCATATCTGAAGTAAATGACTTAATTATAGCATATTAGTGCCTTTCTTTAATTATTAAGATCAGAAAAAACCAAAACAAAAAGAACGCATTTGTCATCATTCAAAACTAACACTGAAGCTCAAGCAAAACATAATTTACCACTAGAGCCACCAAATACGCATGACCCCTCAAAGCTATCACACGAAAACACATCCAAGCTCCAAAATCACCCCAGGCAAATGCATCGAACAGCTTTGTTCACAAAAACTGAGGAGGAACCGCCCCCAACTCTAATGAAGCAGCCGTACAGTTCGGCGTCGCATTTCACCCTCCGGACACCAATCGCACGCGACACCGAGCCCAGTTACTCACAAATTCACACGTTTCTGATGCGAAACAAAATTTGACAGATTCGCTTATACCTTCCGACGACCTTGGCGAGGGTCTGGAGGTAGGTCTCGGTCATCTCCTCGCGGGAGGGCTTGGGGTCGGGGAACTCCATGGTGATGAGCCAGTGATTGTAATCGCACCCCTCGAAGAGGATCTCGTCGGGGGATATCTTTCCATCGTCCCCTCCACCACCGTAGTCCCCTCCCCGCGCAGCCGCCGCCGCCGTCGACCGGAACCCGGCGGCGGCGCCCGGGAGATGCGACCGCGGGAGCGGTGGGACGAGGGGGGCGAGGGTGAGGGACCGGGAGGGGGAGGAGGAGGCGGAGGCGCCTGGGCGGAGGAGGGAGGTGGAGGTGGAGGCGGCGGCTAGGGCTCGCCGGAGGCGGAGCGCGAGGGCCATGGCGGGCTAAGGTTTCGTGGGGGAGGGGGAGGAGAAGCTTCTGGGGTTTAGGGGTTTAAGCGAGGAGGGTGGGTTGCGGCAATAAAGGTAGTGATTGCAAGGCTAATTGTCTTACAGGTGGGGCCAAGAGGTAAGTAGGGTAAGGTTGTCAGTGAGAGTGAGCGTAAGGGTGTGGGCTCTTACTGGTGCGATCTCCGTAGGGTTGGAACTTGGCTTACATGTGGGGGCAATGCGCCTGGTGGGACTCCCATTTTTTTAGTGCAAATATGGCCCACAGAGGTATTATCCGACATTATAGGTGAATGTGTTGAGGAACCGTCATTTGGCGAGTCGGTCAAATCTGCGATTACCTCGTGAGACAAGCATAGAATCGTAAGAACAATGCAAGAACACAAGAACGAATAATAGATGAACACAGTATAAGAGGGGATCGCGCTTCTTTTATTGCTCTTTCAATAATGAATTGCATACCATGGTTGGGGTCTCTCCTCCTATATATAGTCTAGGGTGGATGAGGTGCCCACCCGACCGGACTCTGGCGGGCCCGCTTTCCTAACACTCCCTTGGGCTCTCATCCTTCATGGTCATGCCTCGTCAAAACTCCATAAAAACCTAGTGGGAAAAATTTTGGAGAAAGAGTACATGAATCATGTTCTGCTATGCTGCACGAATTGCCTCATTAAAAACCTTAGCCGAGAAACTTGAGGAAAACTCGTCAAGGGAAAAAGAGTACAATCCACCCAATTTCATTTAATCTTCAGGATTTGCTCTTTGGGTACTCGATCTTCGTGATCAAGCTTTAGTAATGAGTTTGTGAAGATTCTCCCCGTGAATTCTGCACTTCTCTAAGTCTCATCATTCCAATTCCACATATGCACCTTTCAAAGCTAGATGTTGGAAGTGACTTAGTGAACAAATCTGCAAGATTTTCACATGACTTAGTATGCAGCACCTTAATTTCGCCCATCTTTGCATTTCATGAGCATAAAAGAACTTGGGGTTGATATGCTTTGTGAGGGACTCTTCACATAACCCATCTGCATTTCAGCAACACAAGTCGCATTATCTTCATAGATAATAGTGGGGTTTGTGCAGATTCAATCCACATAATGCTGGATGTAGTGAATTATCCGCCGGCCAAGCAAATTCTCGTGAGGCCTCATACGGTGCCATTATTTCGAGTGGTTCGTCGAAGTCGATACAAGACTCGCTTAAATGATTTTTATGGAATTGCGTTCCACCACATATGAATTCATAGCATGTTTGCAATTTATCGATACGGTCCTACAGTGCAGATATCTGCATAGCTATCATATAAAGGTCTTGGTTCTTTCAGAGAATGTACCAAGTTCTTTGCTTCCTTGGAGGTATCGGAAGATGTCTTTCATTCCTTGCCAATGCCTTTGGTAGGTTCTGCACTATACCTTGCTAGTAGGTTCCCGGCAAATACAATGTCCGGTCTAGTACAGTTTGTTCAATACATGAGTGCTTCTATTGCGCTTAAGTGTGGGAATTCCGGTCCCAGGACTTCCTCCCCCTCTTCTTTAGGTCTGTACGGGTCTTTGTCTTGCTGCAAAGATCTCCCGACCATTGGCACCTTCAAAGGGTATGTCTTTGCAAAGTCGAACCTTTCTGACACCTTATGAGTGTAGGTTGACTGATGTACTAATATTCCTTCAGGGACATGCTCAAGCTCCAAGCCTAGGCAATATTTGGTTTTACCCAAATATTTCATTTCGAACTCCGACTCCAGGTAAGAGTTTGCTTTCCTAATATCCTTCAGGGTTTCGATGATATTCAGATCATCTTCATACTCTAAGATTATACAAAGTCCATTCTGAGATCGTCGTATAAATACACAGAGACTATTCTCATTGTTCGTGTAGCTTTTTTTTTTGCATAGAAAGTCGCTTCAAGCGATTATACCACATTCTGTCTGATTGCTTAAGTTCGTACAATGACTTTCTGAGTTTCACACTGTACATATTTCTATTTGCTCTATCTTGGTTCAGGACAGGGATACATTCAGGTATCTTCATATAAATGTCCGAATCCAATATTCATAAAGGTATGCTGGTACCCCATCCATCAATTTCAATTCTAACTTCAAGTTCACTGCCATTGAGATAAATATCTAAAGAGAGTTCCGCCCATGACCGGGAATAGGTTTCTTCGTAATCATCTTACGGATGTTCAGTGAAACCTTATGCAACGAGCCTTGCTTCTTTTAATTTCTCTTTCGAACAAAATACCCACTTATGCCCTACGGGGTGCACAAGGGGAGACGTGCGGCTTACAGGCCCAAACGTCTTTCTTTTATTCGGGGAGAATAATTCAGTTTCTATTGCCTTCTCCCAATCTTCTCAATCTGATCTTTTCTTTCATTTAGCGAGCGATGCAGGCTCTGAATCAAGATTGATGATTGTGGCAAGTTTCTTTGCAAAGTAAGTGTCGACATTGGCTGTTGTAATATTCAAAGGTTCTTCCGAGGTCATAAAGTTTATAGCTATTTCTTCAAGGGGCGATTCTTTTAATACTTCTACTTGCTCACCGCTGCTTCATTGCGGGGCAAGTCCCTTTAGTTTTTCAGCTCCGATGTGTGCGCACACATCCATGCTGATGTCTCCCTTCATGGGAATGTTCAATTCTGGTATGCCTTTTCTGAAGGTTCCATACCGATGCCAAGTTTCAACTGGCTACCCTTCTGGTTTGGGGCACTTCGGTGATCGGCTGTGTCAAGTCCTTCTTATCCTTTTTCACCAGGCGTCCCGGTTACTTGGATTCGAGGACCGGAGTTCTCGCCCTTTATTCTCGAGGCCTTTGACGGGATTAGGATACCTTCAATGGTATTTCAACCTCTCCTGCATTGCTTGCGTGCAAATGCTACTTATTCACGCTCTTCAAATCACTAAAGTAGTCTGGCAGTTGATTCGCTAATACTTGCAAATCAATTATCTTCTGGACTTCAATTGTCTTCTAGACTTCAATTCAATTATCTTCTGGATTGCAATTATCTTCTGGACTTCTCTATTTGCTTCACTAGTGCTCGGGTCATATGCATAGATTTCAATTATCTTCTGGACTTCAAATGTCTTCTAAACTTCAATTATTTCCCGACATTATTATCAAGGGTTGATTTCCTCCCCTAATGACGGGAAACTAATCTCATCTATTGTACTATCGAAATGGGTATTATGCAAATCTCCAAATATAGAGTCCAAATACTTGATTATGGATGTTTGCCTCATAACCAACGATATTCCGGACTTTCTGAGAAAACCCAATGTATTTATTTGCGGTGGTGGTATAGGTATATAACCATTGCAACCAAACCCGCGAAGATGAGTAGTTTTCGGTCGACCATTGCGCTAGTTGCATAGGTGGATGGATGTTATAGGTCGACGGTCTAAATTGATGAGAGTCTGCTGCGAGCAGATCACGTGTCCCCAACATGTAGTTGGTAAATTACAATTCTTCAAAGTTACGCTAGTCCATTCTAGGTGTGGATAAGCGATGCAGAATGCTCAACTTTTAATTCCCATTTTCGCAATAATCATCAAATGCTTTCAAGTACATTCTCGGCGTTGTCCATTCAGTGGACTTCATATGATGATCGGGAAAATATTTCTAATTTAATTATCTCGAGATTGGCTTTGCAAAAGCATGGTTTCTCGTAGACAATAAACATACGTCGACCATTCCCGTGAAGCATTGATGAGCACTATAAAATACCTAAAATAACCACGACAGGGCTATATAGGACCGCAAATGTCTCCTGGATTCGGTCCAGAATGCGAGGACTTTATCCTTCGCTTTGAGCAAAGGTCTAGTAATTAATTTCCGTGCACATACGGGCACACAAATTCTTCCAGATTCGGGAAATTCTTTATTTTCATATTATGTCCCCGTGAATTGTTAATTATATCTCTCATTATCCTAAGACCTAGGCGCATAATCTATCATGCCGAGATAGATAAGTTCGAGCTTCTAAATACGGTTTTCAAGGCAAGATAGGCCGCAGTGCCTTAATATTAGTGTAGTATAGCCTAGCTTCATATGAAGGAAGACATTCTAATGCTATTTTTCACTTTCTTCACGCTTTGTAATGAGCGGTATTCTGTACCATACTCTTCTTCACTCTACACTAAATCAAGTAGCGTAAATATCCTTGAGAGTTCTAGTCGATTCTGGTACAACAAGTCTTCTTCAATGACCAAAGTTGTGCCCATTGGGAGTATAATTGTGGCCCTTCCCGAGCCTATTATACAAGTATCGCCGTCACGATTGTCGTGAAGACTACGAGATTCTTCCGATCGATCGAAAATTTCTTTTCTCTCAGATGGTATTCGTTGTGTCGCTACATGCTAAGCACACTTCCTCCATAGGCGCCACACGCGTTCTAATATAATGTACTTTATTAATATGTAGCGTAAAACAAGCAACACATAAATAAAATACTTGAGATATCGTAACGTAACTTGCTATTATAAAGACGGAAAATAAGTCTTGCAGACTCATAATAAGAATTTAATGCTTTGCTCTCCTAGAGCTTGCAACCATTATTCAATAATTCAAAATTCTACTTCAATTACAAACGCAAGTTTCTATAAAAGGTCCGAGTGCAATGCGTGCCTCGGATCTAATAGCAAAGTATTCAGAACTTCGCCTAAATCGGCTCCATGCGCGATCTTCTCCTCTTGGGCACTACGCTATGGCAGCCGCGATGTCCAAAGGAGGGATGATGGGGTCACATCGGGTCGTTCACATTCATAAGTGCAACTAATGGATATGAATCCTCTGTGCTTACAATGGCGAGGTATGCCTCATGCTATCATTTGCCCTTCTTCTTAGATCGAAAACATCAATAATGTGCGACGCACGATCTTACCCTTCTTGTTCCTCTCATTCGTGAGAGACTTCATCACCTTGTAGCTACTAGCAGTGGCTTCATGGCCAACATTGCAACTAGGTGTCTGCAAGATGAAGTTCTTTCTTAGAACATCATCTTGAGCTTTCGCAACTTGCATGATGTCAATTAATTCGGCATACTTCATGTAGCCGTCTTGACGATAGTTGCGTGCGGATTACACCACATTTGGGTGAAAGGTAGAAAGAGTCTTCTCAATCTTCTGCTCATTCGTGATTACATTACCACAAAATTGAAGACTGTTATAAATTCTGTACAAATTCTGACCATACTGGGTCAGTTCTCCGAATTCCTGATTCGTGATGCCAGTTATCTTCATATTCATTGCAAAAAGTTCAAAGGATTACTGCTGGTAATTTGCATAAAATGGTTACAAAATTCTCACAATGCTTTCGAACCTGTGTTCAGTGTTCAGATTTTTCTATGCATTTTCATGATTTATCGCTATTTTCAGTGATTAAAAGCAATATAAACAATCACAAATAATCAAAACAGTAAATACAATAAATAAATTGCATAGAAATAACAACAACAAAGATAAACATACTTCAAAGTTCAAAAATATGCAAAATTTGATTCTGGGCCATTTTCTCTTGGAAATGACTTTCGGCAAAATATACAACTTTCAGGGGTTAACACGCAAATTTCAGTACAGAGAAAAATTTACGCGCAATTTTCAGATTTCTGAGGGGTTATTCTGCAAGAATATATATAATCCCGTATATTCCCTAATTCCAGAGGGTTTTCCGCAAAATTTCCAGATCCACGAAGAATTCTCGTAATTTTCAGAATTACAAGGACCTTATTGCAAAATTTCATAACCGCATACTTATCCTCGTAATTTTCAGAATCACGAGGGTCCTTTGTGCAAAATTCAGGATTTTTTTTTCACCGTGCCCCCCTTTTTTTTTCTTCGCCGATCTCCCTTTTTTTTTGGGCCGGCCTTTATGGGCCGGCCTTCTTTCTTTTTCGGCCTGCGTGGCCCAATGGCCCCTAGGTCAATCAGTGGGGGTAGGGTTTCTACCGTGCTTCAAATGGCGGCGCCTGCTGCTCCGGGCGACGGCGCAAGCGGCACGCCAGCGGGCGGCGGAAGGTGACGGCGCTGCGGCAACCAGAGCGGCAACGCGAGCAGCGCAGCGCCGGAAGGAGCGGCAGGCGGCGCCGCTAATGCGAGGCGGCGACGGTGGCACTCGCGCGGAGCCAGGGCCGGAGGGAGCATGCGACAACGGCCGGGCAGGAGCGCCGCGCGCGCCGACGCGGCACGCAGCGCGCGGGCGGCTAGAGGCACGTGTGGGCGGCGCGGTGCGGCGTGGCTTGCTACGAGCGAGGCGCGGCCGAGTGTGGTGGAGCGGGCGCGGTGCGACGCGCTGCTGCGTCGGCCGGAGCGACGGCTCTGGCGCGCGCACTACGGCGGCCGGGGTTCATGGCGGCCTACCGAGGCCGACGCGCGAGCCAGCGGTGCACCGGCGCGTCGGCGGGCGCGTGCCGGCCGCGGCGATGGCGGCGACGCCGCTTTGCGGAGGCGCGCATGGGCTGCCGGCCGTGGCGAGCTCGAGTGGCCGGCAATGCGAATACCGGCGGTGCATGCGCACGAGCATGGAGGCGCGCCAGTGCCTACAGCGCCACGCGCCGCCGCGCGCGCGTTCCGCTTCATGCGTGAACAAAAGCACGAGCTACCATGATGCCATCATCTCATGCACGCACTCCAAAGCTCATAGCAATTCATTAGCAATAAACAAATCCAAAAAAACCTTTCTTCCTGCCGAAGGCAAATCCAAAAACTATGTGGTCATGCATGTGCACTCCAAAGCCATAGCACATGCTAGTATTGCAACAATGGCGCGCAAATGCGGGGCTAGCGGCGCGAGGCACGCCTTCACGCAATGGCGTGGAGGCACAAACCGTATCTGGGACGGCGTTGTTTTTTCTTTTCTTTTATTGTTTATGCAATCTATTCATGCAATTACTGTTCATATAATACAATGTAATACAGTGCAATCAACATTCGTTTTTCATACAATCCAACCGATCGGCTTGGCCGGCGACTTCAAGTCTTTCGCGGTAGATTATAACGAATTTGCACCGTAGGAAACAATCTAGAAAGCAACAATTGCGAATTGAAAGCGATCTAGAAAACGATTCAATCTACGAGTGTCGTTCATCGACGGTTACCTTTTCGATGCGAGGAGAGTCGATCGTGCTGATAACGTGTTGAGGAACCGTCGCTGGCGAGTCCAGTCCGAGCGATTACCTCGTAGACAAGCATAGAATCGTAAGAACAATGCAAGAACACAAGAACGAATAATAGATGAACACGGTATAAGAGGATCGCGGGCTTCTCTTTATTGCTCTTTCAATAATGAATCAGCACATGGTTGGGGTCTCCCCCCTCCTATATATAGTCTAGGGTGGATGAGGTGCCCACCCGAACCCGGACTCTGGCGGGCGGCTTCCTAACAAACAGTATTATAACATTGCCTCCCGCTAACGGATCGAAACAAGAGATTGAAATCGAGGCGTGCACTGTTCCCAAACATCGTAGTAAATACTGTAGTATAAGCACTGTTCATAAGTATTGTAACCTTATTGTAGCTTTTGATCTGGACCGTTCTTTCCGGATTCGACGATTCAGATCTACCGAATGTTATGACACTGTTTATCGTGACATTCCGCAGATGATGCCAATCCATTAACTCTAGCCACGGCTCCGCCATCTGCTGTGGCTGTGCGTTTGCAGCGGGGGCGAGTGGCACTGGCAAGTGGGCCATGTGAGGCTAATCGCGGCAGGGGGTTAAGATGTTTGGTAAAGCTAAATTTTTACCTCGAATCAATTAGTTGGTTTGTTACGCCTAATATTCCTCTCCGCAATATCCACGCCCAAAAAAAAGCAACCTGTGAAACAGTAGCGTAGAGAATTCCTCATGGTTTCAAGTTTTAGGACCTCTTTGATTTGAAGGATTTTCAAATGATTTTTGGAGGATTCTAATCCTAAGGAATTTTTCATATGTAAGTTGTTTGATTGGTAAGATTGAAGTCGTACAATTCCTATGGAATATTTTCATATGCATTCAATTCCGCTCAATGCTCTCAGAAAAATTCCTATGCTTTTCCTACGATGTAATCAAACATACTTTGTTGCAAATTCTTGTGGTTTTCAATCCTGTAGGATTAAAGAGGTCATGATATCGTGATCCTATGTTTTTCCTATTCCTATATTTTTAGAATCATGCGAATCAAAGATACCTCAATTCATTATACACGGTGTTTATAATTTATGTTACATTACTAATTTTTCTTTTCTTTTTTGAACGAACACATTATTAATTTTCCTAAAAAAATCATGTTGTGGCATTTTCCCCTGACTCACTGAGAATCTCTCCATATCTCTCCATATAAAAGGAGGCAGAAAGGGGCTGAGGGGAGAGTGGCCACGTCACTGTTTTTTTTTTATGCGCCGTCGGATCCGTTCGGCTGCGTCCGCGCCCGTCCGATGGGGGATCCGGGCTTCCTCGGCGCTCGCTACCTCAGCTCGCCACGCGTGCGCAAGTCGTGGCAGTCCATTCTTCACAGCACGCCTCGTCCGTTCTTCATCCTCGCCTCGCGTCCCACGCCATCTCCAATCCGCTTTTCCCCTTCCCTCGCCTCCCACGATGGCCACCTTCTCTCCGCTCGGCCCTGCTCCTCCCCCTCCTCAGTCTCAACGCCCCACAGGACTGCGCGCACCGGCGCCCAAGAGAAGGCCAGCGCCGGCGCTTCCTTCCCCTTTTCCCTCCTCTTCGTTTTGCCCTAGATTTCGCACCGCCGCCTTTTGCTCTGGTTTCTTCGCTTGGGCCTCTCCACTCGGACCTGCTCCTCCCACTCCTCCATCTCAACGCCCACAGGAACGTGCGCACCGTGGCCCAAGAGGAGGCCGTCGGCACCTCCTTCCCCTTTTTCCCTCCTGTTCGTTTTGCCCTCGATTTCGCACCGCCGCCTTTTGCTCTGGTTTGTTCGCTTGGGTGCACAGTGTGTCCTCCTCTTCGCTCTGGTCTCGGACGCTTCTGGTTCGTTTTGGCCACCACGATTTCATCCGCGCGCTCTCTTGCTCCTTGATTTGCATTTCCTCTGGGGATGAATCTCTTTTTTGCACTCACCCTTTCTGTTCATCGATCTCGGTTCTTGCTGTGTTCTCGTGGTCTTCTTACCCTCGGTTTCGCCTGTTCTTGGGGATGGTTCCCCACTGATCTGTGCATCTTCCGTTATCTCTGATTTGTTGTTGCTCCTTGCTGTCCGTTTGCTCCATGCGTCCTTTGAAGATGTTCTTCTTTTTAAATTTTCCCGTGTTCCAGTCTTTTCGGTGCTCAATTGTTTCTTCTATCTTGCAGTTGAAGAGGCTATGCAAGAAGGGGTAGCTAGAGCAACGCGGTGGCTGCTGCTGGACGCGCTACCGCGCCCGTCGACGTTGCTCTACTACGCCGTTCTCATCGGCGACGTCGCCCGCGCGCTCTCGGACCACGTTGTACGCCTCTATGCGCTCCTCAACAACGCCTTTCGGCTTCACTGCTTCGTTCCTTGAATCGTTGTCATCATATTCCATTCGACTGCTATGGGTGGTTTAGGTTAAGGTGGGTGCTCTTTCTATGTGCTTAGTACTTGTCATCTTCGTTTGTTTAAAATGTGGATAGTTTTGTAGCTCAAACCGGTTTAAGGTGTGATTTTACATTGCAGACTTGCTGATATAGATTTTTATTATTTGTTGTGGTTTTTGTTTAAGTTCTGTGTGTGTGTGCAATGCTGGTTGCAGAGGGGATGTGGCAGCAGATGACCATGAGCAGTGGTGCCACTATGCAACCAGGGCCATATTCTGAGCGTCTGGAGGAACCGGACTGCACTTACTACCTCAAGACTGGATTGTCTAGGTTTGGCATGAGTTGCAGGTTCGATCACCCTCCGGATAGGAATATGGTGAATAACTATTTTCCCAACTGTTATTATGTTGCCAAATTGCTTTCTATCACTGATTCATGGAACAGTCTCAATCAGGAACTAATCATCATGGTTACGTTTTGCATATTTTCCAATAGGTTCCTTTTCTCATGTACATAAAAGCAACACTGTTAAAATGCATTTGCAATTGGAAGAGAAGCATCTTGTGTTGATTTGTTCCGCTGCACCATGTAATGAAATGCAAGAAGTAATGTATGAAAAGCACTGTATCAAGATTTGTTTATATGACCACCTTTAGATATTTAATTACTCTCTCATTTGGAGGCACGTGAAAGATCCCAGCATCAGTATGCTGACAAGATGATTTTAGCTTGATGATTGTCAATGTAGCTGTTTTTCCTTGTGTCCCATGTCTCTATCTGGTCATGTTGACGTAAAATTTGGGTTAATTGCCACCCGAGGCCTGATGTTTCCCAGTCTGTTCAAACTTTTCATTGAGAAGGTGTTCTGATCTTCTAAACATTAGTCATGAGCTACTGTCGGTGCTAATCATTTCTGGTATAGTTTCCAAGAATAGACTAAAACTAGGGAAAAAATCTGCAATAGAACAAGTTTAGCTGTCTGCTAGGTTTTCATGTGAAATTGCCATCTGCATTTGAAAACCTGGTAGAACAAGTTTAGCCAAAAAATCCGCATGCATTTGATGAGTTGTATTTTTGCACCATACCCTTTTTGGAATCTCACATGTCCGCATTTCCTTATTTTCTGAAGGCTTGGGACACTTTTTTTTTAATATATATATCATCAATTTCCTTAGATCTGCTCATAAAATCTGTATCAAATTTATTATTATTTTTTAAAAAAGTGATAGCTCTCGATTAAGTCATAAAACCAAAATCAGTGAGTGCCAAGTGGTTGTGCCTGCTAATTTGAAGAAAACAATAATTCTTTCAAGGGAGGGAAAAAAAAGTAAAGCCCTATAAAATTTCTGTGTTCCAAATGGGCCCTAATCGGTATTAGCTTAGTCCATACTGGCCCTATGTTTCCTTTTTGACCTAATGTTTTTTCTTTTGCTGCATGCAGTGACAATCTCCAACTACTTAGACAGTGATACTATTATGCTACATGGAAAGCTGATGGAACCTCATATATGATGCTCATAATGAGGGATGGTTGTTTCTTGATTGATCGGATTTTTTTCATTAGAAGAGTTCAGATGCGCTTTCCTCATAGGAACCTTAATGAAGTAAGATTCTCATTCTTGTGCTGGAGAAAATCATAATGCTTTTCCCCACAAAAGTTAACCTTATTTCTTTGCCAATTGAAGGGTCCACATGAGATGACCTTGATTGATGGATTAATGAATATAGACACAATACCAGATTCAGGATTGAAGAGGAGGTACTTGGCATATGATCTGATGGCACTTGATTCAATGTCCAAAACCAAGGTATCTACCAAACTTTTAGTGTCCCTTTATTCAAGGCATATAATAGCAAAAAGAGAAAAAAATTGAATGAGCATCTTCTATAGAATTAACTAGAAGCCAATCTCTCCATCCATTGACGCTTTGCTTTGATCTCTACTGTGATTGCCATTTCTTAGGTGTTTTCGATGCAAAGTAGTTTGTGGCCTTAGTATTGTTTTTAGTTTGGGAAATATTTTTGTATGCAGTTGCCCTTTTCTGGAAGGTGGAGACTACTTGAAGATGAAATAATTCGGCCACGTTATTATGAGAAAAAGCAGTTTGAGGGTGGTGCTAAGAGCAATCTAGTGTACAAATATGATATGGAACTATTTTCGGCATCTGGAACCAAAACAACTGAATTTTCTTGTTCCATTTTTTTTTCGAAGTACATTTTCTTATTCCTACACACTTTACCAGATCACGAGAAAGGATTTTTGGCTGCTCTCCACAGTAAAACAAATTACTTATGGAGTTTATTCTATCACTTTCACATGATGCCGATGGCCTGGTTTGTCTTCTAACGATGGTTGTATAGTAAAGTTGGAAATGAGTATTAGGATTTTCCGTACAAGTTGTTGTAATGCATACATGCTTAAACAAGAAAACAAGCTATATTGAACTGTACTATAATATTTTATTTGGATACATCCTCTTGTGAAAACTAGCATTTGTAACATAAATTTAAATTACTACTGATATTGGCATTTCAGTCTCATTGATATTGCAAGCTACTGATATTGACAAGAATATTGGCATTTCAGTCTCACTGATATTGCAAGCTACTGGGACTTGCTGACCTGTGGCCTATTGCTTTGGCTTGGGATAGCTCCATTTGACGTGTCAATCAATTAAATCATGGTCTGTTTTTTTTGGGTTCTGCTAATCCTTCACAAATATGCAGTGCTCCGATAGGTAAACGCACTGCTTATGTATAGCTTAGCAGGTTGACATTCCATCTTGTCGGACACATTCCAACTTAACATTATTTGGGTTATGGCAATGATCGCCTTATTGAGATTACATACTTTTTGAGTTTGAAGCATAAAGTGCATGCTGGTTATATACATATAGGCCATAAAGGTCTTTTTGAGAACAATTTATACTTCTACCAGTATGTTGCGAACTTGTCCTTTGGCCTCTTTACTTCAATTTGCTTCGCACTATATGAATCACAGAGAGCAGAAGTAATCTGATTGTTGAGTTACTCGGAAGCATGAAAAGGGTGGTGATCAATATACAGATTAAAGTCTTTGTGACGGCACTGTGAACTTTTAGCAACTGGGGTGTAGGCACTGTAAACTTCATGTCTTCATATGTGTCTTTAGGAACAAAAGATAATTTTCAAGTTTTACCATACATAGCTGACATGAAAAATTATGTTCTTAATCTTGTATTTCGTTTCGTGCAATTCTTTATATGTTTTTATTTGTACAGTGTTCTCCGGTGGTGCACATATTTGAATCTCTTGCTAGGCAGCTGCTCTATAACCTATAAATTTCTTGTTCATCTATTACAGTTTCTGATGTTGCATACGGTCTATTTTCGACAATTTCTTTGTCCTGATCATGATCACAATCGAATCGTTTTCAACTCCGCGTGCCAATAGCGCGCGCAGGTTTTAGTCCTCCGGTATAAAGAGAGGAAAATTGACGCTCCATTTCGCAGGCCACGTCGCCCCCATTCTCTTCCCCCGTTGGATTCCGCGCTGGCCTATCTCGCGTTCGTCCGATGCTTCCTCGGTTTTGCTTGCCTGCGATCGCGAAGCCCCGCTGCGTCGTTGATTTCACCAACGAGCCTGGGTCGTGCGATTTGCTGCGCTGGCCTTTTCCATATGGGGCCCTCCCTTGTCCTTTGCGCGCGCTTCCTCACACGCAGCGCCAAGGCCCCCTCCCCGTCACCGCCCCCGCGTGCCTCCAATCCCTGCGCCTCCACCTCCCCTTTCCGACGCCGCCCCGGCCACCGCCCCCACGCCCACGCCCGGCCGCCGCTCCTCCCCTTCGTCCCTGCGCCCAGCCCCCTTCACTCCACCCCACGCCTGCTCCCCTCCCCTTCACCCCTCCGCCCCTGGCCACCGCCCCCACGCCCACGCTCGGCCGCCGCTCCTCCCCTTCGTCCCTGCGCCCAGCCCCCTTCACTCCGCCCCCACGCCCGCCCCCCTCCCCTTCGCCCCTCCGCCTCCGGCCGCTGCCCCCACGCCTCGCCCTCTCCCCCCACATCCGCGCCCCGGCCACCGCCCCCACGCCCACGGCTGGCCACCGCTCCTCCCCTTTCCGCCGCCCCTCCTCGCCTTCCTCCCCCGGCCCCCTCCACTCCTCCCCTTTCCGCCGCCGCTCCTCGCCTTCCTCCCCCGACCCCCTCCACCTTCCCCTGCGCCTCTGTCCTTCTTCTCTTGCCTTATCCACCAGCCGACTGCTCTCTGGTCCATCTTCTTGCTTCTTCTTCTTTTTCTTTCTCCCATCCTCTCACTTCTCCTGGTTGTTGGTTCTGGCTGTAATTTGGTGCTATGGGGAAGCTCCTCCCTACCGGCTCTCTGGTGGCCCAGCGCCTCCGGTCCCCCGGTGCTGCCGCCCACGCCCCGCTTGGCCCGCCTCCTCTGCAGCCCGGTGTGGTGCCCGGCTGCCGGCGTGCGCCCGCCTGCGCCAGCGGCTCGGCCACCGGTGCCGCTCGGCTCCCTGCGCCGCGTCCCCGCGCCATGGCCGCCCGGCTGCGGCTCGTTCGGCCTTCGGCCACTCACGGTGCGCCGTGCGCCGGCCCGTGCCACGCCTGACTGAGCCCGGACGCGCCATCTGCTCTCCCTCGCTTCCTGTCAACTTGCGACCGTGCCGGCCCACGCCGCCTACGGCCGGCTCGGCCTCTGGCCGCCGGCCACCTTGGTTCCCCTGCGCCCAGATCTTCATTCATGATTTGATGTATCGTGCCCGGGCAGCAGGCGCCGCGCCAGCTGCTGGGGCTCAAGGTAAAAATCCATTTCTTGCTCCCAGTATGCCAGCAATCCGATCATTATGCATATGCCATTTGATGTAGCTATTAGTAATTGGATGATGTGAAGGTTGTTTTGTGAGGCGACGCGTGGCTGGTTTCACTCAATTCTGTGCCGTCATTGGATAGTTTTGCTCGATCCTGTGTCGTGGTTGGATAGTTTAGTGCTTGTGGCTGATCGTTGATTTGATGATTAATTGGTGTTTGTGCTATGCTTTATATTGGCCAGGTTGTGTTGCTTGGTTTTGTCGGCTTCGTAGTCATACAAATTACAGGAATGAAAATCAGACTTGAGTTATCAGAGTATTCATGGAATTAGAGATCTGTTGTTTTTAAGTGAATACATGCTATTCCTAGGCTATTGTACAACAATTGTGCTTGTTTTGGAGTTAGTTGGAATTAAGAACTAATCTGTGATAGACAAACTTATTAGTATCTTTGTTATCTATACATGCTGATATGCATTCAAACGACAAAAAAAAACTATGACCACGCTGCAAAACGAGACTACGTTGAAACGATTTAGTATAATGGAGAACTCTAGGTAAAATATACTGATAGTGCTTTGTACATGTCTTAGTTATTTCAAAACTCGCTAGTGCCTTAGTTTGGTACATTGTGATTGAATTTGTAGTTTGTGAGTGAATGTGCCCTTCTTTAGGCTGCTTTGGACCCACCTGTACCTAATTATGTCACATTCATTTATCTATAACTTATGTAGCTAATTATGTTTGATGATCTCAGATATGAGGATGGTGAACTCACTGATAATGCGTTAAGATTCTACAAATGGTTCAATGAGGTTTGTAAATAATAAATCTTTCACAGGTGTTCACTATTTACTACAACATTTTATGTCTTTTTCTTTAGTTTTTGCACTAAAACAAGGGAAGGAGAGGGACTTTACACTTGTCTGATCATCTGAGTTGCCATTTTGTATGCCCTGGCTTAATTGCAATCAGTAGTGCTCAGTCTAGGCTTCTAGCTACATCTGATTGTTGCCCTCAGGCCTCATGCCAATTCTGTATTTAATTTAATCACATGCTATAGCCATTATTCGTAGTCCCAAACATGGCCTTTTTCTATTGCAATCCTCTAATTCATTTCTGATATTTGTTAGAACAAAAAACTCAAGACAGGATGTCTTTCTTAAGTTTTTAGTGGCTTAATCATTTTCAGGGTTGTTTGTTTAATTGGTGAGTATATGCAATAGTCATTTTCTGTGCAACGAGTAGTGTTCGTTTATACAATAGTGCGCTATACTATTTCCTGTGGAGCCTTCATTTCTATAGTCTGCTGTCTAAGTCCTTTTTTTTTGTTTTGCAAGCAACGAGTAGTGTTCTTTTATGCAATAGTGCGCTATACTATTTCCTCTGGAGCCTTCATTTCTATATTTTGGTATTGGTCTATGAAATCCCTTTGTTGTAGACTGCTATACTAGACTCTGGCCATCCTTTCTGTGTACTCCATACCTATATAACCAGTTTAGAACAGGTATCAGATTGGCCAACCTGTGATACTTTTCAAACTGCTAGATGTATTATATACGCATCGTACGTAGTCTTCAATCTTTTGTAGTAACAACGCCCGCTAATATCTATTATTGCCTATGTTTAAGTTCTTATTAATTTATCCTACTTCCTATTACATCCTGTAACTACTACAACATCTGTTAGCTCGATGCTCCTTGCATAGAACTTGTGCTCAGTTTCAATAAAATGCTCTTGTTTTCATCTTCAATAAATGTTTATATGGAAACTGACCAAATCTACTTCTATTTATTATTGTACTTAGACATGCCTAAATATACTCATATTGAACTCCTTTTAATTTCTGTATTTAGTATCTACATCATAATCCATATCTCGGAGTTGCACATCTACTTTCCAAAATATAAATATTAACGTACAAAAAAAACATTCTTACACGTTTCTCTGCTTGTAGTTATTTTAGATATTATTTTAGACATAGCTTCTCCTTCTCCATCTACAGTTGTAACCGTTTTCTCTGACGCGCAAATGCGCTACGGGCTCTAGTTATTATAATGCAGGCTTACTTTGTTTTAGTTCTGGCGATGATTGGAATTTCACAAACTAGTGCTATGGCTTCTGATTCAACCAAGGAAAATGATTCAGCTACTTCCATATTCGCAATCTTAGATAGAAAATCCCAAATTGATTCCAGCAGCAAAGAAGGTTCGACGTTGGAGCTTGTCAAGGGTGACATTGATTTTAAGCATATCAGCTTCAAATACCCTTCCTATCCAGATGCTAAAATATTCAAAGACTTTACCTTGAGCATTCCCTCTGGAAAGGTCTTAATTAAACCAGAAGCCTAATCTTGTCAATCTTCTCTCAGTTAGCCTGATGATTTAATTTACTATTATCCAGTAATTTTTCCAAGGAGTTACTCTGAACCTGTTTATTGCAGACTGTTGCACTTGTTGGTCAAAGTGGTAGCGGCAAGTCTACAGTAATTGCTTTACTAGAACGCTTATATGATCCTGATTCTGGTGGAATCTTATTAGATGGAGTGGAAATCAAGAACTTAAAGATCAGTTGGTGGAGGGACCAGATGGGATTGGTAAGCCAAGAGCTAGTACTTTTCAATGATACGATCCGTGCCAATATAGCATACAGAAAGCATGAAGATGTAACTGAGGAAGAGATTGCCGTGGTTGCTAAAGCAACCAATGCCCATGAATTCATATCAAGCATGCCACAGGGGTACAACACCACTGTTGGAGAGAGAGGAACCCAACTATCAGGCGGACAAAAACAGCGGATAGCTATTGCGAGGGCCATGCTCAAGGACCCAAGGATTCTACTTCTGGATGAGGCGACAAGCGCGCTAGATGCGGAGACAGAGCGCATCGTTCAAGATGCATTGGATCACGTGATGGTTGGCAGGACAACTGTCATTGTGGCACACCGCCTCTCGACGATCCAAGGAGCCGAAGAAATTGCAGTTCCGAAGGACGGAGCAATTGTGGAGAAAGGAAGGCATGAGACGCTGATGCGCATCGCCGGTGGAGCCTATGCTTGACTTGTGGAACTTCGTCCCAATGTAACATAGTACAAAGATTTGGGCAATGGAATCCATTTTAGCTACTACAATTTACAATTGACTTGGGCAATTCAGACATATGCTCCTGCAATTCCTTACTTGTGGAAACAGCAAGCGAATTAACAAAGATCCATGAGAGGTTCCATGGGTGCTAATTGCTTGCGTCCAAAGGGGAACACAACATTTCCAAGGCCTAAAATTCTGTATAAAGTGCAGTATAAATGAATATAAATCTGAGTTGCATGGCCAACGAGTTTGCAGACGGCAGTTAGGCATGTCATTATTCTCTAGATCAGTCCTTACACCCACAGGAGAAGCAAGGTTGAGCAAACAATGCAGCGCATAAATTTGTTGGGGCTAAAACCTTCACTATTATCAGGAGGTGGTGGTGGTACCTTGGGAGGGCAATGCGCAGATGCGCTGAGCCGTCTACAGCTCCAGCTCTCCGCCGCCTCATCCCTCGCCGCGGTCAAGTTGCAATTGCCGGCCCGCACTGTAGTTGATCTGATCGGCCTAGGTGGTTTGTTCTTCCCCATCTCCCCGGTGCCGCGCGCACTCGCGGCGTATCCCTATTTCTGACGCGTGGGACGTGGGTTGGGTAGCCTCCTTGTAGTATCAGCGGCGATCGGTTGAGTTTTTTTTGGCTTATTTTACATTTTTTTACGTAATAACAAATATAGTCACTTGTAACAAATGATAAAATTGGTATCATGATAGGCTTGCCAAACGACACGTGTACACTATCACAATCTCGGTCCACGGTAGGTGACCTGCCGCGTTCTCGGTCCACTGTAGACCACCGGCTACGTTCTTAGTCCGTTGTAGGGTAGCATGCGTACGTGCCTACCGCGGTCAGCACAGCAGGTAGCCTGCCGTAGACTAGAAGTGCGGTAGGTGCTTGTCACGATGCTATTTTTGTATTTACATACGATCAGAAGCTACTTTTGCTATAAAAAAAAAGCATGCAAATTGAGCCAATGCCTACGAGTTCAGTTTAAGAACCGAGCTGGCAGCGAGTACGGCTTCGAATTGAGCAGGCAGCAGCCTAACCAGGCGTATAACATTCCTTCACGCGAGGATTATGCTTCACCAATCTGCTAGTGCTTATTATCAAGCAAGGACACCGGAATTTTTACTAGAAGCTGAAGAAGTTTGCAAAATGGTCACAGGGGTTTATGCACTAAGAACAGGAAAACTTTTTTGGGTTGTATCCAAAGACATGAAAAGGGATGTTTTCATGTTAGCGGATGAAAGCCAAAGCTCATGGACTTGTCCATATTGCAGGGGATGAAATGATTCTCGGCCGGGCTTAACCTTTATCTTGATTGAGCCTTGTCTACTTCGGCTTGTTCGATGTAAGCTTTTGGGTGCTCATGAGACTACACCGTGCACACACTTACCAGTCAAAGAAGGCACTTCAGACCCTGTCAAAGCGGGTGTGCAAAACCCAATGTTTACCGCTGCATTGCAGATATAAAGAAACGAAAGTGGAAAATAATGGTCACTATGGGGGGGAAAGGAAGGCAAATTTAGGTTTAAATACCTTCATACCATTAAACAAAAATAACACCATTCTGTCATAGTGCAAACCCCAGGTGCAACAGTTCAGTGAAATAAGCGAACAAAACACTCTCGTCTCACGAATACGATTTGAATAAATAACAGCAAGCAAGAGTTCAATTTATATAAAATATAATATCGGATTCAGCCGCTTCGACATTGAAGCCTTCCCCCGTCCTCGCAGCAAAATTGTCATGATTCTGGTGCTGGATTTCCTGCGCAAGGGCCAAGGAAAAGCTCGATATCAGTCCATGTAGCACAGGAAAATAAAGGTGCTGAATTTAGGGTGAGCCCTATGCACAATTACAATTTCCTAAAAAACAACCCACCAATCCAGCGATGCCGAGCAGCTACGACGGTGCCTTATCGCCTGCTCGTCTTCCCTGTGGATCGTTTTCCAGAGAACAGATGCTTTGGTTTCAAGGTGGGAATAACACGATCCGCCTCTCCGCGGCGAGCATCCTTGTTCCTTCCTATTCTTCACAGCCTTCTTTGCTATCTTGATTGCCTTCTGCTTCTGCTCCAAGTCCTTGAAACCTTCTCCTGGTGTGACCTCTCCAGGTGGTCGTGATTTTGACCTTGACCTTGTCCGCAGTTTCTTGTTGGATTGCTGTCCATCTATATCCATATCATCACCACCAACACCAACTCTGCTCAGTGACCTCTCACGCTTACGACCTCTTGACCTGCTGCGAACTCTGTCCACAGCAGCGCTAGGATCCAGGCCCATAGAGGAAAGCTGTCTCCCCAATCTATCTGTCGTGAATTTCCTATCTTTATCGAACTTCCTAGGAACAATAGGACGGCTTTCAGCAGTTCTCTTTTTCATCCTATGTTCTTGGTGCGACGCCCCCATGTCATTGTTATGAATAGCGTTTGTATTCAATATAGAGTCAATGGGCCAGTATATATACACAAGTATATATGGTGAATATGCAAAGAATCTCTTATAACAATGGGGAATAACACACTATACATATATATCTCTAACACCCCCCCCCTTCAAACTCAAGGTGGATCAACAACACTGAGTTTGGAGAGATAGAAACCGTACTGTGCGCGAGTCTGGGCCTTCGTGAAGAAATCCACTATCTGAAGCTCTGAAGGCACATACTGAAGATCAATCACCTGATCATGCACACAATATCGCATGAAGGAAGCATCAACACCAATATACTTGGTAAGCTCATGCTTCACAGGGTCACAGGCAATACTGATAGCACCTGTACTATCGGACAAGAGAGGAGTCGGTGTAGTGACAGAAACACCAAAATCCTCAAGTAACCACCGTAGCCAAGTAATCTCTGCTGTCAAGAGAGCCATAGCTCGCAACTCAGCCTCTGCACTCGAACGGGACACTGCAGTCTGTTTCTTCGTCTTCCAGGCAATGAGAGAACCACCAAGAAAAACACAGTAAGCAGAGATAGACCGGCGATCAGAGGGATCGCTGGCCCAAGTAGCATCCGAATAAGCCTGAAGCTGTAACGAGCTGGAATGTGGAAAGAAAAGACGGCGAGAGATAGTCCCACGAAGGTATCGCAGAACTCGAAGAAGGTGGCTGTAGTGGACCTGAGTGAGAGCAGATACGAACTGACTCAGAATGTGGACATGATAAGTGATATCTGGACGAGTAACAGCAAGATAGACAAGACTTCCAACAAGATGACAATAGCGAGTCGGATTAGAAAGAGGCTCGCCATCAGAGAGTCGGAGGTGAACATTGAGCTCCATGGGAGTCTCAACAGTACGCTGATCAGTGAGAGAGGCGCGATCAAGAAGATCCTGAATATACTTCTCTTGAGACATAAAGAAACCATCTGGAGTGGAAGTAACCTCAATCCCAAGGAAGTAACGAAGAGGACCAAGATCCGACATAAGAAACTGCTCACTAAGACGAGCCTTGACAAAGGCAATGTACTCAGAATCTTCTCCGGTAATGATCATGTCATCAACATACGTAAGAAGAAGAGTCCGACCACGAGGCGGTGTGGACAAAGAGCGCAGGATCATGATCACTAGTGAAAAGCCGCCAGCAGGTGACCACAGAGGAAAAACGCTCAAACCAAGCACGATGGGCTTGCTTAAGGCCATAGAGAGAACGACGAAGACGACAGACCATACCCTCAGGAACAGAATACCCAGGTGGCGGAAGCATGTAGACCTCCTCACGCAACTCGCCATTAAGAAAGACATTCTTGACATCAAGTCGAGAAATGCACGCTGGCGAATAGATGCCACCGCAAGAAGAGTGCGACGGTGGTCATGTGAGCCACAGAGCAAAAGTCTCGTCGTAGTCACGACCATGCTCTCGCTGGAAGCCACGAGCAACAAGACGCACCTTATAGCGCCAAGAGAGCCATCGAGCGAGTCTTAATCTTATAGACCCACTTACACGTGATAGGACGAGAGTGAGATGGAAAAGGAACAAGATCCCAAGTACCAGTACGCTCGAGGGCAGTAATCTCCTCGGCCATAGCATACTGCCACTCAGGATGAGTAACAACATCACGATAGGAGACGAGCTCAAGAGTAGCCGCACGGAAAAACCAAAACGGCGGGAGGTCAATCGACCGACGATCGCGAAGAGCGTAGGGAGGAGAAGATAACCCATCAGGGGAAGATGGATCATCAGGAGAAGATAGCTCAGCTGGAAGATCCTCAATACGAGGTCGACGAGTGTGAGACGAGTGTAGTGGGAGGAGCCGAGGAGCCGCAGGAGATGAAGCAGGCGGCGACAACGGCAGAGAGGCCACAGGAGGAATATGTGGAGACTCAGTGGGACGGGTGGATAAGGGCAAGACAGATATAGGTGTATCCGAAAGGTAAAAGGACAGACTCCATAAAGGAAGCCGGCCGAAGGAGAGGTAGGACGTGGGTAGAAGGGACGAGACTCGCCGAAAGTCACATCCCGAAATCCGCATCCGTCGACCAACAGATCCCAAAGACCGATATCCCTTGTGCTCGCATCAGATCCCGAAAGACACACTCAACAGATGAGCGATCGGTTTGGTACGTTCTCGAGGGGCGAGGAGAACATAGCAAACGCACCAAACAGCACGAAGGCGAGTAGTCGGAAAAAGACCACAAAGACGCTCAACAGGATCGCACTCAAGAGCGTAAGAGGGCCGATGTTAACGAGATAGGTGGCGGTGGAAACGACCTCGGCCCAAAAGTGAGGTGGAATAGAGGCGGCAATCATCGCGCACGAGCCGTCTCAAGGAGATGACGATGCTTGCGCCAAGAACACCATTCGAGCATGAGCACCGGGACAGAGAATCGAGCGAGTACCGCTCAGAAGGAAGCTACGCAGTAATGAGAGAGTACTGCCAAATGAGTCGCACGAAAGACACGAATAGGGTGGAGAACGTATGGACCATAGTGGCAAATTATTTATAGATAGACAAGACCTCACTACGAGAAGACATGAAGTATATCCAAGTGTGGCGAGAAAAATCATCTATAAAATGATATAATATCGTTGACCCCTTTCAAACGAAGGGGCCGGACTCAAACATCCGAATGAACAAGATCAAAAGGACGCCGAGACATCGACTCACTATGAGGATAAGGAAGTGAATCTGCTTACCTAACTTACAACCCCGACAATCTAAAGACACATCTCCCGAGATGCACTCCGTAAGACCACGACGAACCAAAGACGCATGCACGAGATCCACACAAATGACCAAGACGGTGATGCCACCGCTGAAAGAGCTGGTAGGCGAGGTGGCGTGGCCGAGAGACCGTGGCAACCGTAGCAGCGGAAGGAAGGTGAAGCAGTCAAGCTCCCAGAGACGCCGTGAGTCAAGGCACCGAGGGCCGAACCAACGAGCTCCGTGTGGCGGTCTGAACACAACAAGAGTCAGTCGAGAATGACCCGACAACCAAGATCGATGTCGCCCACAGAAAGAAGCTGCATGGTAAGGCGAGGAACATAAGCAACAGAAGGAACATGAAAAGAGGAGTTGCTAAGAGGTCCTCGACTAGAGATAGAAAGAGATGTACCATCAGCAGTAAGAACACTGATAGGAGAATCAAGGGGTGTAAGGAAAGACAGAGTGGAAGAATCAGGAGTCATGTGAAAAGATGCTCCAGAATCAAGAATCCACGGGAGGTACTGATCTGTAGGAGGTGGTCTCTCGGTTCGAAGAGTCGATGAGCGAGCTGCAGAACTCGCCGAGGAGAACCCGGCGGCAAGCGGCGCCGGTCCGGCTATCTCCCGCTCGAAAGAAATCTGTCAAGAAGTCGATGCAAAGCGCC
Organism: Ampelocalamus luodianensis; assembly: GCA_036346255.1. NCBI lineage: Eukaryota > Viridiplantae > Streptophyta > Magnoliopsida > Poales > Poaceae > Ampelocalamus > Ampelocalamus luodianensis. Next base: position 43,510,036 of record CM070638.1, on the reverse strand, counting down.
GATGTAGAAGCACCAGTGCGGTGCTAGTAGAAGAACGGCGAGAAAGATGCCGCTGCTTCTTATAGCACTGGGACTCAATGTGGTGACCTTATTGCGAGGAGCGGTGAGGACGACCACCGCCGGATGGAGGGCGGCCACCACCACCTGTGGTAGCCGCTGGAGGAGGCGGTGTCGACGCGTGGAGCCGCGGTGTAGCAGGGCGGGCGGCGAGCACGGAGGGGAGTGGTAGCGAGCCAGGCACCACTCAAAGTAGTCTCTCCGCACGTATCTCGAAGAGCCTCCGAGAGTGACACGAGGTGGCGTGCATGGAGCCGGGCACGCCGCTGCTCGAACTCAGACGGCGAGTAAGGAACTCGAGACCCGCTGAAACTCCATATCGGCCGACGACACCAGTGCAACAGGACAAGAGCGACATCCAAAGAGCATGCGAGGAGTCCACTGACGCCAAACAAAGAGAGCTCGAGCATAAAAGCGCCAACAAAGAGCATCACCTGCTGAAGAGAGTGCTCTGGCGGACCACGGAGAGGCAGGCATCATCACCGAGAGGGCTCATAGCGCCGAGCGAAGATGAGTCCACATCCGAAGGCCGTAGAGTCCCACAACCTCGTAAAAAAGCGAGGTTGGATACTGGCGATGAAGACAACAGCAGCCCGAGCATCATCATCGTACCACTGAGTGTAGGCGGTCAGACGATCCTTGTAGGAATCCAGAGCCTCTTGGTAGGCAGAGACAACTTCATCATCAGCAAGGCCAGCAGCCTCAATCGCAGCCTTGTTAGCTGTTGGGGGCAGCGCAACAGACGTAGGCTCCGTCGGAGGAATAGGGCAAGGCGGGCAGGTGACATCGCCAGAGAGGATGCCCCAGAGACGAAGACCATGCAGGTGGATGCGCGTGTGAGACACGAAGTCGGTGTAATTAACACCATCGAAGATCACCGGACAGCGAGGGAGGGAAACAGTACCCATTGGTAGGCGGCACTGGACGGCGCGGCGACCAACGCAAACGAAGTCTAACAGGCGGAGCTGGATGGTGCGGCGGTTAGAGCGACGTTTTTTTACGGGCCGGTGTGGGCCGGCTCTCTATAAACCGAAGGGAGCCAAGAGCTCGGTAGGGTTTCCCCTACCAAGTGGCGGCAAACGGCGGCGGCGTCGGCAGCGACGGGAGCGGCGGACGGCGACGGCGGAGCGACGGACGGCAGCCGTGGGTTGGCTCCTATGGCGGTAGCTCCCCGGCGCGAGGAGGCGGCTCGGGCTCGGGTGAAGATGGCGACCGTGGGTTGGCTCCTGTGGCGGCAGCTCCCCGGCGCGAGGAGGCGGCTCGGGCTCGGGTGAAGATGGTGACGGCGGCGGCGTGGGAGAGCAGCCCCCGAGCGACAACGATGGCCCGAGCGGAGACCCCGAGCGCCGACGGTGGTGCGGGTGGCCGAGCAGAGGCCGAGTGACGGCGGCGACGCTCGGAAGAGCGGCGGCCGGCGAGGCGGGCGGCACGGGCAGGGACCGGCGAGCGAGCGGCGGGCGCTTGGATGATCGCCGACGAAGACGAGCTCGCGCCGGCTCGGAAGACCCGACGGCAGCGACGTCCGGGAGCGACGGCCGAGTGACGGAAAGGCCCGAGCGGCGACGATGCGCACGGAGGCCGAGGCGGAGGCGACGCCGGCGGCCGGGAGGACAAGCGACAGCAAACCCTAGGTTTGCTCTGATACCATGTTATGAATAGCGCTTGTATTCAATATGGGGCCAATGAGCCAGTATATATACACAAGTACATGTGGTGAATATGCAAAGAACCCCTTATAACAATGGGGAATAACACACTATACATATATATCTCTAACAGTCATTACCCCAGGGGTAATCACACTTAGGCATACGGATTACTATTCGTTTGCTCAGTAGAACACTGCTCCAACGAATAGTAAGCCTTTACCAGAGTTAACGTAGCAGAACAATAAAATAGAAACTGTACTTTCTATTCCAGTTAGCCACGCAAGGCTAAGGTTCTTACATAGTAATTTACTAAGTCCTTTCGCTGCCTTTCTTTAATTCATCGGTCTTCAATTCATCCCCAGCGCCGAGTCAGCTGCCCATCTCACCCTGGTCCTTATAGCCAATGCTCTCGCCTCGTGCAGCTTCATCAGTACCTGCAATGTCCTTCGTCCCATGCGGGATAGTTCCCGGCCGGACTAGGATCTACAAAGGAGAATACTAGCAAGGTTGAGTACAAATTAATGTACTCAGCAATCATTAATAGCAAAATGCACTGTATGACTCGTCTCTGTTCTTTTCTTCATTTTCTAGCTCATCTCTTTTCGGAAAATAACTCAATAAAACATTAGGTGGCAAAATTTTATTCTGAAAAGACTACTAGTCACTCGGAGAGAAGAAAGACCCCTAGCGGTTCCCGTAGACTCCAATCCAGAGACCGCATGAATTCATGATTTGATATAGCATCGCAGCTTGTACCACTTTACCCATAACTATTCTGAGCTCTATATGAGCTAGGTCCATCGCATTTCCTTTGATGCGACTTTGAGTTCAGAATACAGAACGTTTTCCAGATTACGTGATTAATTTCTCCACCCATTACTTTCCGTCGGTGCCGACCTGGCCAACACCGAGTTCTGGTAATGTTGGTTGGGCCAGTTCATCCTCTCTGCACCCAACACTCCACCTAGTGCTATAGCGCCTGCTTCTTTCTTTACACACTCACACCTATATACTTACCCATTGTGGAGAGCATAATTACGTAATCTGGTAGCATTTTCTGCTCATCGAAATGAGAGAATGGTTGGTACTCAGATACGATTTCTGACCGAGCAAGAGTGTTGTTGGTCCTTATATATTAACCATATGTAAAGGGGTCCCACCTCTTGCCCTCTCTCATCCTTGCCCCGGGCCCCCTTTACCAGCCATAATAATACATCATCTTTCCTTACTCATCATATCATTTCCTTTCTTCCTTTCTTTTATCATCAATAAATGATTTGGGTTTTGAGAAATAGTTTTGATGCAATAAGTATACGATATAGTAATATACAGTTTACAGTTAAAATAGCTAGATTCATGTTCAAGAGAATCGCTTGCCTTCAAAACTGTAGAAACGACCGCCGCTGAGGAAATTGGTATCAGCTACTCCTATTTGCATAGGTTCGACTGCTGCAATATACGGTAGAAGCGAATAATACCCAAATAAATACTTAGTGGATTTTAGTGCCAAAATAAGTATAGGGGTCAGTTGGTTCTTTTAGTAGCAACCTTTAATTAAAAAAAAACATCTTGCGGATCTCCGACAAGTCAGCACTCCCCATCTAAGATTTTCTTGTCGTCTACCGAAAATTATTCGCATGCAGCTCCTACCCACAAAATGAATTCTAAGGTTAAGCTCCACTGACTAACAACTATCGATACTCTGGCTAACTCTGATGCAATAAAATACTAACTAACACCACGCATTAGAATCTACACAATTCCTACAATCATCCTATACTAATTGCCTAACACACCTTCTAACCCTAATCATCTAATCCCTAATTTCTATTTCCTCCTCCTCCTAATTCCTACCCACCAAAGCCCCACCCCTTCTCCTCATTTCTTCTCCCCAAATCTCGCCTCTCCTCCTGCTCCATGGCGCGGCGCCGCCATCTCCTACTTTGCCGCGCCGACTCGCTCGGCCCCCGCCTCCTGCGGCTTGTCCCCATGGTCGCCTCTACTGGTTCGGCGCCTCCTGCGGCTGCCCAACCCGCCTCCTCGGCTCCTACTCTCCTCTCCGCCGCCGCCTCTCAGCTGCTCGGCCAGCTCCTTGTCGCGCCGCCGGCTTCCATCTCTCTCTCTCGCTCGCCTCGGCCCGAGGTCGCCCGCCCTCGCTCCTCCTCCCGGCTCGCCCTACTCGGTTCCTGCGCCACCACCGCCGGTGTCGCGCCTTCTATCCCGGCGCGTCCGGATGGCAGCGCCGCTTCTCGCTTGGCGTGAGCTCGGCTCGGCCTCCGGCCGGCGCTTTGTCCGGTCAGCGAGCTCGGCACCTCGCTTTGAGCCTCGGCTCGATCCTAGCTATCGAGGTTAAACTCACCCTACTCTCCCTCTCTACCCCTCGCCCTACTGCTCTGGGATGCATATGCGATGATGATGTAACTGTGGGATGTGTTCTGTGATGCTTAATCTACTGATGGTGGGGGTTCGGTTTTGACCAAGAAGATGGGAGGGGCTACTACAGTGGGTTACCTCTTGTCGGTTTCAACTTGGAAATGGCAAGGTGGTGTTTTGATGGCGATGGTCCCTTTGCTGTCGGTTGGGGCCGAACGTCGTCGTCGGTGTCGGGTTGACGCCAGCCATGGTTGCCGCCTTGCTTCCTCCTATCTTCCTTATTTCCTCTGCTCTTCTTCTACCGCCGGCTGCTCGTGGTGGTCTTGGCTTGGGTTGCTTGGCCGGCGGTGATGAACCGGGACTTGTGGGGAGGTGATGACCGAGGGGTTTGAACTCCGAGGCCTGGCCGCTGGCGCCGACAAGGGGAATGAATGGGCTAGCAAGGATAATGGCTCTTGGGCTTTGTCCTCTGCCCTTATCTCTTCTCGCTCTTGGCCTTGAGATGGGATAACTATGGGAGGAAAGTGCTCTTTGCTACTACCGGGCTTTGAGTGCTGCTTGTGCGGTGAATGTGGCTTTAGGACAGGGGGGTGGCTTCGGCTGGCAGTGAGCTAGCCTCATGTGCTTGATATTTTAGGATGGCTTGGTGTTGAGGTGAATGAACTTGGGGAGGCTGGTTATGGGGGATGGTCTGACCGAGGGAGGGATAAGCTTGAGTCTGGCCTGTCTTTGGATGTTCACCGGCCGCCCTTGTGGTGGGTTAATGACCACTATGCCCTTGCCCTTATCCCGATGGCTTTCACGAGCAAGATCTTTGTTGGGGCTTTTTGGTCCAAGGTTTGAAAATCACCGCATGCGTGGGTGCCCGATTAAATTAAACGCCGAGTGATGAGACCCACGGGAGTAACAGATACCGAATGACTTCGGGTGGTCTGGATATCTTGGCGATCAAGGAGCCGACTAACTCCGGTTGGTTTGGGTATCTTGATGGTCAAGGGACCGACTACTCGAGTTGTTTCGTATTCTCGCACCGAGAGACCGACGACAATCTTTACTTTAATAACACTGTAGCTTGCTTCTGTCTAACAACACTGGCGGAGAGTGGTATGCATGCAGGTTTCTTGGATGACAAGGATGACACCGGGGTTTGATGGACCGGCGATCGAAGAACAAAGATACAAGGAGGGCTCGGCGATATGAAATGCAGGATGTACTCTTTTTATTGCTTTGCAAACCAATCTAAGTTGTGACTATTTAAACAATACTAGATGATATGAGATGATGATGCACTTCTATTGAAATGCTTACAATTGACTTAATTATCTAATGCAAATAGAATATGAAATCTAATTATGATTGATGCTACTGTGCACTGATGAATGCAATGATGCGTTGTTCACAAAACGAAACCCACTAAACCAACGCTAACAGCAACTAGAAGCTTAACGACGATCGCAAAACTACCGTTAGCTTACTGCTAAGTCGAAATTAATTACCGCTAAAAACCGATTACTGAAAAAAAAAGGTTAGCTAATTACGCGGGTTCTCACACTTGGATAAGCAATGCCTTTTTCCTACTAATCTGACCCAGGATTTCACGTTGCTCTGCGGTTAATTCATAGCCATCAATCTGGAAAGCAGCTTCTGCGGCTTCCTCTTCAAGACGAATCCCCTCCTGAATCCTCCTCTCTCTCCAACTCTTCGCACCTTTCCAGGATATCTGGATCCAGAAAATCTGCAACATTATGCCCATCCAATATCTCAGGCAGGATATCTTCCTTCCGTTCACCATCAGCCAATATGTAATGCTTCTTCAGGCTAGCAGAATAGACCCCAGCACCTCCATTGACATTCTCAAGGTCCTTCTCAAGTTTCTTCTTCTCCTTAGCAGCAGCATTTGCACGAGCTTCCAAAACAGATCTGCTGACATCGTCGCTTCTGGATCTACCAAAAAGAGTTGTTCAGATACAAAAGAAAGCATCGACATTTGGGTATACTATCTATACTCACTCCTTTTGTCATTCCTATCACTTCCCTCTTACCTAGTAACTGGAACCGTTCTTTTCTTCCTGCAGCGACTCCGACAGAGTATTCTGGTACAACGTGGCTTGTATTTTGCTCCTATCCTACACATCCATGCTTCACGATCCCAGTTAGCCCCATAGCACTCTGTGGCTTATCTAATCTACTCGAAGACATATGACCTGGTTTATTTTGGTGTTGTAGTATGATGTTCTCCTTATATGTACGATTGAATTTACTGTCCTCTATGTTCTATGTCTCACTTCTGGTGCGCGCTCTCTTTTTTGCCATCGTAGAACAGTCACCTATATGGTCGCCTAAACATGAAGCATGCATTAGTTGTGATAATCCTCTAGAGAATATCTACAGGTGTAAACTGCTTACCGTTTTCGTAGCCTCAACACCTTGTGTCTAAAATGACACTATTTTTAGACCACATCCTGCTGGTACGTACAACTCTCTGATACCTATTATATGTTCTACCGTGCATACCTTTGGCTTGGCATATAATATTGTAGCTTCATAGTCTTACCACTATCCGGTTACGCAAACAGATTTTGATGCTCATCGGTTCCAATCCGCTTGCTACCTAAGTCATTGTACATATTTTCCCTCTTAGTCATTGTACATATTTTCCCCTTCAATTAGCTTCTCAATAACAGCTGTTGGGACAAAAAATGCATTCCAAAACATATGCTAAACGTGTTCCTCAGGCGCCAAAGCATGCGCAGGGCTCTAGTTTCAAGAAGTGGCCAACAAGACCCCACAAAAAAACAGCAAAAAGTGGCAAAAAATTAAAGAACGATTCCTCTTGCCCCCATTCTTTGTTTGTTGTTCTTTTTGCGTATTTACCCTTCACATCCTCGTAATATTGCCAAGTTTGCAGACATGGCATGGCATGACTCTTGCCGCTGCCACCGGCATGGTTTTGTCTGCACTGCATCATCCCAAACCAATTCATACCGGAGAACTATTTTGTCGTAAAAATCCTCACAAACACCTAATGATAGATAATATTGAAATATACATAAAAAAATGTAGGAACGCAGTATAGGAATTGTTAATTAACCTTATGAAATCATAGAAAAAAACGAGCGTCACTTTCCAATCAAATGGCAATGGCATGCACACCAACTCCAGAAAGGCCATGTACAAATACATAAAACTGAAGGGGCTTATATGCAAAAGTGGAGAGAACACTCTGGTGTGGGCATTTAAGGGGAGAGAGAGGATTGAGCACCCCGTCCTGCTCCCTTGTTCTTCCTCCCTCCTCCTGAGGCATCCGAATTATCTGAATCTTTGGCCCAATTTTCCCTTACCAGAATGGGCGAACCAGGCGCGCTTCGGTCCATCCTCTACGACCGTGGTTCGCTTCGCCTCCTCGATCAGGTTCTTTCCTTTCCTCTGCCTCTTTCTTCCTGTTCCGTGTGAATCAGTGGAGATGAGTTCTCGATTGGGTTTTTGGTCTGGCTTTGATGCGATGCAGAGGAAGCTGCCTCTCGAGGAGGTCTACATTGACGTGAAGGATTCCGCCGATGGATGGTGAGCTTTCTTTTTCTCCTCGTCAATCTTCCCAGTTCTTGATTCTTGTGGGTGCTCTGGGGACTGGGGAAGTTGAACTCTTCTGTTTCAGATAGTAGAGCACCTAAATTCGTTAATCTGCGTCTAACAATCGGGCCTGGGGTGCTACGCGATGTGTTCTCGGCGTCTTAGTTAAGTCATTAGTACTTAGTAGAAGGATAATGGTGTGATATCATACTGTATTTGTTATCTGAAAAGTTCTGGCTTTCTGAACTGATACCGAATAAATCAATCAGAGTAAAATGCGAAAATATTCTAAATTTTTTGAAGAGAGTAAATATTAAAATTTGAACAACTTTGTTGTATGCTCAACTAGCAATATGCCTATTCAAGTGTATCTAGTGATGCGTAGGACTCGGACCACTGGCTAAACCAAGAGAGTTAGAGATACCATCTCACATGGATCTTTATTGTTTTTAATTGCGCTTGTGGGCATGCCGGGGCAGCTGCCCCGGGTCTGCGGGAGTAAACTAGGGATGTACCTACCTTGGGTGTTTGCTCTGGTCGACGGTGAAGTTAGGAAGGAGGACGCGGTGAGGAACAGCCATGGCGGCAGGGGCAGGAGGAAGAAGATGCGCTAATCTGTTGTGCGAAGTGGTAGCGCGCGCTAGCAGGTGACTCGGTGTTGAGGCCCAAGAGAAAAAAATTACCAGCCAACGGGATAACCCCACCTAAGTGGCCAAGTGAAACCACTGCTCTAGCAGCCATCACAACAGCCCATGCGATCATATAAGACTCAAATGTTATGCTAATCTGGTGCTTTCTTTTTTTATAAGTATCATTCAAAGTATTGTTTACTTTTTCATTATTCTTTGTCGGACCTTTCCTATTAAGATTTTGATGTTTGTCTAAATAATTTAGTGATTTTTTATGATTTCCCACTGTTTAGTTCTATGGTTGGATGATCTCACCGAATAAAACTATAGGTGGAAGTAGTGAAACAAGAATGTAGCTCATATTCGGAGTTCCAGACAGCCTTTGGAAGAATAACCATGTCACAGGCAGATTTCCCCCATTTTGGATGATGCATTTAACATGAGATTTCATGTTAGAAGTTTGATTATGTTGAATGTTGCGGCGTGCCCTTATGTTTATGTTAAAAGTTTGCCCTGGGTCTCCTGATTTCCTAGTTCCGCCACTGATTGAACTCATTATTCAGGAGTGCGATCAGAGACATGGTTGTCCGTGGTGCTCCTGCAATAGCCATAGCAGCAGTATTATCGTTAGCTGTGGAAATTTTTGATCTAGATTTCACAGGTACACCTGCGGAAGCAGCTTCTTTCATTTCCAAGAAATTGGAATTCCTTGTATCCAGGTAAACATAGTTCAACTATTGATTTTTTGGAGGTCAGGACAAGTATAATCCGTTTACTCATTGCATGCGACAAGTTTGGTCACGTGACTCATGTTCTCCTTTTGACATGGCATTTCTACTTCTATTCGTGCATAGCTAATCGATGTTTTTCTGAATTTCCATATCAGCCGGCCAACCGCAGTGAACCTATCTGATGCTGCAACGAAGCTTCAGAATTTAGTGTCACGGACAGCTGAAACTGCAAAAGATGCCAAATCTATCTTTCAGGTGCTAACCTAGAGAAATAATTTTGGTATATCTTCCGCTCACTAGTAGCTAAGTACCTACATAAACAAATTCATTGTGAAGAATTGTGTCCATCTACTGAATTTCTAGCGGTATATAGTCAATATGTTCTGCAACTTGTGTTTTCTTCCTTATTTTTATTCTAATCTAGAAGTAACCAACCTGATGACAGGAGATGGCATGCAACTGCATCCACAAGTTTATCTTTTGTAGCTGATTCTATTGTTTAGGGAAAATTTTTCTTTAGTGTGCACCTTAAGTTTTCCTTCAAGCTTGCATCTACTGTCAGAAAATTATTGTATTATGGAGTCAAAATTATCTAATTGTTCAGTGCAGGTTAGGAGAAACAAGAAGAATTAGTTGTCTATGTAATTTACCCAAATTGGGCCTTTTTGTGCCAATTGGTGATGGTTTTATGCCAATTCAGGCTGAATCATGTTACTCTTGCATGTCAATGCTTCACACATTTCCTTAAAAAAATGGTGAAACCCCCAAAGCTTTCCTTTTTGGTTGAGTGTCACTTGAAATTTCCTACAACTTGCCAATTGGTTGTGATTTTTGGCTGGTTCCCAGCAGAGTTGTTTGCATCCCACAATTTGTGCTAAAATGTCGCAACTACTATCAGACCAGTTACAACTGGTAACCAGCAAGAGACTAGCAGTGATCACCTTTTGAGGACAATTTTCTCAATTCCTAGCACACCAGTTACAACTGGTAACAAGCATAAATATTGATCATCAGAACTTATCAGGTGATTCCCTCAAAAAAAAAAACTTACCAGGTGATAACAGGTTAACAACCCCTGGCTCTGCCTTTTAGTTGCTGCTCCATTTGGAAACTATTGTTTATTGTTGAATTTTTGCAACCTCATATATGGTCTAGTGCGATAAATTTTAAGTACAGACATGATGTCCTTCCTTATCAGATGAAAGTGTCGGGTGAACTGATTTGACCTGTATTTGCTAACCTGTTGTATTATCCTTTCTCCAACCAGGTGTTTATTGAGGCTGCAGAGGCTATGCTAGTTGATGATGTGGCGGATAATAAGGCAATTGGCTCGCATGGAGCTGAATTTCTTCGACAGCAGCTTGGAAATTCAAAAAATATCTCTGTTTTAACCCATTGTAATACTGGCAGGTAAACATGTAAATCGAAATGAATTGTTTCTTCTATGTGTGATGCTCAAATTCGTTGTGCGATGATACTTCATTATTTTCTTTCTAATCCAGCCTTGCAACTGCTGGTTATGGAACTGCCCTTGGGGTTATTCGCACTCTTCACTCTGGAGGAGTTTTGGAAAAGGCCTTTTGCACTGAAACTCGCCCATTTAACCAGGTAGGCATTCCATCATTTGCATTATTATAGAACTTCTCTGAATGATTTAGCTTGTCGTCTTTTCTTCCAAGACATTAAAGTAGAGCACAATCACTTACATCTCTGACATATAAGTGGCTAAACCACTGAGAATCAATTGATTCTTAATTAACCTTTTTTTACTAACTGTCCACGTCATGTATCTGTCTCTCAATCACTCATGTTCAAATATATTGTTAGAGATGAACTGGTTACTACATTTTCTTTAGCAGCTCTTAAGATTAGTCTTGCAGTGTATTTACAGACGTACAGAGCTCTTAACAGTTTGCTGCTAATTTGCAGGGTTCCAGGCTTACAGCTTTTGAGCTAGTTCATGATAAAATACCCGCAACACTTATAGCAGATTCTGCTGCTGCTGCACTAATGAAAAATGGGCAAGTTCAAGCTGTAATCGTTGGTGCCGATCGTATAGCCGCGAATGGTAAAACACCCACTACAATTCTTGAATCAATTGAAAACTTAAGATTCCTGTTGCTGACTGTGTTTCATTGTCGAATTTCAAGGTGATACGGCCAATAAGATTGGCACATACAACCTTTCCATCTCTGCAAAGCATCATGGTGTACAATTTTATGTGGCCGCACCAGTGACTTCGATCGACCTCTCCCTCCCATCTGGGGAACAAATTGTGATAGAAGAAAGGTCGCCCAAGGAGTTGTTGAACTCTGAAGGTGGTCTAGGAAAGCAAGTTGCTGCGTCAGGAATATCAGTCTGGAACCCTGCCTTTGATGTTACTCCAGCAAATCTAATTACTGCAATTATAACAGAAAAGGTATCTCTCTCTCCACCCTTTTAAATGTTTCATTGTTTTTGCACTTTTGCTATTGGTCTATACGTGCAGAACATTGGTTGATAGACTCTTGTATTGACGAGAACGAGATTTTCTCCATTGATTTACAGGGTGTAATCACAAAGTCTGATGCTGATGGAACTTTCGACATCAAAGGTTTCATTCAATCTGCAAAATAATGCACTCCAGTGAGGCCCACCTTTGTATGGCATGAATGCGTTGGAGCATCCGTGATGATAGAACTCTAGGCAATACGATTGCTCCGAGTGAAATTGAAAAATAAAGTCTTGGTGGCAACACGCACATGTTGCACTACGAGGATGACCACGCCTCTCTGGAGTTAGGTGTAACATCCCTAAAATGTAAACTTGGGATAATTTTATTCAGAATAAATGTGGAAAGTATTTTGAACATGTTTTTAATTTTTTTTCCTAAATCAACTATTGCATTTGTCGAGAAAAATCTAGAACAGATAAAATTTTGGAAAACTTTCTCAAGCAAGTACGTCAGGCGCCTTCATAATTTTTTTTAATAATTTGTGGTGTTCGTTTGCTATATTTAGAAATTCCTCTAGCTCAGCCTTTTTTCAAAATTTTCGAACCAATTCATTTTTCCCACCGCCTTTGGGCCGAAACTGGCGTGACCTATTTTCTTCGCGCGCAATACTGGCCTGCGCCAGCCCGCCTTGCACCCTCGCTCACCCTCTCACTGATGTCACGGCCCAACCTGTCAGAAGCTTTCTTCCACCTCGACCTGCCTCCACACGCTTGCCTCTGCTCTGTCGTTCGCCCATGGATTGCGACGTCACCCACCGTTTTATGCTTACCTGCTCCCGTCGCCTTCGCGCCGCGCGTCGCGTCACCGTCGTGCCAACTCGCCGTGTTGCGAATGCCATTCTCGTCCCTGTTTTCTCACGTAACCACCGCTATCTCACCACTTTCTCGCGCCATTCTCAAAGGTATATAAACCATACAACTGGCGTCGCCGTCTTCCTTAGTTTGCCCGTTCCATTTTTTGCAAACCCGAATTTGTTACTCCTTGGTTTCGCAGAACGCACGCATCGTTCTCGCCAGCGAAGCGCTGTTTTGCTCTTTGAGCTTCATTCATCCTTCTCCTTTGCTCAATATAGCACTGGGAGCTCCATAGCGCAATCACACCGCCTCTGTCTTCGTCTCCAGCGCGCACCCGATCTAAGTCACTATGTTCCTACTGTTCCGGTGAGTTTTCTGCAGGCTATCTCGCAAGGAATCAAGTCTTCTTGTCATCTTCCCCATTTCCAGCCGCTGCTGCCATTTCTGTTGATTTCCGCCAATCTGGTGAGTCCCTGGTTGATTCCTTCGCCCATTACCATCTTCAGCATGCCCGTGAGCTAACGCGCGCCTTCTTGTAGCATCTTCATTGAAGTAGAGCATCGTCACTGAGGGACCTCTCTGCGCCGCCGCTACTCATTGCCGCCAAGCCGCCCCAAGACATCTCCAACCTCATCATCATCACCTTCGTGATCGTAGTGAGGCCCGAACCTCATGCACACTTCAATTCGTCTCGGGCGAGTAGCTTACGCCATTGCCACTAGCTCTGTCCATGGCACCGCCGCAGAAAACACCTCTGGCTCGCCTCTGATGACTCTAGGTCCTCGTGCTCGGCCCGTTAGCATCGCTTGGGCCCATTTAGTCAAGTGCGCCAAGCCATTAGCCTAGGAGATGTCCCCTACACGAAAGCTACTACAAGCCTGAGCACCTCCGCTGCTTCTTGCCGGTGTAGCGCCGCCTCCGGCCACCTCTTTTGTCGCTACTGCCACCCAAAGCATCGCCATGCAACCCTCTTTCCATTCTACCGCTCAACGTCGCTGTTTGTCGCATCGTTCGCCGCCGACGAGCTCGCCTTCACGCTCGGCCGCACGCAGCTCTGCTCCTCTTCCTCTATCTCAGTTACAATGGGTCCCACTTAGGGTTAGTATTAGCTTAGCGCTAATGACAATGCTTAAAAGTAACTAGTCACTGACATGTGGGACCAGTCGAGAAGATAAATAAAAAATCTAATTTAAATGTGTTTTAGTAATCGAGTCACTGAAATGCAGGACTCACGCACTATTTTCGGTATTAAAACGTGTTTTAGAAACCGAGAGGATGACAAGTGGACCCTACCTGTTAGCAGGTTAAAAATAAAATTAGGCTTAATTGCTTAGTTAATATTAAATGACTCTAGGACATGTAGGACCATCCACTATTTTCGTAAATAAAATTAGAAATAAACAAACCCAAGAGACTGACATGTAGGGCCCACATGTAAGAAAATGATTTTCAGAAAAATATAAAAATGGCAAAGCCGCTTTCAATATAAAGGAAATATGTTTTCTCTATTAGAAAGCGTAAATTTCAGAAAATATGCTTTCGATATCACCCTTGTTATTTTTAGGATTTTTCAAGACGAGAAAAATTCAAATAATAACTTTTGCATATGAACTCCAAATTGGATGATTTCCTTATATATTCATCTAAAATCATGCTCTATCTAAATATGCAAAAATATTTGGATTTTGTTGCTGTTGAATTTATTTTACTATTTATGATTTGTTTTCGTCTTTTTTTTAATAGATGTCGGAAACATGATAAAGATTATCGACGATCGAGCACCCTCATTCTCTGAGCAACCAGAGCAAGGCAAGCACCTCCTTTGACTATGTTGATCATATTATTTCAATTATTTTGTTTTGTTTTGCAAAGTCTGTTATGCATGCGTGTATGTTTGGCTAAAATTACTATATTTACGGGTAATAGTAGTTGAATTCCTATTGAATGCATGAATCCTCCTTGTGAATTTTTCATCCTCACTATTGTAGCCATTAGGATATGGTTTAGACAATAACTAATGTCAATTTGGGTATTGTAACTAAGAATATCGAATAGATGCTTAGCAGGGCTCTAGTTTCGCTAAATTTGAACAATTGATTAAAATTGAGTATGGATTTGGGAGAATTTAAAATATTGGTCCAGAGGGGTTACCTCTGTTAGTTTGGTATAAAATAAAAATGAAAAACTTAGTTTTTGACGTGTGTGAGCTATATTGTTAACTGAGAAGTGTGAGAGGTGTATCTCACAAGTAGATAGGGGGAGATCCTCGCCCGGATCGATTAAGGATCAAATGCCGATGTATCCAACCTAAGCTTAAGCGTACAACCACATGGTTGAACTGGGGTGGTCTTAGCTAATTAAGTTGTCTAGGTCTAGCCTTGCATGTTGGTAGGCCGTAGTAGTACGAGCATATCTAGGTAGGTTTGCTTGAAGGGGCTCCCTTCACCGAGGTGTTGGGAATAAAGCTTGCCGATACAATGGTGAATGCCTCACTGAGACGGGGATGTACCCGGGTGAAGTGATGGTGTTTCATTCGCTGGGCTAGTGCAAGGTTAGGACTAGGTGATGTAAAGGCTTCGTTACGAACTTTAGACTGCTTGGTAACATGTTGTGAGCAGTGGTGTCGATGGATGCCAAACAAACTAAAGAGCTCATATCGTGTGGGTAAAGTTGTACTTTTCTACAGAGTGTACATCTATTTAAATAGTTGTGCTCGTAATCATGAGCTTGCTAAGTGTCATTTCACCGGGTATAGTCTTTCCTTTTGCAAAACAGTTTGTTGGAAAATGATGGGATGGATTGTGATGTGTGTGTGTCATGTCTATGGCTGAGAATGAAATGATGATCACAACCGATGTCAGGCCCCCGGGCGTGTAATATCCGAAGGCCCTATGTGTATACTGTATTAGTCCCATGATCAGTGGCTAGCACACACATTCATAATATTTGGTATTCACATCCATACATTCACATCAAAAAATAAAGTAAAGGGGTGCTTAACTTAAACTATTACAAGTTATTACATCAACGCCCAACCGGCCAAATAAAAATAGTCATCAGAGTAAAAAATATAGCAGCGGGAGAAATAATATAAGTAGCAAAATTCCAATAGCATGCCCATCCGATCCCATAGGCAACCGACAGAGAACAAGGCCTAGGTAGACCCATCACTGAACCATCTGATTCCGGGTGCAAAGAACGTGTCGTCTGGCGTCGGATCATCCTCGAACTCTGGACAACATTATAAGCAAGATTGAGTACTTATGTACTTAGCAAGACTTGTAGTGTATAACAAAAATTATATTAAATGCACGGCTATCAAAATGTGAGGCTCTACTCTACAAGTTGTTTTGCTTTAAGCTGCTTTTATTTGCAATATTCATAAGTAGTAATTTACAATGGAATTTGAAAGAATAGTTTAATTATGTACAAGACAGTAAGTAACGATATAAACAAATAATAACATCATCACGTAACCCTTCTCGGTTACGAGCACAAAAGAAGTATAACAACAACTCGCAACCCTCCTTGGCTGCGAGCCACATTTCATGTTCAACCATAGACATAGCAGTTAACTCAACAAAAATAAAACCCCATGTCATTGCCCATGTTTTGTGACAAAACGGATTTTTGAAAATCAAAGCTACAGCCATACCAACCGCACTAAGCATACTCATGACCGCGAGCACGTCTATTTAAATAGATTTTCACTCTACAGAGATGTACAACTTTACCCATAGTACGCGAATATTCCAGTTGCCTGGAATTTTCTATATCACTGCTCACTACCGTAGGTAAGCAGTCTAGAACTCGCGACGCAGCCTTTACATCACCTAGTTCTAACCTTGCACTAGCCCAATGAATGTCTACACACTCACCCAGATACCCTCCGTTGAGTGAGGCCCTCACTTACCCGGATACCCTCCGTCAAGTGAGGCATTCGCAGTTGTGTTGGCAAGCTTTGTTCCCAACGCCTCGGTGAAGAGAGCCCCTTCGGACATACCTAACCGGTCATGCCCACACTCTATGGCCTACCTACGTGAAAGGCTAGTTTTTCAGTGACTTAGTTAGCTACAACTATCCCATACTAGCACATGGAGTTGTACATTTAGGTCTTAGTCCCGGAGTTGCTGGCTTCAGTCCTTAACTGACCCGGGCGAGGATCTCCACCCTATCTACTAGTGAGTCACAATTCTTACTTTCTCAGAATTTATCGTGTCTAAAATTAGATTTTTATTTTATTTTCATACAACATAAGAGAGGTACCCCCTCTGGACATTTTTCAAAATATCCCAAATTCACAAATTAACATATTGTCCTTTTATTGGTTTTTCGAAAAAATCTACTGTTCTAGTAGCAGTTGTCCGGTATTCGCACTCAAAATTTCCTAGATGATTTTATATATTATCTAATCCATATTCTAACAGCTACAACAGTAAGGGATCGATATTCCAAGGGGATATGTGCAGCAAATAGGATTACAACTACCAATTTCCCAATCATAGCATTTTTCATACAAAACATACACTCATGTATAGTAGATTTTACAAAAACAAGGCATAATAAGTAAAATATTGGGATTAACATGATCAAAGGAGGCGTTTGCCTTGCTCTTGCTATTCTGAATATATGGTTGATTAGTCGTCGAAATAATCACTCGAGCAATCGAAGTCTAATTTAAAAAGAGCTAAAAATGAATTAAATAATACCAATAAATTCAACAGTGGCCAAAATCAAATATTTTTTACATATTCTGGTAGTTCATGATTTTAGATGAATTTATAAATAAAAATCATTTAATTTGGAGTTTTTATGCGAAAGTTATTAAGGTTTGAATTTTATTCGGTTTGAAAAATCCAGAGAAAATGAGAAATACGCTTTCTAACAGGGAAAGCATATTCTCGCGCATAAACTACTGAGGTTTACGGTTTCTAGTATGGAAAGCATATTCTTCTCAGAACTAAAAGCGTATTTTTCATTTTTTGTTTGATTTTCTTTAATAAACCGACAAGTGGGGTCCACTTGTCAGTGACTCGGTTCACGCGACAGTGCGTAGACCAGAGGTCTATACACACAGTGCATGGCCCACGGGTGGTGCACTGTGCACTTAAGTGGCTGTGGGTCCCACATGTCATTGACTCATTTGAGAATAACGATTCATTTTAGATTTCTTTTAATCTTTGGCTTGGTCCCACACATCAGCGACTCATCAATGATTAACTAATCACGTAAAACTGGATTTGTGCTAATGACCGAGATTATGCGCGTTGATGATGAGCTACAGTGTCCGCCTCGTAGAGCAGCGCGATGGCGCTTGCACCCACGCTCGTCGTCGACGAGGTGGCGCTTAGCGATGCTGGGGAATACCCAAAATGGGTTCCTCGTGCTATTGCGCACCTAGGGGTGCTGGCGGCGAAGCCTGGGGTGGCGCGACGGAGCTAGGCGACGGCGCAGCTACGACAACAACGCGCTTTGCAAACCGACGGCGTTTACAACTAACAAACTCATGCATAAGCATCTACGGTCTACTAGGAGTATACCAGAGCAAGGAGGAAGGACGGAGATGGCTGGAGATGGCTTGGCAACGAAGACTAGTGGTGGCGCGACGAGCTTCACGTGGAGAAGGCATTCGGTCGAGGGAGAGCGTCGTCTAGTGGTCGGGGAAGGATGAGGATGTCCTGGCGATGCTCTCGGTGCAAGTAATCGGTCCGAGGTGTAGTGTCGGGACCCAAAATTACAATTCTGGACCCTCTGTGTATACTGCACTAGTCCAGGATCACGCTAGTGCACACAGTGGCAACATCGATGAAATATCATTTCCATATACAAAGATGACTAAGAAATAGGCGAATAACAATAAATATCAGAGTAAAGACCTTAAGGTCAAAGCTTACAATTAATGCCTCAGAAGGCGAATAGCTCAATGAAGTCGCAAATGAACGAAACGGATAACTTCAAATGAAGCCCATCCATATGCCCACAGCAATGGTGAAGTGCGCGACCTAGTTCTTCTCGATCCTTGAAGTAGACCTTATTGACCGACGATTCCTCCATTTCTGTAGGTTTGGGCGCAAGTTTTACAACAAGCGTGAGTACACAACCGTACTCGCAAGTCATACCACCGAATGCAATGTATAGATGCAGGCTTATTCCAAAGGAAATGACTTCTGTGGTTATTTTGCATAAATGCAACATTTGCAATTGAATATGAATAATAGATTGAAAGCATAATTCAAAACAAATAGACAATATTAATTTAACATTTGTTTTCACAAAGACACATAGCCTAATCAAATTCTTTCACACAGCCATATGACTTAAATCACACAGCTGTCCCTTCCCAATTGTTTTATGAAAACTACCCTCGTGTGAAATCCCGAGCATTGTCCATGACCATGACGCGCTATTCGAATAGATTGTTTAACACTCTGCAGAGGTTGTACACTTTACCCACACGATATAACCAGTGTGGCCGCACTAATCATAACAAAACGGTTCAGAAACTTCATCTCGACATTGACATTCTTATTCACATAGTACCCATATCACATAGCTTAACCTATCCACCTGAACATCAATGTCAAGACTCCATAACTTACTAAGTTAGGCCCGTTTTATCAGACATGTGGTCGTACAGTAAGGCTCAGTTCAATGGCACACAAAGTTAAGTCCTTAATTGACCAAGGCAAGACTTCCATGTTCTAACTAAATCACAAAGAACATTATTCCCATCACAAAGTCCACCATGTCACACAGTCTCCACCACTTGCCTCAGTCTAAATCCTTTACCACCCAGTTGGTTTTAGTGCAACACATGCCATCACGAAGTAATAACACATAGCACACAGTTTTACACAAAGTTCCATAGTCACTTAGTCATGATTAATAATTGCAACTTACATGAGATGTGAGACTCGTAGCATGGCTAAGCAATCTACTCGTACTAACCAACCCACGTTGGTAATACCATATAACCAACCCACGTTGGTATAAATATGAACCAATCTAGGGTGACAAAAGATTATGACATACAATAGACAAAGTGGATATAACAAATTGGATTAATAGCTAAACCCAAAAGCATTTAAATAAATAATTAAAGTAGAATGCAATAATTTGAATCAAAGAAATTTTAAAAACTGGGATTCAATATGATCAAAGGTATAACTTGCCTTGCTATAGCAATGGTGATCTTATTTTATCTTCAATCTTCTACTTGCTTGATCTTCAGCTCCTTCGGACGATTCCGGGACTTCGGCGTCTAACGAGAAAGAAAGCGCAAAACAAACTAAATTCAAAAGACAAATCAAATAAACTCCAAATTGAAATTGAATGGTACTGGAAGGTAGATATTGAATTTAGATGAATTTAGAAACTTGAATGAGTTCAATCGGAATTGGATGAAGAAGATATGACTTTTGGAAGATTGGAATTTACATGAAATGATGAAAAGCTCTACGGAATATTCTCGAATATTCTATTCCGAAAATATTAGAAAAGAATAAGTGTATGATGGGTGGGACCGATGGTATTTATGGATTTCTAGAATTAAAATAATTCCAGAAATAAGGTAGAGAGAGTGACATGTGGGACCAATAAGATAAAAGGATTTTTCAAGAATTAAATTAATTCCCGAAAATAGAATTAGGGGTTGACATGTGGGCCACTGGTCTATGGACCGGGTCCACGGAGATATGCTAGTCCACGGTGGACCAAGCTCATGAATAGGGTTTGACCAAGATTGACTGACATACGGAACCCGTATGTAAGAGAGATAAATAATTAGGATTTTAATTAGGAGGACGACATGTGGGGTCAACATGAAAGTGATAGAGATTTATATTTTCTTGCATGACATAGAGAAAGAAAGAATCAACAGTGAAGCATGCATTGAAGAAATACTACATGCAATGGTTTACAAAGAACAGAGGACAGATCTCAGAAGGCTGCACATTGGTCTAGGCTCAGTAGAAGAATCATAGAACAGGTCTTCATAACTTGATCTTGTGGCATGGAATTGGCAAGCAAAAACAATAGGGAAAGAATTAAGAGAAGGATCACAGAGATATGCTTGCACTTGAATTATTGGCTTGGTTGGAGGGCAAAAGAACCATACAACAGAGAATCAACGAACTAGATAACACCACCCAAAAGGAAGCTACGATCTGGTCAGGCAGGAATAGTGAACAGAGTTTAGGCTAAATCTTGCTCATGGAGGTGTAGATGAACGGAGGCGAAACAACGTTGGTGAAGGGGCAAAACGGAAAGGAAACGACGAGCCGGAGATGATGACGCGGTCCGGACGTCGAGATTTTCTCCATGCGACGGCGGCGCGGCGAAGAACGCCGACGACGGCGCCTCACGGTGCGTAACACTTCGGTGATGCTCGCGAAAAGGGAGGTGAGCATGGCGTAGAACGCGCGGCGAACTCAACGGTGGTGGAGTTGAAGGCGAGGATCAACGGTTGCGGAGTAATTGGCCGGAGAAGAACGTGATGTATAAGGCGAGAGAACGCCGATTCTCGGTGCACGGTGGATGAAACTTGAATCTACAAGAGGAAAAATAGGTATCGACGAGGGCACAAGATGACGCGATCGGATTTTGGAAAACTCAGCGAGGAAGCGAGAACGCGATGAACACGTTTCGCTTTAGGGCTTGACATGGCCGACGGTGCTCGGTGATCTTCGCGAAGAGGAAGGAACCATGACGTAGAACGCGACGACGCGAAGCCAACGCCGTAGACGGTTCGGCCGGGGGACGTCGGATAAAGCCGTAGTTCGCCGGAGAAGAACTTCGGTTGGAGCTCGGTTTTCTGAAGATTGCGGCGAAAATAGATTGGTTTGGAGGAAACCAATTCAGGGGATTGGAAGAGGGGATCAATACGGACGCGTGAGCGCAAACGGCTCGCATTTATATGCACCGTAGAGGAAGATATGAAAGTTTGAAATTTTCAGTTGGAGACGTGCACGGAACGAACTCGTTCTGGACTCGTTCCGGAAGATGAACAGTACTCGCAGTTTACTGTAGCATCGGCAGGAGAGAGAAAATCTGGATTTTCGGAATTAAAAGAAATCCTAAAAATCAAGGAGGTCAAATAAATAGCAAACAAATCCAGAAAAATCTCAGAAAATACCCAAAAATTCCTCGAAGGACAAGGAAGCCAAATAACACAAATTTTTATTTAATTCATGTTTATATTAGTCAAATTAAATATTTTTAATTTAGAAAAATTCCAGATTAAGCTTTATTAATTCAAATAAAATTGGTGAAATTTTCCAGGGACCTAAACTACTCAAAAGATTTTTGAAAAGCCAAATTTTGGGACGTTACATGTAGTGAAGCTCCGGCGGCAACTGCAGCAGTGGAAATGGTTGGAGACGAGGAAGAAATGTCGATTCGATGTTTCCTGTGGATCAAAGACGAAAGCATGTGAGGAGAAAGCATTAAGGTGATCTGGAACACGCGATGATGTAGATAACGTGATGAGAAACCCTTCTGAATGGCCGGAGTAGCGGTGGTGGCGCATAGCCAAAAATAGAGTTCGAGCTCTTGGACGATTGAGCTCGAATGAGGAGGAGAAAATGGAAGAGGAAGTGCGCACTGGTGAGGAAAAGATGAAACAAAGCTCGGGGTAGCTTTTTATAGCTAGAGGGGCGGAGTAGAGCGAGGGAGAGCTTGAGGATGACCGCAGGAAAAGCGATGGAGTTCTCCAGTGTACGGGCAGGTATGGGGCGAGATAAGGGCAGGGATGGGCGCGGAGGCGACGGGCAACGCGACCGGGGCAGTTGGACTGTGGAAATCGGGGGCGGTGCGGTCCAAAACGGTGGGCGGTGTGGCGGAGGGCTCACAAGTGTGCGCTGGCGCTCAGTGCACCGAGGTGGAAGAAGGTCCCTGTGGGTGGGGCCCACTTGCCAGAGAGAGTGAGAGAGGAGAGTTAGATTTAGGTTTTTCATTTTCTGCTGAATTGTTTGCTGATTTTATTCACCAAGGAAACGACCTTGAAATTTTATGAAAATTTTTGTGCAGGCTTCTGACATAATTTCTTTTCTCTTATAATTTTTTTAGAGGTTTATACCTTCTGTGAATTTCTCCAAAATTCATACAAATTTCTGTTCTTATGAGTTTGTATTTGTTTTTCTTACCAAGTTTTCACATAAATGTTTTGGTGAATTTTTCCTAAGAGATTATGCCCATAATAATTATCTCAATTATTATTTTTACTTTGTTTTATATAATTTCTTTTGAGTTCATGTTTTGCTTGCATTTCATGTATTGCTTTTTAACCAAAAGTCAAATTTAAACATGATAGATTTTCATACGCAAAATGGTCAAAGCATTCTTCCTAGTGCATTTATAATACATATTTCCATAATTCAGATTTTTGGATGTTACAACTGAGGAGGGTTGTGATTTACTATGGTTTAAAGTTACATACTTGTTATTTCATTATCTGTCCATTGCTCTTTAAATTTCCATTGTAAATTATTACATATCGATATTGCAAAGTAAACTTACTTAATGCTGAGCCTCCCTCTTTGATAGCCTTGCATTGATATTATGTTACGATACACTATAAGTCTTGCTGAGTACAAAATGTACTCAATCTTGCTTAACTTGTTGATCAAAGTATGAGGATGAACCGATTTCAGACGACACGTTCTTCGCACCTAGTTCCGGAGGGTACGGTGATGGGTCTTGTTAGGGTCTTGTCCATGTTGGTTGCCTAAGGGTATGGATGGGCACACTGCTGGACTTTTGGTTTTATTACTATGCTTCCACTGTTCTTCTTTTGATACTTGCAGTTTAATTTGGTCGGTCGGCCTTTTGTAATATAACTTGTTGTGACCACTTAAGCTTAATGTCCTATTTGTTTCATGTTGTATGTATAATGTGTATAGATGTGATTATCAATGTTGTTGATGTGTGTACTAGCACTGTTCATGAGACTAGTACCGTACACACACGAGAGCTTCGGGTATTCAAAGCCCGGGGTCCGACATTAGGTAAACTGTTATCTATTATGTGCAAAGAAATCTTAAACATAGTGTTTTGTGCAACGGGTTCAAATTTGATTATGCAGATTGTAATCTACTAAAAAATTTACATCTTTTTGACTAAAGGTAGTACTCCCTCTTTCACCATACTTATCCAACTATCATGTACAAACTAAGGAACCAATCCCTATTTGGAATGAGAAATTTCTCAGATTCCTTTGGCAATTGAATTATTTTCTGTGAAATTCCTGCAACCACATTCAAAATAGACCTGAAGTTGTTAATAGAATTGGATCATACTTACCCATATTAAACTATGTATGTCAACTGGTATGTCATCTTTCACATTATTAATAAGGCAAAATTTGCTATAGGACACCCAACTTTCGTGATATTTGCTCCAAGACACTGACTTTTGTGTATTTGTTGAAAGACACTCATGGATAGATAGATTTTTCACTCACCTTCTCTCCTCTCTCAGCCGGATATTATATTTTAATGGGCAGAATGTCCTATGACAAAAAGGCATCAAAGTTGTCTTACAGCAAAGACAAAATACCAGTGTCCTAGAGCAAATGACACAAAATTTAAGTGGTTTGTAGCCAATTTTTCCTATTAATAGTCGGGTCGACCCAGAACATATGAAGCATAAATGGGCAATCGGGTGTTCAAATGCAAATGGCAACGAGGTCCATCGGAGGGAAAAAAAATCCTATAGGACCTGGTCTACAACTTTATTGATGTGGACCAACTCCATCATATGAAATGTGTCTTTTCACGAATCTCAAAACGCACAGCCTCATAAATAACTGATGTGAATTTTCACGAATTGAATACTGAAGGCTACCATGTCACGCTTTGAGATTCGTGAAAGGACACGTGTCATGCAATGGAGTTGGTTCACATCAATGGAGTTGTGGACCAGGTCCTATAGGATTTTTTTCCCATCAGAGGTAGCTCCTGCAGCTTAGATAGGGGTGGGCGTAGCACCCATCCACTTCACTTTCACAAAAAGAAAAAAAAGCACAATAAGATTTTTTTTGAAAAAGGACCCATAAATAATCAATCCCCACCACCCACTCCCTTCCTCATCCCGATGTTGCCACACTTCCTCCTCGCGACCACCGTGACATCCTCTCCCCTCTTGCCCTCGGTCTGCCTCATCCCCCCTCCACGCCGAGGAAGTAGGGTTACAGATTTGCCACTGCCAACCTGCGATTCCCTGCCGCCTCCCTCCCTCCTCTTTCCTTGGTTCCTCCGCTGCCTCCAGGCTAGGGAACCACACCGCCCCCTCGCACAGTCGCTCACTCATGGCCCAACTAGTTCTACCAATGTTGGTCCCATGTAAGTCTCTTGGCTCTTGTTTGCCTCATGTTCTTGGACTATTCTTTGTTTAATGTGTATTGCTAAATTCTTTTTTTTCTTGGTCCAAGAGTATTCTAGTTGCATAATTTCTGTGTCGAGAGATATGTAGAAGATGGTCACAGCCGAGATGATATGGCCCCAAGTGCTACTCCAACTTTGGGTTGTGTTTCTAACTCACAATCTGAGGTTGTATCTTGTGTTGGTACTTTTTTAATGGATGGAAAAGAGAAAAGATTACAGTCGTGTGGATCCTTCGGTCGTGCGCCGACTAGCATGCATGCAACGCTTGAGCTAGTGGCGTGCATGAGACAGGGAAGCAGCAACTCATGGGACAAGGGAGGTGGCCGAGCGTGTGATGAGTGTGGGTCGCATGGATCGCATGAGGCCAAGCGCCAAGTGCGAGCTAGAAACGAGGGCAAGCTAGGAGTCACATTGAGCCAGGAGGAGGAGAAATCCTAGTCGATTCAATTTGGGTCTGAATTTAGATATGAATCAGAATTTTTCCTTATTCGTAGGCAGTCTAAATAGGAGAGTTGATTTTGTAACAACCAGTCCAACACTGAGCCCAGAATGTCACTCAACTACATCAACTACTAATCTAAACCACATATTGCAATAAATTCCAGCAAGCACGAAACAAACAAAAACCTGTCCATGAGTCACAATAGAAAATATTAAATGCAATTAAATTGTATAAGAATCAACATACTAGATAACAATACTGAATAAAGAACCAATAGGTAATAGGCGGTCCATAAATAGTCTAATGAATGAATAAACAAGTCTCATCTAATCACATAGAATTATTCAATGATTATCAAGTCCTAGAAAGAATAAATCATCACACTATAATAACGTTCTCATGGCCAAGTAATTTCAAGTATTTGAAGTGAGTGCAATCGTTCCATGTGCGCTATCCATTCCCATGCGAGAAGCCGTCATCGACCACCTAAAGCAACAATAAAGCAATGTTGAGTCCAAGACTTAGTAAGTACAAGATACAAAGGTAAATACACAAGTTCATTAAACATTTAATGCATTATCATAAATCTCATACTTTTTATTCTCAAATCCCATCAATATCTTTCTCATGGATGCAAATACCATGATGCACCTCTTTTAGCTGATACCAGTATAGCAAAGTGTTCACTCATCGGTGACACACTTTTCTACCCCACCTTTGTTAGGGTGGGGTCCCTACCTCTATAGGATTTTAATATGGGGCACACCGGATTAACCATAATCATGGAAGTACTCACTGCCCTGGCCCTTATGCAAGTGAATGATGCAGTAATTCATTAAGCAATAATAATCTCACTATGTCATCAATCTTACTCTTTTCATCAATAATACCATGACAAGTAAATAACTTAACAAAATATAATTAATTCTCATTGTAATAAATCAACAAGACAATGACAATCACCTATTGTTCACCATTGTACCAATCATTTGCCTCTTAACTTCTAAGAGCCAGGTAGCGGGATAGTGGCAATGTGCTAGAGGCTGTACTCCATGTACAAATAATTTAAATATACTAAAAAAATACATCAACACAGCACCAAAACATTACACCAATCGCCGCGTCTACGAAATATCGACACTTTTACCTTGATCCTACCGGATGCACTATCCGCTGTACCAGTAGTAAAATAACTCTAATTCTCTCCTCGAAACCCCAAATCTAGCGAAACATATAATATCTGGAATTCCCACAAAATTATCTACAACTTCCTAGTTATGACGAACTTCTGAATCTATTATTTATTTCCCGTTTCTAACCCCGAAAACTATCTATTTCCCGTTTCTAACCCCGAAAACTATCCCAGAATCTGTCAGGACATACTACTTCATAATTTTGTATTTTTTTTTATATAACTTGAAAAGTAATGAACAATACAAGTTCCGGAATCTACTCAAAATTATCTAGCTTATTCAAGTTGTCACCAAAATTAAATTACTTCATTTACTACGAGAAAACATCCCATCTACACGACAGCTGCTAACAACGTTTGTTTTCTGGATAGCGACCTTCCTGATGTTGTAAAGTTTCACTCACAACTCCAAATCTAGTGTTCTAGACCTTCCTGAAAAGCTAATAAAATTCTCCACATCTTTTGTAACTAGCCGAAACCCTGAATTGTGACATATATACCCTTAATTACCCTCGCAAGGTTCTACAGTGTTGTTCGTCGAACTAGGATTTCCCAAAAGCTATACTTCCCATGATCAAAACGATCTACAATGTGATTAAACAATACTCTAAGATCAATCTAGGTATTATCATATCGTTACCCACGAAATTTGGACGAATCTCAGAGACGTACGGGTCAAGAAACCCTAGTTTTCACCTCTTTTGTTCCTTCTGCTTCTTTTCTTCCTTCCTGCCCTTCTCCTTGTTGATCTGTTCTTACTTTCCACTTCCTTCTCTCTCTCTAATGCAGCAGCATTAGCAAAAGCAAGCAACTAGCTAGCTGGCAAAAGCACAAGCATGCATGCAGAGAAACAACACATGCACGCAAGGGCAGCATGCATGCAGCGGCTGTGCAGCATGCAGAAAGCAAGCTGGCGGCAGGGCTAGGGCCTAGCAGCCGTGCAGTGAAAACGCAGAGGTAGTAACTAGCAACAGGGAAGCATGGCGTAATGCAGGAGGCAGACTGGAGAAGGCTGTGCATGTAGGGGCAGCAAGGACAGCAGAACGCAGGGGCTGCCCCATCTCCCTTCCCTCTTGTAGCCAGCCCACTAATAGGTCTTGGACCAAATGGCTGGCTTTCCCCATGGTGTGGTGTAGTGCGGCGGCAGGCCGGCGCGTGGCGCGGCTGGCTTTGGGCATGGCGAGCGCGCGCACGTTCGGCACGGTGGCTAGCGCGCATGGCGTGTTGGGCGCCGGCGGTCGGCTTCGGGCCAGGCGACAATGTTTTTCCCGTTTCACGCATGAACAGTAACTACTGTGATGGATAGTACTGTAGCCAGTAACAGATCTAATCCAGCAGGACTAATATATTAATCTTGGTTTTATAACGCGAATTAATTTCAAGGCAGTTTAATAGATCTATACCAATACAAATTAACCTACCAGATTAATTCATAGTAAAAACAATAGATTGAAAAATGAAATTTTGGTGACATACCGATTTGGTCGTATAGAGCGATTCACGCTGATAACGTGTTGTTGAAGAACATAGTAATCATAGAAATTTAGCAACCAATCACCACACAATAAATGAACAATTACAGAGAGACGAACGATGTAGACACAATATATGAAACCTCTTTGTTGATAGATTAAAATTTTTAGTACAAAGAGGTCCTGTTTAAATATTAAAACCCACCAGGGCAGTTTCGGTATCGTGCTCATCAACCCTAAAATCAGGGTTTCTCAACCGTTGGGACCTACTATGTTAGGCCTGAGGAGGAGCAAGATGCTTGTGGTCGTGGCAAAGCCGTAGTAGATGCATTGTGGCAACATGAAACGGTGAAGGTCGGAGCATGCGAGAGGACGAGTGCAGGCAAGTTGATTTATGGGTGTTCATGCTATAATTGAGGTTTTAGTGGACGGTCTTAATCTTCAGTTGCTCTTTGTTGTTGTTTTTTTTTCTTGATCCATGTGTTGGAAATTTGATTTTTCTCGCGAGGACTGAGAAGAGAAGAACAGTCGTAATTCTATTGCTATTTATTTTTTAGGGTAGACCGGAGTGGAGGCCCTTACCTTAGATTTTCATTAAAAAGGTTTTGTTTCGGAGTACATAGCAAACTGGGTACACATAAAATGAAGCTAAATAAACTTAAAATATCATATCTTTTTCTCTCAAAACTTGCAACAAATACAAGATCTCATGTTTACCTTCCGGATGCTTAACTCTATTGGCCCACAGGCGTCAAAGTCTCCAAGCAGTGTTGACTAGTTCTCTCAGCCTCTCAGGCGGGATGCAAATGTCGTCGAAAACCTTCATTTTCCTTGACAACCGTATGCACCAAAGAAAGTCTATTTTTCAAGAACACGCAGGAGCTTTTGCATTAAGATAGAATAAAATCCACAAAATTTACAGTGAATTACAAGGTAGTGCTCAACACCACCACACCACCCCATGAATCAGAGAGCTAATTATCGACAAAACTACCACTACTACCACACAACATCCCTTGAGTTAGGGCTTATGTTTGCATGTTTTGCAGGATGGTAATTAGCTCGAGCTGGTTGCCGTCGTGTAGCATCCCAATTTTTGCATATTTTTGAAATTTTAAAATAAAAAACCAGTTGAATTTTTTTTGAAATAATTAAAGCTATATTTAAAATTTTATAAATTAAACAATTTAATGTGAATAAACCAAACTTCAATTAAATTCAAAATTGATTTGTTTGAGTTCCTCTAGTTCCAAGTTATTTTCTGGATTTTCCAAATTCTTTTGTTATTTGTTGGAGTTCAATTTATCTTATTTCTTTTCTGTTTTCCAAAATTTCTTTTCTTTGTTGTAAAATTTATTTTAAATTAATTATTTTAAAGTTTGAATATTATTTGGAGTTCTTGCTTTTGTCTTTGATAATTAAATCAAATCCAAAATTCAAACCTCCATCTCAAATCTAATTTCCAAATCTCAAGTTCAAATTCAAATCCATCCTAATTCCGAATCAAATCAAACCTCGACCAAAATTCAAATTCAAATCCCTCTATTTCCTTGAGTTGAAACCCTTTCTCTGGGTCTCTGGGTCGAGCCCATTTTACCACTTGGCCCATTTCTTTTTCTTCTTTCTTCTTTCGTTCTTTCCTTTCTCTCTGCCTCTGCTTGCTCTGTCGAGCCAAAGACTCAAGTTGTGCGCGCGCACTGACACCCCTTGGCCCCGACTGCACCAGCTACACCACCCGTGTCATCACTGCCATCATCACTGTGCATTCATGCCTATCATTGCCGCATGCCATCAAGACACTTCCGTTTCTCATCGTGCCCGTTGTCAATGCACGCAAACAACGCGTAAGCGTTCAATTTCCCTTTCATTTTCCGCCACTTTGTGCAAATTCAAGTCTGAACCGAAATAGCCACCCGAATTCCGCACGCGTTCCTCGTCGTTTCACTCCTCGTCTTCGCCCTATAAAGAGAGCATCGCGTTTGCCTTGAACTCCTCTTCGTTTCTCCTCAAACTTCACTTTCTCTCTCGACTCCATTTGACCGGAACGCGCGATGCCGCCACCTTCTTCCTCAAGTTCGGCCACGTCGCCTTTGCCTCGATCTCCCTCTCCAGTACACTTCTTGAGGAATTGGTCGCGTCACATCATGTTCCAACTTCATTCTACCCATGCCCACCTTGGTTCATGGTCATGGAGCGTTACCGCCACCATTTCTCCGCCGCCGTCACCCCGCCTCCACGGACATGGGGTGACGGCGGCGGAGAAATGGTGGCGGCAACGCTCCATGGCCACGAATCTGTCTGTGACTCACTAGCAAGTGGGCCCAACTATCAGCCCTGTGTTTTAATCCTTTAATTCCAAAAATGAATATTCCTTCCCTCCTTCTCGTTGTATAGATATTGTCGGTGTTTTAGAACCGATCTTACGTAAAGATTGTTTGATTCGGGGGGTCTCCACAATTGATCACGCAGACGAAGGAGACACGGGGATTTTTATACAGGTTCGGGCCTTCTCGGATGGAATAATAACCCTACTCCTGTGTATCTTGTATTTGCCCTCTGGATTACAATCGACTGAAGGTTTTCCTAACTATCTTCCAGGAAAGGCTCTCTCTGTCCCAAAAAGGGTCCTCTTCCTACTATCTCTAAAAGACACCTATTTATACTAAGCAGTGGTGGACGTCGTCATTCCAGGCTAATTAGTCGCTCATTATTGCGCAATAATGAGAGTAATTACCGGAGTAGTAACCTCCCATGCCACAAACGGTTATCGATCGAGATAGTGGGAATTATCGGCGATTATGTCAAAATATAACCGTATTTTGACCGCTTGGATCCTCACTATTTAGTGAATCTTCCGACGGGTGGGTCCAAGAAATCGTGAGGAATCAGTAGCGGGGCTAGTCGTAGAAAGATTTACGACGGCACGTAGTCGTAACGATTATACCATAGTCGTGAGAAGAACTTACGACTAGGGGTAGTCGTAACGATTATACCATAGTCGTAGAAGAGCTTACGACTAGGGGGTAGTCGAGGATAACCTACGACTTTCGACTGCGTTCTTCCCTTATAATATTCAAGGGTATGCTTTGTGACGTCATATTTCCTAATTAATAAATGAGGATTATTTAGATCCTCGTCATCTAGCCCCACTTCAAGTGAAAATAGCTTACTTGACCAAGGGTCGAGATGACCCTCGATCATTAAGGGTTGTGAGGAGAACATTGAAGGAAAGACTCTTCAACATTCGCTTTCTCTCACCAGAATACGCTTGATCGAGGTAAGTTGTTAAGACCACCACGATTGCAAGATGTCGTAGGATTTCTTACGACTTCGAAGCAATCGTGGCCTTACGATCGGAAGCAAAAACCTTTCCGATTGGCCTTTCATTAGACCCGGGGGTCAAGATGGTAATTTCACTTGAGGTGTGAAAAGGTGTCTTGGGACTTTCCAACGGCGGTTAAAAGCCCGTCCGTTGAAGCAATTCCCGAAGCGGTGACGACTGTTGGGATTTCACGACGTTTCGTCTCAATCGTGCGGTTATAAAACGGGCCACGGGGGAAGAACTTAGGGTTCTTACCTTTTTACCCAACAGTCGGTTGCTTTCTCGTCTCCTCCGCCGCCGGTGATTCCGTACATTGTCTTGGAACTTTCCCAACCTTAAATCTTCTCACTTCCGAGAGAGAAAAAGAAATGGCCAGGATTGTCTCTGAGTGGGCTGAGTCGGAGATGGACGATGCAAAGATGACTGCTTTGGTCGCTGCCGAGAAGATCCCCGAGGGTCTTCTCGTGAAGTGGATTGCGGCGAACGGGCATTGGCCGCGGAGAGGCGCACAAATTCCCGCTTTCCGAGCTTCGTGAGTGTGGCCTTCGATTGCCTGCTCACCCCTTCCTCACACTGCGTGCTTGAGCACTTCGGGGTGGAATTAGTGAACCTTGGTCCTAATTCCATCACGATGCTAAGCGTGTTTGTGTACTTGTGTGAGGCTTACGGGATTCCGCGACTTGAGCTTTTCCAAGATTATTATGGAATGGCTCGCAGCCGGATCGCCGAGAGTCGTGGTCCAAGCTCCACGACGGTAAGTCGAGGGACTACATTCAGATGTTTACCCGGTCGTCATGGCCGGGTTGGAAGAAGAAGTGGTTATACTTGGAGGTTACCAAGGAAGATAGCCTCTCGTTCGTCGGAAAGGCCGCCGAGCGGTCTTCTTCCTAGGACTCGACTCCCAGTAATCTCGACCGGATAACCCCCTATATTCAAGTTGTCAAAGACTTGAAGTCGGAGGGGCTCACCGGTTGGCACGTGGTTAAGGACTTCATCACGCGCCGGATCAGTCCTTTAAAGACAAGGGTCCCTCCCATGTGGAGGTACTCAGGAAAGGACGACCCAACCAGGGACTACAAGGACGGTGAGTAGAAAAACTTACTCTCTTGGCTTTTATCCTTGTTTAATCCTGATTTAGTCCGCTTAATCGTATTGTCCATACACTCAGATCTTTCGCAGGCGGAGGTTGACGCGCGTGTCAGGCTCATCTGCGAGAAGCATCCGGCGAACACGGTGGCTCCTCAAATCCTCGTGGTTTTGACCACAGAGGAGAAAGAAAGGCGCCTAAAGGTAATCGAATGATTCTGCCTTTAGGTATTTTGTTGTCGTAGAATGGTATACGACTAACTGGTTTGCCGCAGAAAAACTTACGACTGGATACTGATCGTAGAAAACCTTACGATCGAACGTAATCGTAGAATAACTTACGATTAGACAACGTCGTAGAAAAACTTACGACTTAACGTAATCGTAGAATAACTTACGATTAGACAATGTCGTAGAAATACTTACGACTTTTGAGCTGGTCGTACTGATGACCGGTTTAGTGATCGTAAAAAGATCTTTACGACCACTTTTCCCCTTCCTCAATCAGAAAGTTGGCATGGAGAACCGCCAAGACGACGAAGAAGTCGAGTTAGTGGTTGTTGGGGCGATCGCAGCGGTCGTGAAGTCCCTCCATCCAAGAAGCATCGACTGGTAAAAGTCGGCGACAAGGGGGGTCCGAGCTCGGCTCCTCCTGCTCCTTTCGCTAAGTTTGCTGCAGACCTAGCCGCGGCAAAGAAAAGAGCAGAAGAAGAGGCCCTTGCCCTTAAGCGCAAGGTCCCCAAGGTTAAGGTACCTTTCTATTACGATGACAAGTCCTTCGCAGTTTCAGCTTCTCGTGGCTTCATAAGACAGTTAGAAAAGGAGAACTGGAAGGAATTCATATCTTTTGTGAAGGAAACTGCTGCTCCGGTGGGATCTGAAGCCGAGGGAAGTAGCACTCTCAGGGTGGTCGAGACTGATCTCGCCCACCCGGGAAGTCGGGAAGAGGTGACTCCTGGTGTCCCGAGTGCATCTCGACCAGCGGTGATCGAGAAGAAGTCGAAGAAATCTTCCGTCGGGAAGGTTGCTCCCAAGTTTCGAGTTAGGTCCAATAGCGAGAGGTATGTAAAACAAAAGACATAAGTGTAGTAACTACTTCATCGCTTGTTTTTGACTTACTGCTGCTCGTGATTTTAGCCCTGCCTTCAATTTCTAGGGATACTCCCATGGAGAATCCCGCTGTCTCCCCTCAACTGACAAGGGTGCGATAGCGATAGTAGCTGAAGATCTAGCTACTATCCCCGCGGCGGAGGAAGCTGCTGTTGCTGAAGTCGCTGCGGCGGCCAAGGATGTTGAAGTCGCTACGACAACCGGAGCTGTCGTAGAGACTATAGAGGAGGCGACAGAAGCCTCGAGGGGGATACCGGAAGTAGGTGACAGCGTTAGTGCTAATCACCGTGCCGGTAAGGAGGTTGTCGAGGATGCTCCTTCCGGTCCTCCAGGTGGTGTCCCCATTACAGAGTCAGAGGAAGAGGAGTATTTTAACTTTTGCTTGACTCCATCGTAGGATCTTCTGCCTACCGCTCCCGCGACCGAGTTCCCCACCCCAACATCATTGTCAATTACGGAGATGTGTTTGACAATGAACGACTCGAAGGGGTTCGGTGGAAACGAGTCGAGGAGATGGATGGGCTGAAGGATCCGTCACGAATAGTCTCCATGTTTGCTTGGTCAAACATGAACGTAAGTATTCATCGATACTCACTTGGGGTTTTATCTCTTTATCTTATCGCTTTCTCTTTCGAGAGCCGTGGAGCAAGTCGCTACGATTTGCGAATATAATCGCAACTTGTCAAGCTTCGACAAGAAAAGGCAACACTCGCGAAAGCAGAGAGGTGGTGAGGATCGATTGTCATAATCGTTTCGATTATTTATTCAAGATTGCAATCAGTTGTCGAGAAAACTTACGACTTGTACTAGTCGAGAAAGACTTACGACTAGGGGTGGTCGTAGAATAACTTACGACTACCCATCGGTCATAGAAATACTTACAACCGCTTGGTTGATTGTGTTCATGTCCGCTTTACTCTTTCAGTTTAAGAGCGATTTAAAAGACCTTAGTCGATTCACTCGACTTTGAAAAAGCCGAGTCAAGAAACTAAGGGATAACGCCACCGACCTCTTGAAGAAGCTTCAGAGGCTAACTCGCAACTAAATGAAGAAGGAAGAAATAAACATTGCGTGTAATTACGATCGCTTCGGTCTTGGTTTCGCTTCCCCCCCTTTTTAACCTCTCATTCTTTTGCAGAAAAAGAAGTCGAAAATAAGGCCCTTCAGGCCGACGTGGGGGCTCTCCGGGTCGAGGTTCATGAGAAATCCTCCGTTGTCCGTGAAATCTCCCGCATCGCGAAGGAGAAAGACCAAGAAATTGGGAACTTGGGTTCTCAATTAGTCGTAAGTAGAACTTTTACCGCTATTTATTTATTTTATCTTCTCATAGATCGCTTTACTTATTCAATCTTCGC